>OX155680.1:13550570-13822474 GCA_944547425.1 Eupithecia centaureata
ATACCAAAGGCAGGCTTATGCACCTTATCCTTAAAATTGACACATGCCCATAGGAACCACAAAATCCAATTAGGTCTTCGCTCTCATTGATGACTGTTAATATAGATGGCATGTGAGCCTTGTCTCACAATTCCTCCATAACTTCTCAGCAGCCGCTTGGCGTAATACTTGGTCTAGCTCGGTCTCGACTAGCCCACTCCATAAATTGAACCTATACCGACCCCAGCACTCAAATAAACATATAAACTTTGCTTTGCATTCCAGAGCACAAAATTAATAGAATAAGCTGAAAAAGCAGCCCTACGTAGGTATCGTTCCTTGTCTAGCTGAAATCCTCGTGTCACCTCAAAACCGAATTTTGTTTTACATCCTTCAAATTCACATATAATTTATACTAGCGACCCGCCCCGGCTTCGCACGGTTATATTATACGTATAAACCTTCCTCTTGAATCACTCTATCTATTAAAAAAAACCGCATCAAAGTCCGTTGCGTAGTTTTAAAGATTTAAGCGTTCAAAGGGACATAATGACATAGGGTCAGAGAAAGCGACTTTATTTTATACTATGTAGTGATTTCAGTGAAAGAAGGCTCTCTATAAACAAAGATTTTGATCATTCGTTTGGTGTATTAAACATTTTACATTCTTAGTTTTCTATATTTGCAACAAACAGACAGACATTAATCTGGCTGGTTACAACATGATATTTCCTTCTCCAAGATAACTCCCTTTTCTCGCTGATAGAAATCATCTTTCCTTCTTAAATCTCTCCCAGGTAAAATATATTAGGTACTTATTCGTAATCGCACCTTTTTCACCATTTTTAAAAGAGGACGCCCAATTAGTTTTTTTAGAAACTCCGAATCACTTTTGATCAAAGCTTTTGATCTTTTCTGGGAAGCCTTTTTGGTTACTGAATTGATCCAGTTTACTAATGCCTCTTCTTCTGCTCATGCCATGATCTCGATTTTTTTAATCTGAATTGGAGGGTCGAACGCGGAACTTGGAACGTTCTGGCAGCTAGTTTTTTACTCATGCCCTTAGCAATTTCTACAAGGGCTTTTTGTAAATTTTCTTCTGCGTAGACCTTCCGCTTTACCTTACCAATCTTATTATTTTTTGAGCGAAGCTTCATTTTGATGGTGACTGAAAAATTATCATTATTTAAATATAAAACCCAAAATACTAATTATTGACACTTCTACTATTAAATGGTTTTCACACTGTGCCAACATTTGGAAAAATATGTTCTTAACTTACGACATGCATTTATTTGAAATCTGAATCGTAAAACAATAGATCTAAAGTATAATATTTTGCCATAAAAGTCAGTTTATCATTATAACCGAATCAAGTAATCATGGCCCACGTGCCAATAAAAAAAGTTTGATTCTTATAACGTGTTACAAATTTTAGAATGCAAAAAATAAAGAAATAGCCTAGACATTATTAATAATGATAAAAGAAAGCTAAATCATTAAATAATCGAATTAAATTGTATCTGTAACCAAAGTCCAAAAGAACTACGAAAATGTTTAAGATTAGTAAACTTCTTACCTAAGCAAAAACACAGTTTTTTTTTGTTATATTTTAAACAGATCCGAGCACGTCAAAACACGTTCCCAATGCGACACCATCTTTAAAAAGAAAGAATTAGTGTTGCCAGTAGTAAAGAAGGTAAATACTACTATTTTATTACCAGAAAAATACTGTGTTTAGATACTAGTTACCTTATTATTGTTAAATAACTGCAACGTACTAATAAATTGTTTAAAGTTCCATTTATTTTCATAGCATACTGGTTCCCAGGCTTGCCAGTTTGGTCACTCACCATGCACTGGCATGTGTCTTACTAATCCTAACTAATATTATAAACGCCAAAGTTTGTGGATGTTTGTTACTTTTTCAAGCAAAAATACTGAACGGATCGGGCTGAAATTTTGAATAGACGTAGTTCTATCCCTGGAATAATACATAGTCTACTATTCGTCCCATAAATCCCATGGGAAGTTCCCATGGGATATAAATAGCTTTTTCAAAGTCAAAGTCAAAGTCAAAATGCTTTATTTCCTTAAGACCTTACAGGACACTTGGACACGTCATAAAATTCATTTTATAAATAATTAAAACTAGGAAATAAAGTGCTCACTTTGATTTTTGTTCACAGAACAAGAACCTTTACCTTGTTCGGTTGTTAGTTTTCGAGTTGGAGCAAAACTCGTCCCAAGCTTTTTTATCATCTAAATAATCAGATATTTTATAGTAAACCTTTTTACAAATAATAGTTTTAACAATTTGTTTTAATTTATTTACTGATAGTTTTTGCAACTCACTTGGAGTTTTGTTGTAGAAACGTTTCCATAGAAACAACGCATGCGAATCCGCGGACAGATACTAGTTGTCAACTAATTGTCCTCAGTCTGTCAAAAATGTTTGGCAGAAAAACATACTTTGAAATAAAATCGTGATTTTTTTGTTGTTCATTTTGTACCTACACCCCTGTCTTTCTTAAATTCACATTATTCTTTCCATCCAAAGGTAGCCTGGAAGTGATCGCTTCTAAGCGATAAAGCCGCCCATTGTACTTGTCTTATGTAATGTTCTTTTACTGGTGTACAATAAAGTATTTTTGCATCCACTTTGTTTGCAGAGGCTGGAGTCGATGGTTTTCACGCTATTCATCCCTAACAAAACTGTATCACTGTATGCTCGCCATGACAATCAGCTGTGCTATTACGCTAAAACCGCCCATCCAAATTGATATTCTTGCGCCATTTCAATGGCCATCGCGCGCATCCTTTCCATACAATTTCAAATTACGAAAGCCATTAAAAGGGTTTTCTTAGGTCAGTTTAAAAAAAAATACTTTTGAAACAAAACTGACATAAGAAAGCCCTTTTAATGGCCTTCGTAATTTGAAATCGTATGGAAAGGACGCGCGCGATGGCCATTGAAATGGCGCAAGAATATCAATTTGGATGGGCGGTTTTAGCGTAATAGCACAGCAGGGCTTGGAATACCGGTATTTATAAATACCGGTTCGACTGACCTTGACATGGTACCGGTACTTCTTTGGTATCGATACAAATTATACCGGTACTTTCATTGGTACCGGTACTTAAGTATCGGTAAAATTACCGAAATTATGCTCGAAAAGTATCGGTGCTTTTCAACAATTTTATTTCGTGCAAGCGAGAGAGAAAACTGATTAGAAAAGAAGAACGAGACGACGCGAGAACCGCTTAGAATAACGGTACTTTTAGGCAAAGTACCGGTACTTCAAAAGTATCGATACTCGAATTTAACGAAATGAAAGTACCGTTACTACCGTAAAAGTACCGGTATCAAGCCCTGATGACAATGCATGGGCATGTTATTTTTTGTAATGTTCTTTTTCTGGTGTACAATAAAGTATTTTGTATTGTATATATATATAGTATTTTGTATTGTATATATGTGTTGATAAATATCAAACGGGCCTAAGTCACACATAAGCAACTTTTGGATAATTAATATTTTATCGTCTAGGCTTAATTGAAGAGGTAAGAAGGGTACACATACTGCCAAGCTATTTAAAACATGTCTACGGGCAATATTACGTTAAAAAAAAGTAGAAACAAGCCTCACCTTGACGTTAAAACCGGTTTTAATTCTGGACTTAGGTGCGTATGAAAAATCCCGTAGGGATTTAGGCTTGTTTGAAGTAACGTGTCATGGGACTTAAGCAGTTATGAAAAAACACAAAGTGACTTTGGTTGGTTTGATGTAACTGAGTGAAAAGGGTACGGACTCAGGTCCATAAGTAATGTCACTTTTACCTGGGTCTAACTGACATCATAAATGTTATTTTGTAAATACATATCTACCTATTAATGTGCTAATGTTATTGAATAAAAAGTCATATAATTTCGCGTACATTTTATTTGTCTCGAGTGAAATAGCAGCCTTGTTGTTTACTTTTAGTGACACCACGTGAAAACTGGCTTAAAACTAGTATGACCTACCTAAGTAAAACAACAACAAAACAAAAATGTTAAAACATCAGCAGAGTATGCATGCCGTAGGGTATTTTCCTAGAAATGTATTTCTTAGTCCAGCCCTGTCTATGTAAAAAATGACTCGATCCTGACCAAATGCCTTCCGCGTTCCAAGTGTAATATTGCAGTCATACTTAAAGATTTCGCGTCTTTTCTTTCTTTCTTTGATTCGCCCTTAAATTTCCTTTATTTTTTCGCTAGCACCGGTTGTACCACACTTATTATATCCTCCATAATTAATTATTTTATTACAAAAACATTAGGGAGCGCCATGGGCTAAAACAGGAATGGCAGCCATGACACGTTCGTAAGCGTTCGTGATTGGTCGATTTGGATCTTGGCGAGTTTGATATACACTGACAGTGTGACTTGGGCGATTTTGAAAAAAGAGGGAAGCTTTAGAGCCATTTTTCTATGAGAAATACTGGATTTAGGTTTGATTGATCAAAACAGACATATTTGTTTCTGCGCGCAGATTCTGACAGATTAAAAATATTACGAAATGTGAAAAGTGGACTTAGGTCCGTTTGATATGTATCAACACATATATAGGTATAGTCAGCTTGACTCGGGACGCGAGTTAAGATCCTTTAACATTCCTTTTATTTTTTTTATGTATTGTGCTTATTTGTATTTTAAAAGCTACAGACACTTTGAACAAAAAGGGCCATAAATATTGTCTGAAATATTTTTAATTTTGAATACTCAGAGATAAAAACAATGATTTTGCGTTACAGAAATAATAATTTAAAAATTATGATTAACATACGCGGATATTTACTGAACTGACATGACATGATAAGTGAGTAGTAATCATACAACATTACTACTGCCTTAACTTTTTTATATTTGACGTAAATATAAAAAAGTTAAGGCAGTAGTAATGTTAGTGCAAGGCTAGGGCCTGTTTCACAATAGTCAAGTAAGTAAATTAACTGACAGGTATCTATGGTGCTGTCTCTTTCGAATTAAAGTTGTCAGTAGGCGACGACAATATTGTTATTTATCAAGTAAATTAATAGGAACTTATATTTGATGGTGAAACGAGCCCTTAGTGTTATTAACTGTAGTCGATGACATAGCAGGTATATAGTTAAAAATGGAGTAGGTAAATTTCTGTTAACAAGTTAATAATAATAAAGAACTAAGTAATCGTTAACTTCATATGAGACTATGCTAAGTACTTATTTCTCTATTCTCTTTTCTACATCATTAACTAAAAAAATATTAAAGCTGTTATTATAAGCAAACCTGTGCATCTATCGAGTCACACAATTTAATTGTATTTGTATTATTAATTGTAATTACTTATTATGCGAACAATCATCGTGAACAAAATAAATTATTGGGAAATAAAATATAATTACCAAAATAAGTAATAACCATAAGTATCATTATAATTTTTTTAGAAATATGTTTTTTTTTAAATAACAAAGTCAAGATCTTAAACTTAAAACACAACTTAAGTATTTGGTTCAAAGAAAAATTATAATTATTTACCAATGATATATTATTAAATTATTAGTAATAGTATTATTAGTATTTTTTAATTTTAAGGCGCAAACAGGACCCAAAGTGGCGCCACCACATTTTTTTTTATCATCATAATTCCGTTAAACAAAGGAGCTCGGGGAGCAACTAAAGTGCTAATCTTTAAATAAATAACAAAACACAACGAAACGAACCGATGAAACAAAACACTAAAGAAAAAAAAAAGATGTGAACACAGGAAACAAGAGTATTTGTTTGACACAGATATCGAATTATTTGTTTTTTTTTTCTGGATTTCGCTAACTTGTGCGTCCAGTACTCGTTTTTATTTTGGCTCTTCTTCTTTCACCGTATAGAGCATTTTTTACGCGGTAAAAAGAAGGCATGACGACGTTTTCAGACCTTGCCATAGCGTTGTTATAAATAGTTGTAACTGGTATATTCGTCGAATAGGCAAGTTTTTTACAATTGTCAATTATATATGCAACCTTATTGGCGACATAATCTGGCTTGCAAGTATGAGTGTGGCCCTTCAAAACTTCTTTCATATCCTCTGAAACTGTTACAGAACCTGGACACCGTATACGGGAATAATTGGAACATCTCAAGATGAAAGCCCCGTTTTTATATTGCTTATGGCTAAAATACTGGCGGCCATCCATCAAGTATAATTTGCCGCCATTGCGCGATATAACTTGTATTTTATAGTCGTTATCTGTTAATTAACAAAAACAATTATAATGTATTATGTATTCGAAGTGAAATGAAAATAAAAAATATGATTATTATTATTACCTACTAGGTACGTTACTAAATAAATATTCGTTAAAGTGCATACTTACCTAATTATTATTAAAATTATCACCCATACATACATACATATTTCTTTAATCTCTATGTACATTTTGTGAATATTTTATGTTTTGTGCATCTCAATAAATACTAAAAAGAAAAATATTGTTTAAGTTGAGAGGATGAATAATGATTTCCACACTAGGCTGGTCCTGCCTTTTAATCATTTTGATGAAGCAAAATGATTAACAGGCAAGGAGTAAAAAACCCCTATTGACTGTCGAATCGAATTTTCTTATCACTCAGAGTTCTTCTCCTTTTATATCGATTCCCGACACGTAGTGTATCGTTACGTCGACATCTTTTTAAGGCGCAAACAGAACCTGAAGTGGCACCACCACTAAATGATGTGATAAAATAATCACATAATTCCGTTAAACAAAGGAATTTCCAAACCACTGGACATACATCATCTAATATAGTACTTATTATCTAATAATTGACTTTAAAACCTACATTATAATATGCATAATTCAAGTAACTAAAAAATAAAATGATGAGATGCTGAATGTGGCAAGATGAACAAGGGTGTTCATTTGAGTGACCTATAAAACTGCTTAAAAATAGAATAATCTATTTATTTTGATTAAATTAAAACCTACTCTTTCTTGTACATTTTCAACGCAACTGAAAAATTCTAATCATTGAATCTATATTTTACAACATTCAAATTCAAGAGTTCCAAGCTACTTGTTTTGACCGTGATTCATGTTATAAAGTTTTTTGATGTGGTTTCAAAGATAAATTAAAATTTAACCAGCGCCATTTCTAAAACCTTCGAATCAGAGACATCTTGAACTTGGCCATTCATTAATAAATCAAGTTTTTATTAAACTATGAGTCACAAATATAAGATCAATTTCAAAGTCGATTTTCACGTTTTTCCTTTTTTCTAGCACCATAGAGAGAATTTTTAACACTTTTGAAAGATGGCATGACGCCGGGTCCTACGTCTTCTTGGGCATTGCTATAAATAGCTGAAACTGGTAAATCAGTTTTAGTGATTTCTTTTTTACAACTATCAATTTTAAGTGCGATTTCATTGGCGACATAATCTGGCCTGCAAATATGATTATTGCTTCTTAGAACCGTTTTTATGTCGTCGTCAGTGGTTATTGATCCTGGACATCTGTAACGTTTATATTTTGAACAACGTAATATTAAGGTCCCGTTTTTACGTTTACTATGTATACAATACTGGTGGCCACCTCTTAAAAATATTTTGCCTCCATTGCGAGATATCATACGCAGTTCTGTAAAGTCTTGTAAACTTGACAACCCGATACCTGTTGGTGAATAAAATGTACTGTAAGATTATTAAAGGAAATCTGAAACAAAATATAAAAGACAACACATTTAAAGTTTTAATAAACTTGGTCTATACAACCAACCATACACCATACAGGCGCATAATCTGAATCAGTAAAATTACAAAGTTTATGAAAAATAAATTTTTAATATTGTTTCTTAGTTATCACAGTATTCATCATCATCATCAGGTTATACTAGTCCACTGCTGGCAATCTATATACATACTTCTTACCTAGCCCAAATGTAAATTGGCAAAACAGATCGGGAGGCACAACGTTTTTTGACATGCTATGCAATACGATGTTGTTCGTTTTTTGCACACGAAGCAGAGCCGGCGTAATTTCCTTATAGCACCACGGCTGGAGACGCCATAAAAATTTGGCAAGTGACGCGTTGTTAGTGGTTCTACTGGTCTGGCGGGGTTGCTGGAGTATTTTGTATCATCCACGTACTCCTCACCGGCGGCGGTCAGAAACACTCTTTCTGGTTGCGGTATAATGGTGGCGGCGGCGACATCTTCATCGTTTTCTTCTTCCTGGTCGCTGCCTACAAAGCAGTTTGTAATTAAGTAATTATTTCACAAGACAAAAGACGCTTTACCCAGCTGTGTTACGGTAATGTACGCAATAATATTTAAAGGTAAAATCTAAACAAAAGTCGGGTTATATAATAAAGCAATGGATTCACACTAACCGAAGAAGAGACTCTTCTATCATACCCTCCTGAGACCACGGATCGGTATTACCTACGATATCTCAATAAAATATTTTTTTGAGAGCCATCTAGCGAATTTTATGAGTATTTTTTTCGCTATTGGTTAGCTAGTTGAGTGTGCCTGCCGTTCTGTTGCGTCCGGTTGCCGTTCAATCACAAGTTGTTTGATTGACAAACAGTTCAAATCAAGTTTTTGTGCAATTTACGTCATGTCGACTTCGCGTTCAGGTAATTACTATTGTATTTTTTAATTAATTTGTAGTTTTTTGATTGTTTTGTATCGAATACATTGTTAACATTAGTTTTTAGTAAAAAAACATTTTTTTAACTAAATGTTATGATAATGATGTAAGGTATGGTATCTACTTTTCTAGCTAGCTTATCAACATAAATTCAATGTATGTTCAAGTCATAAGGAACCTTGCCCTAGTACACAGTTCCTACTAAATGGTTTTTGATTACAGGTACTAACGGCCCTCTCATTTTATGCCACTGGATCATATCCAGTTGGCATGAACTTTCTTCATGGCCTTAGTCAACCTAGTGTTTCAGATGCTGTGAAAGAAGTCACCAAGGCACGGAATAATATTAGTATTTTGCAGAAGTACATTAGATTTCCACAAACACGCGAAGAGAGGCAGACAATAATAAACGGGTGTGTTTTTTGTTATTTCTAAGTTTATTGCTCAAGTACCACCAACCATTGACTGAATTTGACTGTAAAATAATAATAAACACTTTTTATTAGGTACTACTCAATCAATATTGCAATCAACAAATAGTAACAAATTACAACTTGTAACAATTGAAACAATTCAGCTTACTACAGATAGTTAAAATTATAAAAATTACAAAAATTAATATAATCTTCTGCATTTATTTTAGATTTTACAACAAATTTGGATTTCCTGGTTCTCGGGTGCATTGATGGTACTCATGTTGCTATGGTGAGACACAATGAGCATGAAGAAAGATTTTTCAACCGCAAGCATTACCAATCTAGGGACGTTCAAATAGTGAGTTTTATAACACCTACCCAGTCACAGAACTTAATTTAGTGATAATTAAAGCATGTTCATATGTTGTTTACAGATTCGTCATAGTAATTTGAATATCTTATATGTTGAAGCAACCTTTGGAGGGGCCAGCCATGATGCATTCATCTGGCGTCAATCAGAAATAAACCCACACATTCAACAACTCCATAATGATGGGAAACTCTCTGGATTTTAGGTAGGCACAAATATTAGCTGTTTCTTTCAATTCTGCCCAAACATTTGTCATTAATCATCATCATCATCATGTGTGTATGTATAGTGATACTAAAATTATATTTATTTGCTTATTTAATTTTTGATTTTTTTGCAGGTGACTCAGGGTATCCTTTGAGGCCTTGGCTTCTGACCCCTATTATCAATAGTGGCCCTAATACTCCTGAGGAATATTATACTAAAGTCCACTGCACAGCAAGGAACACTGTTGAACGGTGCATAGGAGTACTAAAGGCCCGTTGGCGATGTTTGCTGATTCATTGAGAAAACTGAGCATTATGACCACCACACTGGCAAAAATAATTAATGCATGCTGTGTCCTGCATAACATGGCTACTAGAGACAATCATTCTATTAACTGTCACCCACAGACTCCCAAGCTGAAAGAGGTCAGCAAGAACCACAAAGGGATCAAGTTGAGGACCAGAAAGAAACCCAGATGCTACAAAATGGCCGTCGACAAGTTTCAATTATTGTTCAGAGGTTGTGAAGTAATAGAACGTAGCTCTGCATCACCATTTATATTTTCACAAAAAAATTAAGTAGACAGAAAATCAATTAACACTTAGAATAAACATATATATCTTACATTTGTCTGACAATTATTTATAGTTTAATATTTACTTATCTAAGTCCTTTAACATACAAATTTCAAAAATTTGAATAAAAATTATGTTTTTTATTCACTCTATAGATTATTTATACCAAGTTTTGTTTTGTTTTTTTTTTGTGTATACATTAAATTTTCATAGATTCATTGTGAAATTACAGAATATTTATTGCTTTAAATAATTCCCTCAAAGAGTTACGTGGCTTTAATTTATAAATTGCACGCACCGACCCTTCTTGAAGAACAAAGATAGTCTGAATATCAACTGCCTGTCCCCACAGAAAAATACCATAAGACATAATAGGTACTATGGGAGTAACTATAATAAATAAACAAAGCTGTGTCCTGATCATAAGTAAGTAGTAGTACATAGTAGTATCTATTTAGAATAGAATAGAATAGAATATTTTTTTATTTGTTTACAGATTTACACAATAAGTAGGTACACATTATAAAATTACATAATAAACTTAGAATAATGGGATGTGTAAAACTATAACAAAATGGCTCTGCCTCAGCATGAGTTGGTTGACTAGCAACCAACGCTGGTCTTCCGTCAGAGCCACAAGTTATTTAAGGTGCAAACAGCACCTAAAGTGGCGCCCCCATTTATTTTATCATATAATTCCATTAAACAAAGGAGTTCCAAAATTCACATGTACAGTTTGTGAAACCTATCATAAGATTTTAAGTTTAACAAACTGTACATAGGAATTTTGGAAATTCCTTTGTTTAGCGGAATGATATGATAAAATAAGTGGGAGCGCCACTTTAGGTGTTGTTTGCGCCTTAAGCAAGATAAAACAATTTTATTTTTTGGCCAAGTCCTCAAATAATTTGCGGAAAAGAACAGTGTGCTCTCGCAACGTCTGTGCGATGGAGAGAGATGCCTCCGCCTGCAGGCGTGCAGCTTCAGCTTGCGTTCGCACCGCTTTAGCTTGCGTTTCTGCTGTTATAAGAGCAGCATCAGCCAGCTTGCTCTCTGCATCCACTCGTCTCTGCTCCAATTCAACAACCCATGATGGACTTACTCGGCCTATAAAAAGTTAAAATAAATTAGGACAGCTGTTAATAATAGTTTCATGAGAAGATACCAAAATAAATATAAATCTAACCAGCTCTAATAGCTGCCCATGAGACACGGTTGCTGTTTGGTTCCCTAGAACCTCGTAATGGCAGAGAAACTGGGCTTCCTGTAAAAAAAAATAGTAAGTAGGTATGTTGCAATTTGATTTGCATTACTTTTGCTTAACCCTCCATGATTTTGATTATGTGTTAGAGGTATTGGGCTGTCTCGAGTACCATCTGATGTATCTAAAAATATTAGGTTTGTCTTCAATTTGGCCGACATTGTGGCTGTTACTTCAACAACAGCAGCCATCAGCACTTCACGCAATAGCAGAAGGTCTTAGAATGTTAGCAGAGAGGATGTAAATTTAAAATAAATACATGTTTAAGTTAGTAAAATGATTTTTTTTTAATGTAAATTGCGCGCCACAAACTATTCATTACGTCTATTCTACTTGACTAACCAATCATAACTTTGCTTTGAGAGTCTGGTGTAGATTGGCGTGCTCGGGATTGTACAAAGCGCGAAAGCTTGCGGGAGGCAAGCTTTCGCGCTTTGTTCATCATTTGTTCATCATTGTTTCATCATCGTGGTGGTCCAAGGCAGGAGGCATCATGCCCCACAGTCGATGGTAACGGGCTCCGGCTAATGATGAAGTTAGGTAATAGGTAGGTAGGTAGGTACATTACTTAACCGCTCACAAAATTATATTTAATTAAGAAAGTATTTTGTAAAATAAGTAAATAAAGGGGAGGTAGGTAGGTACTTAACTTTACTTACGTCGAAAGTAGGGCTTCCAAAATTACGGAAATTGTAATTACGTAACTGAATACGAATTTTGGTGGTCCAATTACGTAACTACGTAATTACGTAATTTCTAATATATTTTTATATCGTTAGTTTTATTTAAGCGATTACTGTGTAAGGATTTATATATAGCAAAATACATAGTAAGAAATAAAAAATGGCGTTAAATAAACACAATGTTTATTAACAAATCAATCAGTCAAAAGGGATTCCATATTTTGAGGGGTGAATTTTAGATTGAAAATTACCTAAATTTTTCAATATTTATGTCAAAATAAGGTAAACAATTAAAATTTCAAATTAATTAAATTACAGTGTGAGAAGAAAATAAAAAAGCAAATACTTGGTTTTGCTTTTTCACATAAATTTTGAGGTTATGTGAAAAAAGTGTGCAGACATAAATTGTAGATCTTTTTATAACCTACAACTTTGCGATTTGACTTTTTCCCATAAGACTTGTAGTTCTGCCGGAAATCGAGATTTTTACCGTTTTTTACCCTAAAACACTCACCCCCTACCCCTTCCCGACCTCAAATCGCCCCTAAATTATTTTTCCTTTAATTTTTACTACGTTCTCCTCATTTTCCAATAGGTTTCATCCTACTTACTATTTTATTTGTTTCAAAAAACTATCTAAGTACCCTGGTTACATATACCTAGAAAGATGCACGCAGCGCAGGGATTCTCTGCGGACAATTAGTGAATAAAATCATACTGTATTCCTTACGTGTCAAAGATCATTATTGCGTACGTTATCCAAGGCCGTTATGGAGGCAATACACGCTACGGTCTACCGGAGAGGTAATCTGTGCAGGTATGCCTGCGCAGGTCAACCGAACAATGGTAGCGTGTATGGGGACGTTCCGGTGTATCGGAGCGGTCTTCAGTACACCGTACGGTGTCACTTGAAATAATCGATTTTCGATCCGGTATGGCTCCCTTGGATGGAGGCCATTCACGCTACGGTCTACCGGAGTGGTAATCTGTGCAGGTATGCCTGCGCAGGTCAACCGAACAATAGTAGCGTGTATGGGGACGTTCCGGTGTATCGGAGCGGTCTTCAGTACACCGTACGGTGTCACTTGAAATAATCGATTTTCGATCCGGTATGGCTCCCTTGGATGGAGGCCATACACGCTACGGTCTACCGGAGTGGTAATCTGTGCAGGTATGCCTGCGCAGGTAGACCGGAATGTGTGTGGGAATAGACCTGTGCAGGTTTTTGCACCTGCGCAGGCGACCGGCGCAAGATCGAAAATCAATTATTTCGAGTGACACCGTACGGTTTACTGAAGACCGCTCCGATACACCGGAACGTCCCCATACACGCTACCATTGTTCGGTTGACCTGCGCAGGCATACCTGCACAGATTACCTCTCCGGTAGACCGTAGCGTGTACGGCCTCCTTTATACAAGTCGCGGGGAAGTATCGGAATCAGAAAAAAATATCGGATTGAATTTATTTTCTACGGGGGAATACCCGTTTCAATGTTGATTGGGTTGTCATACTAGAATAATGTTACCAACTTACTACTTACGTAATTACGGATTTCAACCCTTCAGTTACGGATTTGTCAGAAATGTAAAATCTTTGCGTAATTACGTAATTGCGTAATTACGTAATTACGGAATGGAAGCCCTAGTCGAAAGGCGTCGCGGTCTGTGAGAATTTGAAACTAGTCTTTATTTCTAGAAGCAAACTTTCAATCAACTCTTGTGATAATTGGTGTAACGCTACATAATTTTCGTTACTTTTAAAAGTTTTTACACTTCTGTAATTTTCAGCTTGGCGTCTGCTAATAGGTACATATTAATGTCTAGTTCGTGATATTCTTTTAGTAAACTAATAAAAACAAATAACCGAGACATACCTAATTCGTGCCGTAAGTACAATAAAAGTAGACTTACAACCGAATTCGATCGCTCCTTCGTAACTTTTTATTTGACAAGTGAGTTCGAGGTTCAACTATCGAGATAAAGTGGGAATTCCCTTACAGAATATATACCTACGTCATTCTTTAGCGTAAATGTTAAAATCTCACTCAACTTAGTTCATTTCATATCCACACACGTCACTGAAGCGCTACAAGCATCAGTTCGAGTTTTACAGAATACAAAACTATAAACTCACTACGGATTCATCTCAGTGATGTCGAACATCACTAAGCTGCAGGCTCATTCTATAAACTCGAATGAGTTTTCGAATCGAAATGAGTTTATAGAATGAGTTTATACAGATGATGCTACTAAATCTACTACTTCTATTATATCATTGCCGTCTTCGTCGTTGTCCTCCACAATGTGGATGCCATTTATACAACTTCCGTGGCAATTCGTAGAGCACAGTGATGTGGTGGATCATAAATACTTACCAAACACTATAATAAGAACCCAAACACGTCTTTTTCCCTTTCGTAGAGTTCCTTACGTTGTGCAGACCACCAGCTGCTCATCACTAGATCTATCAAGAGCTCTCGGGAACTGCCTTTCAAAAGGCCCAAATCAAGCTTACAAAAATGTTCTTTTTCCTATCAAAAATGTTGCCAAATGGAAATGTCCACAATTACTAACAGACTGGCGTAACGTGACGTCACCGATGATCTAACTGATCACTGTGATCAGCCAAGGCGGTGAATTAAAAATAGCATTTTATGCAAAACTCAAATATTAACTAAATGTTCTTTATTATCGAAGAAAACAACAATCAATAAAACTATAATTATATAACTGTAGAAACAATTGACCTAACTGCAGATGGTTGCAAGCAGTCTCAACTGATCCATCAGCCACGAACTATCAAAGATTTCTTTCCACAGCCAAGTAGGTACACAGTCGGAATCATTAAATGCTGCATACATAATTTCTTTCTAGTTCCAAAACTTTCTTACATAAAAGAAAGTAAATAGAAGGTATGAGTATGTATTATAGTGGTGGCTGGTGAAAAATTTTAGGTTTATAACATATAGGTGCTAAAGAAAAATGATGAAAAGTAACAGGAAAAATCAATATTTTACAAACACGACAGTTATTAGAGAGACTCAAGAAATATATGTAGTCGGTTCTCTGTATCTAAATGATGTATATTTATTTCCCAAATTATTTATTATAATTTTGCGTGGACATCTCCCTATGACCTGTACGTTGCTATTCCACTAAAAAAGGTCCAATCGATTTTAACTCGAATTTATGATAATGACACGTTCCGACATCGATCTTGCCTTCTTCTTGACAAGAAGACTGATAAAGCGGTCATACATCGGTTTACTCAATATGCGATAAACCTAAAACTGTGTTTTCGATATTTCAAATCAACCTCTGATTTCAAAATATCAATAGAGGGGTGCATCGTTTGGCATTTACCAACCTTATTCAGACGGTGCCTTCCACAGTGCAGTTGTTGTTCTGTTCATTTTGTCCGGGCAGGAAATAAGAGCGGTGTTTTTTCCCAGCCACTAGATATATTTCTGGAAGACCGTCACGGCGTCATCACCTTTAAATCCTGTGTGGATTAAAAACAGCAACGCAACGCTTCGGGAAAGTTTGCAGGCGAAGAAATGCTATCGCTGCTCCTTCGGGTATTTCTTACCAGATTGGTGAGCCACAATCACCAGCTTACATCCAAAGGGCATTCGATTTGCTTTGAGATTTCGTTTGTATTCCTTCCTTCATACTTTGCAATAGGTTTTTTATTCCAAAAAATGGATTATAGCAGTTAAGAGGAGTTTGATAATTATGTCAACAATGTTTTGTATGCACATCCATTGATTATGTTGTTAAGTATGACCTTAATACCGCAATTGACAAAAACTAAAATATTAACTTGAAATACAAGAATATTTAATTTTTGTTTGTAGTTATTCACCACTCACAATTTCAACAACTGACAACACGGTTTAGGTTAGATTTTTGTCATCCGCACATCTGTCAAACAGATGCCAAACAGTAAAGAGAACTTAGCAACAGAAACCGACCAATCACAGATCTGCAATAGACGCAGTGCGTTCGCTTAGTGAAGTGTCGCTTGAGGGTTATTTGTGAATGAAAAGGCCTGCCATGGCCAACCCTGTGAGAAATGCCTTACTTCGCACAGTGTTGCTTGCTACCTTTCATAAGTATTGTTCTTGAATACGGGTGTGAGACTTGTACACTTGGGAGCACATATTGTACCGCATTAATAGCGGCCATTGCAAAATCAACTTTTAAAATAGTCAGCGTAAATTTTGGTATAACACTTTTTAAAAGATGAATTAGCCGTTCAAGATTTCATAAGTCGGACCGATTAGACCCCATTGGTTTGATTTCACCAACGGTCTTTAAAGTTCCCTCCTTTAAGACTTTGCGGTGAGCATTTCGACTACGGTACAGTTGATTCTTAACATTTTTGAAATTAGGTAATTCGTCCGTTTTTAGTTTCCTACACTCATTTTCAAAAATACTAGGAATCGTACCGGATTCCGTCCGGACCCGCTTTTTACAGTTATCGACGACGACAGCCACTTCTTCACCTTCGAAGTCGGGTAAACAGATAGAAGAGTGTCTTTTTTCCCGTAATACAAGAGTGTTTGTGCTGTTTAAGGACAATGACGCTTTGCAGTAAGCACTGCTGCACATCCAAATGGTTGTACCTTTTGAATTTTTCTTGTTTAACCTATATCGATGTCCAGCTCTGAATAGGATTTTGCCACCCTTACTGCTTTCAACAAACGTGAGCGGCGGCGGCGGCTCTCTGCTATCGCTCCTAGTAGCGTAGGACGCAGTTGCTGACGGCGACGACGGTGGTTTGTCCACCGTCCTCGCCATCGCTGTAGAAGACTCAACCCTTTTAATTGTGACGTCATTTTTGTCTCCAACAATTCTTAACGATTCACGATCCACTGCAACAATATTAGTGTAACGGATAAGCTCTGTCTGAAAATCACTGAATAATAGGTATCTTCAGAATCATATACTATGAAGTAGTGTACCAACCTACTAACATATACGTAACTTTACTTTTGACATTTAAATATTATTTAAGAGTGACTTATAAATATATAACTTATAAATGTGAAATTGTATATAATAGATCTAACATTATGCTACATTTTGCAGTTGTCAGCCTTAGCTAAGAAACTAGATAACAAACAACAAAGCAAAGAGTTTCTAAGCTACAGTCATTTAGTACTACTTATAAATCTGCTAACAAACAAACAAGCAAAAAGTTTCTAAGCTACAGTCATTTAGTACTACATATAAATCTGCGGTCAGTGAATTAAAACTCGACTTGAAAAAAATTGATTTCTACAATATGTTCCCATGTAGCGCTCCCACACCTTATTGTAAAGTACCTGCGCGTCGCGACTTCATCCGCGTTTCAATAAATAAACGTTGTTTAGTCCCTACTTCCCTAGGCCTAGAACAAAGTCTATTTAAAATTTCAGCTCAATCTGTTCTCTACTTTTGGCGTGAAGTTTTGACCGCGCCGAAATAAACATGATGACAGACCTATGTCAATATACATATTTATGACAACTTGTTTTATGTATATCAATCGGTTCATCAAAAATAGCGATATAGAAACACAATGTAAATATATTAGAAATACCTACCGAGCCGGACGTGGTGTCCGACCGCTATACGAACATGTGACTGAGCTATGGCAATCAAATATCTAAGTCATCGCTCAATTTCCTGTGTTTACTTTAATTTGAATTTTCTGACGTGTTCAAGATGCATAATAATGATAAGGTCTAATGGAAAAATCTAATTGAGTTTGCTGCCTATTGTACAAGCCTCGCAGAAATTCGCGGGTAGAAGCTAGTAAAATCACAACTCATTTTAATATTTCACAGACTTTATTTTTATTAATCATGTTTATATTAGAATGATGTGTTTACTTTACGTGAATGTTGTACCTATGAAAATAATAACTAAAGGTTTGGTCAAAGCCAAATTAAAAGATATTCAAAAATTAGAATTTAAATTATATTTTATGTCCTAGCTAGAATGCAATATTAGCTTCAATAGAATAAATCAAATGATAATACAAATCGGTTTCGACCCTATGCATCGGATAGCACTTAAGTTTTGGGAAAATTAATAAGACAAGAGTACTATGCGCCCCCTACCTTGCCTGGCATGGTAGCCTGATGGAACAATTTTTAAAGATTGCTAAGTTTGTTACTGTATTAATTATTTTACATTATAAACTGACAATAATTAAAACAATAAGTTTTTTTTTTTTCTAAATTAATTTACTGTGTTACCTATAATTTGATGAGGAATATCAACATTAGTGCCAAAAAGTCGCATCGTATAATTTACCTGGTATGTTGTATTTAAATAAATGAAATGTAAAAACAAATAAAAGTTAAAAAAAAATGTAGTGTATCTATCTAAGTCGATACACTACATTTCATAGATACATATTTTGATTACATATACGAGTACCTATATAGAAAACACCCAGAACTCCCGAACAAACCTCCTGTCGCAGGATGATCTTCGTCCTCCGTGCCAAACAGGTCGTTAGCTGAGGTATTTGATTATTGTATGTTCTATTATAACTTAGTCTGTGTACTGTAGTTTTTTTTTCGAAAGGCTACCGGACTTTTTTGACAGTTTCGCCAGTGCAGTGTGTAAAGGTTAATGAGGGTAGCTATACTTCGCAACTGCGGATGAAAAAGAACTAGTGTTGGGATTTACTATTTGAACAACGGCGTATATTACCGCCAGAGCTCATATTACTTCTTTTTATGTTTAGGTGTTTCTCCTTTATATCTGGCAGTGTATAAGGCATGTTTGACACTGTTGAACGAAGGCATGACACCTTTTCCCATCTCTAACGAAGCTTTGCTATAAATAGCTGCAACTGGTTTGTTTGTCGAAGTAATCATCTTTTTACAATTATCAATTTTAAGCGCAACTTCATTTGCGACATAGTCAGGCTTGCAAGTGTGATTCTTGCTTCTCAAAACTGTTTTCAAATCTTCAGTGATGGTTATATTTCCTGGGCATCTTTCACGGCGATACTTAGAGCATCTTGATATAAAAGAACCATTTTTGTATTTTTTTATAATGGTATATTGGTGCCCGTCCCTTAAAAATACGTTGCCTCCTCTGCGAGATATTACACGTATTTTTTCAATGTCTTGCAATTTTGTCAATCCGATATCTGTTTACAAACAAAAAATATTGGTTTGTACATCTTACTGTGACAACTACAACGTTCTTTGATACTTACTTTGTAAAAAGGTTGACTTCTACAAAATATCAGATTGTCTAACGTCCACAGTACCTATAAAAAAAGCTTGGGACGTGTTTTGTTCCAGCTCGAAAACTAATAATAATGTACGGTAAATGTATCCTGTTGACTTCTTTATTTTACCTTCAAAACGAGTGCAGTGACAACAAAAAATCCACTATCAACATCGCGGGACTACTGCGCTATATAGGTTTTCATCATTATCTCTGTATCTCTTTTCAATACGTTTGCACAAGATCAACTAAGACAAGGAAACTTAATGAAAACTAAGTCAAGACTACAGACAGGCGTCCTTATTGCTAAGTAGAGATTGTAATCAGGACTACTCAAAATTTGAAAAATACAAGAATACTTTTGTAGGCCATATCGCTTTTACTTCAGCCGGCCACCTCCAGTATCAGTCAGCAGTATTTCACAGATTGTCATCCTAACTGACCACCAAGCATCCTACACTGAGCTTAAAGAGTCGCTGTCTTCACAAAAACGTCTAAGAAATCAGTTTGTTTCAACTTTTCGTCTATTTTAGCTGCCGCAGTAACTGACTATTATTAAAATTATACATAGGTATATGTATTATATAGTAAACTTATAAAACAACATAATAGTAATGTGCTGATTTATATCTATAAATATAGGTTGTCGAGCATTATTTATTTACCTATTTATATTCTGGTTTTTTATGACAATAACCACTTAGGTATATAAAAATAACAGAATTTATCAAAAATTACGTTCTCCGGATTTACTTACAATACCGACCATCAGATCTTAAATACAACTTCTTCATTTCATGGTTGTGGCAATTGTCAACATGGGTGATTATGTTGAATTCATCGATATACAGCACTGATTTGCAGCGAGGATAGTTAGTGCAGACCCACTTTTTGCCTCGTTTAGTCTTATACCGGAAGAAGAAAGCATAACCTTCGTAAATAATATGAGTCTTGCCGCTAGCCATTAACACCATTTGAGCTGTAACTAAAGAAGTTGATACACTTTACACAAACAAAAATACAAAAAACAAAAACAAAAATGCTGAAACGGCCACTCCGTTAGTGGTTGACCAGTAGACAAGTCGTTAAGTCTGTTAAATTTTAAAACACGTCAACAGTCTGGGAGTCTCTTAAGAAGAGTAGTTCAAATATTCGCGTACACTTTACACCCGTAAATAAAAAAATGCTGAAACGGCCACTCCGTTACTCGCAGATTGACCAGCAAACAAGTGGTTAAGTCAGTTAAATTTTAAAACACGTCACCAGCCTGGGAGCCTCTTAAGAATTTGTTCAAATATTCGCGTATACTTTACACCCGTAATAAAAATGCTGAAACTCCCACTGCGTTATTCGCATTAAAAAGTCTGTAATAGGCCTTCTCTTCTAGGTTGATTCTTTGTTAGGAGTGAGACAGGGGGATGTCATATCTCCGAAACTGTTCACGAGCGCATTGGAAAATACGTTTAAGACGCTGGACTGGAAAAGTAAGGGCATAAACGTAAACGGCAATTACATCTCATACCTACGATTCGCTGATGACATAGTCTTAATGGCGGAGTCGCTAGAGGAGCTGACCCACATGCTGGACGGCCTAGCCTCAGCCACGCGACGCATCGGTCTTGGCATGAATTTAGAAAAAACCAAAGTCATGACCAATGACCACATTGATCCGGGACCGGTCGTCGTAGAAGGCCACCTTCTCGAAATTGTTTCCGAGTACACTTACCTTGGGCAGATTATGCAGTTAGGTAAGAGCAATTTTGAGAAGGAGGCCAAGAGGAGGATCCAGCTCGGCTGGGCAGCGTTTGGAAAAATACGTCGAGTCTTCCCGTCATCCAAATCGCAATGTTTGAAAACGAAAGTTTTCAATCAGTGCGTCCTACCCGTAATATCCTACGGAGCTGAGACGTGGACACTCACGGCAGGGCTGGTCCACCAGTTCAAAGTCGCTCAGCGAGTTATGGAAAGAGCTCGGAGTTTCTCTGAAGGATAGGATTCGTAATAAATACATCCGACAGACCAAAGTTATCGACATAGCTCAAATAATTAGTAAGCTGAAGTGGCAGTTGGCCGGCCATATCTCGCGAAGAACCGACAACCGTTGGGGTAGACGTGTTCTTGAATGGAGACCGCGTCTTGGCAAACGTAGTGTAGCGGATGCGTCAAGCTGAAGACAGGGCGCTATGGCGCTCATTTGGGGAGGCCTATGTCCGTCCAGCTGTGGACTAATATGGGCTGATGATGATGATGAATAGGCCTTCAACAAAAGCGAGGTCTGATGATTTTGTGATCCCCGCCCCCGTGAACACCCTCTTTTCGTCAGGATTACCGGGATCACCAAGTAGCGAAGGTCCGGATTCCGGATAAGCGAGGCTCACATACACAATATTTAAAAAAAAAATCTAAATCCTAGTGTTTCCACCGGTACGAACTCTCATATACTCATGGTTACCATGATCATGTATTCCAATCTCTTTGACTACGTAATCTTTAGAATGTATATAGACAGAGACGCGGCAACGCTTGCTTATGAAAGTGGAGCTTAACGTGTTGTGCTTGCAGTAACTGAAGCCCTTGTATAAAACTAGCTTGGTCCCTCGAGTAGTTAGTGTTATGTAACTGACCTTTTTATCTAGAAAATATAACAAAGAAGTATGTAACCTTATAGAAAAGTAACTACCTATCTACATTTCAATGATTTAAAATACACAAATATTACCATAAAAACAGTTATTGTTTTATGATTTTATTATGAATGTAGTGGGGGCGTATAGTATGTAAAGGGTGAGCTACGAACCTAATTTGTGTTGAAAAACACCAACGTTTTTTCATCAGGGTGAACTTTGGTGTTTTTCCAACACGAAATAGGTTCATCAGCCCGTTGCATTCTGAAAATACAAATTTACTAGCTGCGCCCCGCAGCTTCGCTCGCATAGAAATTTCTTTGTCAAATTTCAGAAATTTACTGCACGCCTCCTATGGATAGTTTCGTAATAATAAAAAAAACATGTATTTTTAATAACTTAGATGTTTATTTCTTCCAATTTTTGGGTAAATCAAACCAAAGAATAATATTTTTCCTTACAAACTTTACAAGCCTATTTAACCTCATATTTTTTTAAATATTAGCCTATGTGTTATTCTATGTCCTAAACTATCTACATACCAAATTTCATTTAAATAACTTGAGTAGTTACTGATATTACTGATAACAAACATTCACACAGACTTTCCCATTTATTATAATAGTTAGAAGTAAGATGCAAAGTTCAATGCATCAATTGAATCACTTACAATGTCGCACGAAATCAAGCTCATTGCTATAAAATTAGGTACTATCCAAATGCAATTACACTCGTATGTACCCCCCAGTGGCCACTTTCATATATTTATGAGGTGCATGATTATGTTCTCCTTTAGTAGCCAATACTACATCTTGATCGTTTATGTGAATAGAAGCTTTGCACTTTTCACCTTTGAAGCTGGAACACTGGTAGGCGTTGAAATGTTTGTTCGTTTTTCTTAGGCAGAAACTGTAGCCTCTAAACATGGCCAGCCGTGAACCCCGAGATGACAGAGTGATGTACTGAACTTTATCTGGAAAACCATTAATTATAAAGACACAACTACACGCTAAGTTTGGGGGTTTGAATTTTGCACGAAATTGATTTTTTTTTATTTGCTCAATGTGGCTTTTGTGTTTGTAAGGCCATGAGAGGCCTATTGTGATCGCCACTTTATGTGTATACCCTCGAAGATGCGGCGTTTATAATTCGCCACTTACCCTTGCAGCCAATAGGAAAATCCTACAGGATTTTATTCGGGAAGATATCTCTTAGCTCTTTGGGGTTAGTAGGTGTTTGCCCAGATCAATGCTTCATTTTTGCGTTAGTACTTCACACATTCCTAGCAGATGGAGAGGCGTTTCCACCGCCTCTTTGCAGAATCAGCATGATTGTGAGTAGCTTAACCCCAATTTGACTAAACCTTTAGAGGCGCGTGTTAACAAATTGGACAAAAAAAAAAAGATTGGTCTGTTGTTCCCAGATGAATTGATTGATAATTAAATATGACATTCACTCGTGCTTTCTGGTGCTACAAAATTTCGCAAGATAGATTTTTTATATTTAATTAAATATTAACCCAGATAAGCCTACCGTTCTACATATAGGTCGGTAGAAATGAAAAAAATTATCATTCTACCCGCACATTTTGCGGATATTATTGTCTGTGATTTGAAGTGTCGGGGCTATGAGCTATTGAATAAAAAATATAAACCTGAAATTATCATAAGTTATTTACGTAATATTTGAGTGAAAAGTTTACAGTAAAGTGAGTTGCAGATATGTCGGAAAACAGGTATGCATAAAAAAATTGTGTTTGTAAAATAGTTAGAAAAAATGGTATCTACATGTTGGTAATAACCTCCTCTTTACGTTATAGAATAATTTTTATTCAATTAGGAATTTGAAAGTGGAGATAATTTGTTATAATTAGGGGTGTTCTACATACAGGACAGTAGGATAATGCGTATAACAATTTGTTTACAGACCATAAGCTGCGCACGAAATTTTAGATGCTTTAGAAAACATTCCTGATGATGAAGAGGATTACAGGAAAGGAGTGATATGTATTCTACCGACTGTTCTACCGACGAAGATTCAGGGTTCTTCCCCTTATCCTCTTGGATAATGTGATGATGAACAACTTGCCACGAAACATTTTACTTCAAACCGCAGAAGTATCCATTCAAGGTGAGGATCCTGTAAGTGATGCGGAACAGGAACCCGCTGCACCTCTAACCAAGCGCAGGCGAACTTATGCTTGGAGAAAACAGGACTTTGAAAACTCTCCAGTAGATTGGCCTGAAGTCCAAGGAGCTTTCCAAGAAAAGCGTCCAATTGAGTGGTTTGAAAACTTCATTGATGAAGACGTGATATCTTTATTGACGTCAGAGAGTAACAGATACGCCGTAAAAAAAATATGTCAGGAGATATTACTTCTGAGGACATGAAATGTTTTTTAAGTATATTATTACTAGTCAGTGGTTATTCATGGCTCCCACGAAGAAGAATGTTTCGGGAAAACTCTCCTGATACAAAGAACGAGTTAGTCAGCTCTGCAATGCCGAGGGAAGGATTTGACTTTATTTTTCGCCACCTGCATATAAATGATAACCTGGGTCATTTGCAGAAGGTTTATTTACCATTGGTATGGCTTTGTCTTATAACAAATGATTACATGCAGTTTTGTCAAACAACGTTTTTTAGTTACCCATTACCCTACTGTCCTATATGTAGGTCGGCTGTTTTCCTGAAAACCTTACAGCCGATATTTTTTTCAGTACTTTTTGTACTTAACTTAAGACCCATTGAACTAAAAAATATCATTTTTTTCATAGTTTAAAATAAAAAATAGTTTCAGGCTTATCTGGGTTAAGAGGAGCCAAAATATCTGCAGGGGCCGATACCACCTTCTTCTTTATAAGATTAATAAATTTGTGTACTAAACCAAATCAAAAAGCTTACAAATGTTAAAACTGCAGTAACGTCCTTTCATGCATTAATATTGAATCTGCTCTTCGCTATGGGCTCGTTATGTGGGGCAACAGCACTGATAAGAAAAGAGCATTTATAGCGTAAAAATGTATAAGAGCAATCTGTGGCATCCCCCCTGATGAATCATACAAACCCTTGTTTAAGGAACTTGGTCTGTTACCTCTACCGTCACTCTATATGTAATGAAGTATCCATGTTTGTAAGAAATCATATAAACCTTTATAAACAAGCTTGTGACAAACACCCTAGACAATGTAGAGACCCAAATAGACTTATATTGAAGGCTACCCCGCATTGATAGTTGTTTGACTCTATGTGTAAGAATATATAATAAGATACCAAATTAAATTAAATTATCTATTATTTATTTAAGGTATAATTGGTTAGGTGGCTTAATGACATGAATTTTTAAAATATCAATGATTTGGTAAACGCTAAGTTCTAGGTACCTACCTAATTAGTTATAGTTATTATTGCATGCTAGCATATAGTGAGACATGAATTATTGCCATACAGCGTGGTAATGCAGCCAGTGTCTTGGGGACGCTTCCGACTGGTATTGACATGGATCAATTGAGCTACCTTTAGACTGTTTGCAACCGTCTGCAGTTAGCTCAATGGTTTCAATTGTAAATACTAGTTGTAATTTTTCTATTCCTTTGCTTGTAATTTTCGTTGTTAAAAAAGATGGTAGTTATAAAAAAAAAAAAGACATGAACGCATTATTCAGTTAAGTATACCAACTTTATACCATGTTTGACGCAATAAATATCTTTGAATCTTTTATTACATTTTGCTTCGTCTTTTCACGAAGCAAAATGTCGGCGAGAGCCGTACGTAACTAGAGTATAAATTCTAAGCAAGTGACGCCCAATGACTCATGGTGCGCGTTTTAGTACCCAACTTTCCGCAAGAGGGAACAAGTTCAAGTTTTCATATTTTTTTAACTACAGTCGCTAGCGAGTATAGTTTGTAAAAACTCATGGTTGATGTACTGTAACTTGTAAGGTTAAAGAAAATTAATCACTTTAAATAAGAATGAAATTAAAACTAAATCTGTACTCGTACGATTACTATATAAATATACTATATAACTTAGAAACAGGGACGTTTTCTCTGCCTATTAAAAATACCCTAAAGTTTAAAATAACGTCCTTTTTTGGTTTCAATATAAACAGTCGCCTTGTGGTTGTGTTCAGGTACAGAAGAGACAACGTAACCGTCTCGGACGCACACATGAGCACGGCAAGAGTTCTTGAGAGTTGCAGAGCACCGGTAGCGCCAAGCACCGTCGCGTCCTTTCGCATGTTTGCAGAAACTGTAGCCCTGGTACATAAGCAGAACAGCACCCCGCTCCAACGTTATGAAATGAGCTGGAAACGCATTAAATATATCATTTTTTTCATCGCGAACACAACGACCATCTGTGTAAGATGTTAACAGAAAATCAGCTGGACTTGAAGAAAGCAGTGTTTGTGTTATGCAAAGAATAGAATATAATATTAAGTATATCAGTCATCTAGTACCTACCCATAACACAAGGTCTGCTAAGACTTAGATGATCCACAGATTAACTAGCATTTTTATATTTTTTTCGTCCACGTTAGAAAGTTGTCTAATGTCTCTTCTTATCGGGTTCTGTGTAGTAAAAGTGACCTACCCTCAAAATTCAACTTCAGCGGTTGGGGCTGAGCGTTGTCTCCAAAAAATAGCTTGTGTCTTTACTTATTACTAGCGTCCCGTTCCGACCTTTTGGGCTAAACGTACAGTCACAGAATTATTATAGTTAAGGTAAGAGTAAAAGCTCCCTCTCTCCCGCGTTGCTCCCTGCTTTGCGTCGACCTTGGTCCTTCGAGCTTGGAACTAGCTTGGTCCCTCGAGCTATAAGTGTTATGTAATTGACCTTTTCATCTCTACAAAATATAACAAAGTAGTATTATACCTCTTATAGAAAAACTAGCTCTTATCTACAACATTAAATTGTTTTATGATTTTATTAAGAACTAGCGACCCGCCCCGGCTTCGCACGGTTTTATTATAAGTACCGAACGGGATAAAAAGTATCCTATGTCCTTCTCCTGGCTCTAAACTACCTCCCTGCCAATTTTCAGCTAAATCGGTTCAGCCGTCCTTTAGTTATAAGTGAAGTAACTAACACGACTTTCTTTTATATATATAGATGTAGCGGAGGCGAAGAGTATGTAAAGGGTTAGCTACGAACCTAATTTGTGATATTTGTGAAAAAACACCAACGTTTTTTCATCAGGGTGAACGTTGGTGTTTTTCCATAACGAAATAGGTTCATCAGCCCGTTGGATTCTGAAAATACAAATTTATGCAAAGTTCAATCGATCAAACTGAATCACGTACAAAGTCGAAATCAAGCTTATTGCTATTAAATTAGGTACCTACCTACCACTACCTACTATCGAAATGCAATTACAGTCGTATGTACCCCCCAGAGGCAATTTTCATATATTTGTGAGCTACATGATTATGCTCTCCTATAGTAGTCACTACTATTGTATTGTATACTACTATTTTGTATATTGTAGGTATTTTAGTCCATTTTACATCACTGTTTTTATGCTCAAGTGACCGCGCGCTAAAGCGACGCCCAGCGTGGCACTCGGCCGGAGCACGGCCAACAACCTGCTGTCGTTTGTATCGCATCTGGCGCCAGCCGTGGACTCAGGCGGGCAGTTGGACTGCGCGTACTTCGACTTTCAGAAAGCCTTTGATGCTGTTGATAACGACATCTTAGTGTCGAAGTTTTCCGCGATAGATTTCACGCCCCATCTGCTCAAATTTTTCGCGAGCTACCTTAGCGGCGAAAGCCGGCAGTATGTGGAGTACGCGGGGTACCAATCGGCCCCGTATTACACGTTTTTGGGGGTAAGTCAGGGCAGCAATCTTGGTCCCCTTGAATTCTCAATTATGATAAGTAAATGATCTCCCGGGGGTTGTAAAGAAAGCAGGTTGTTTCGAACAGTAGCGGATACATCTGATTGAGAACGGCTCCAGTCCGACATAGATAGGGTGGTCACACTGCTGGCTGGTGCAGCTCCCCGCTCAGCACGCCAACCATGAACTTTACCAGGGCCACGTCTCTCCTTACCGACAGCCTGCAGTACCCTACCATCTCTAGTACGAACAGACTCGGGTACATCAATGGATAATTTGGATATCCTCCATATTCTTTTAGGTATAAAAAACGAGTAAATTTACTCTGATTTTCTTGTACCATAAGTTTGTACTTAGCTTCGTTAGGATTCCAAATGCATTTGTTTGTTTTTGTTTTGCATTTGTTTCTAACTGGCGTCTCACAAGGGCATTATAGAATGCAGAATCTACATGATTGTGAGTAGCTTAACCCCAATTTGACTAAACCTTTATAGGCACGTGTTAACAAATTGGACAAAAAAAAAGATTGGGCTGTTGTTCCCAGGGGGATTGATTTATAATTAAATGACATTCACTCGTGCTTTCTGGTGCTAAAAAATTTCGCGAGTTTGCTTTTGTAAATTCATTTAATATTAAGGGGAGCCAATTTATCTGCAGGGGCCACGATACCATCTTCTCCTTTATAAGTCTTTTAACGAGGCAAAATATCGGTGAAAGCCTTAACTAAAGTAGTAATAATACATTACTATGTCATCTGCCAAATTTGTAACTCATGGTACCAAATTCTAAGCAAGTGAAGCCCAATTGACTTTTATTGTATATAGTAAACTACAACGTGACGTAGCATAGTTAACTACGTGACTCATGACGCGCATTTTAGTACCCAACTATCCACAAGAGGCGCTGTTCAAGTTTTCATACATTTTTTTAACTACAGTCGCTAACGAGTATTGTTTGTGACATGGCAAGTTTGTACCTACATTACATGGTAGACGTACTGTAATTTGTAAGGTCTAAAGGAAATAAATCACTTTGAATAAGAAATTTAATATGAAATTAAAACTATTAGTCGTACATCACTACATAGTATAAAATAAAGTCGCTTTCTCTGTCCCTATGTCATTATGTCCCTTTGAACGCGATTTTTTTTAATAGATAGAGGGATTCAAGAGGAATGATTATACGTATAATAAAACCGTGCGAAGCCGGGGCGGGTCGCTAGTACACTATATAACTTAGAAACAGGGACGTTTTTTCGAGCTAATAAAATACCTAACCGATAGACCTATTAGGCCAGAAAAAATATGATAAACATAAATTTATTCAAAACGGATATACTTAAACTACAAACATTTGTCCCAAGGCGGGAATCGAACCCGCAGGTAGACCTTCGCCCACCGCACCACATCGGTCGTCACATTACGTGCGTGTACACGGAAAAAACGTAACGGTTTGAATTAATTATTGCTATTTACAATAAAGTCGCCGGGCTCGGAGGGAGCCTGCAAAGTTTATTGCTGTAGCTAAACAAGCCAACTTTGCTATTGTAAATTTGTAATATTAATCCAAAAAGATGGCTAGGTTAAAATTTAATAACCTGGTCTGGGTAGCTTCCAACCTTTAAAATCGATTATATTGTCGACTAGCTGCGCCCCGCAGCGTCGCCCGCGGGGAAATTTATTTATTTGTCAAATATCATATTTTTATACATAATATGCTATTCCCGACGAAGACAAATCCAAAAATACAAAAATCATAAAAATCGGTCCAGCCGTTCTCGAGTTATAAGTGTTGTAACAAACACGACTTCCTTTTATATATATAGAAGATAGAAGATATGCTATTCCCGACGAAGACAAATCCAAAAACACAAAAATCATAAAAATCGGTCCAGCCGTTCTCGAGTTATGAGTGTTGTAAAACACGACTTTCTTTTATATATACAGAAGAAGATAGAAGATTAAGATTATAACAAATCAACTTTGTAAACGCAGCTGGACAAATACAAATTGATTATTCTAAATATGTTAGTTGATTGCTGTGTTACTTGCTAATATACTTGGTTATTTTTAACCCTCAGAATCGGTTGTAAGCACAGAACATAGTTAAGTAGTAATATCAAATGCACTTGCACAACTAAATTAGGTACTTGGTTAATTGTATCCCACAGAATTGGCTGTAACACAGAACACAGTGGTAAATAACAAAGGCACTGCTTATCATATTATTCAAGTCAGAAATCACCCCAGGTGGATATCCCATTATTTATTAAGTTATTTAATTTAAATTTTATTTCTTTTTGTAGAGGCAACATAAAAACACACTGAAAATTTCATTCTACTTACTAAGCAAGACGGACATACAGACAGACATCAGAGAGTTAGTACCTAACAGGGCGTATAAATATTATATTAGGTATATATAATAGCACCGTATTATCGACGAATGCTCCAAAAACATATGAAAAACCTAAATGGCCTGCATGTATGATACCTAGTCTCGTAATATTATAGATAACTACCTACCTAAAAACCCCTCACTCTTTCAAGAAAACTCACTCGAGCAAAACTAGCTTGTTTACTACAAGCATATCTCTATGTACGTTTTAAATGAGTCTTATTTATAAGTAGCCATAAAAAAATTAACAATGCTAAACTGGTACTAGGCTAGAGCTCCGCTTTTTCCGTGTACTTATAAAAATGATTTCTTTATCCAATAAGCTTCTTTTAACTTTAGTATAACGTCCATTTTTAGTTTCAGTGTAAACATTCGCCGTGTGGTTGTGTTCACGAATAGAAGAGACCACGGAACCAGCTCGGACATACACAACGGCTTTGCAAGAGTTCCTGAGAGCTGCAGAGCACCGGTAGCGCCAAGCACCGTCGCGTCCTCTCGCATGTTTGCAGAAACTGTAGCCCTGGTACATAAGCAGAACAGCACCCCGCTCCAACGTTATGAAATGAGCTGGAATCGCATTAGATGTATCATTTTTTTATTTAATTACATTCGCTTTATTTAATTTTTTTTTATTGTATTATTATTGTAAACTGACATTGCACACCGTAAATGTAGAATACAATGATTCACATTCACATATACACATGTATTTCATGCAATTAAATGATTTGATTTGCAGCTTCGCTCGCATGGAAATTTCTTTGTCAAATTTCAGAAATTTACTGCACGCCTCCTATGGATAGTTTATAAAAAATAAAAATTGTTTATTTATAAACTTTGTAGTTTATTTTTACCAATTTTTGAGTAAATCGAACCAAAGAATAATATTTTTCCTAACAAACTTTACAACCCTATTTAACCTCCTCAGAGGGATTTTTTTTTTATTTCATTTAAATAATTTGAGTAGTTACGGAGATTACTTATAACAAACATTCACACAGACTTTTCCGTTCATATTACCTATATAATAGTAAGGAGTATGTTGCAAAGTTCAATCCATCAAATTGAATCACTTACAATGTCGAAATCAAGCTTATTGCTATTAAATTAGGTACAATCAATGTGGCTTTTGTGTTTATAAGGCCATGAGAGGTCTATTGTGATCGCCACTTTATGTGTACTTGATATATCCTCGAAGACGCAGCGTTTATAATTCGCCACTTACACTTGCAGCTCATAGGAGTTCCTATCCTAAGAAAATCCTAAAGTTGTAGGATTTTCTTAGGGATAATGTCTCTTAGCTCTTCTGGGGTTAGTATGTTTGCCTAGATAAATGCTACACTTTTGCATTAGTGCTCCACAAATACCTAGCAGATGGAGAGGCGTTTACACCGCCTCTATGCAGAATCCGCATGATTGTGAGTAGTTTAGCTCCAATTTGATCAAGTGCTTGTTTAGGCGACAGTGTCCAGTTAGGGCTCTCGTCATAATGCGAAGGTTGTTTCTACATAGCGCTACGATTCGGTTGGTGTACCGTTTATCGAAGGCTTTGATCAGTCATTTTGAATGGCTCATACCCGAGGAATTTTCCCAAAGCTTGATCTATTCCTCGTAGCAGAGGTTCAGAAGGGTTCTTTGAGCCAGGCTTGTGAACAAGGTTAATGTATCTTTCAAAAGGCTATGTATGCGCTTCTACAACAAAACTCCATTAAAAACTATCACTATGTAAATAAATTCAAACAAATTGTCAAAACTATTTCTTGTAAAAAGGCTTACTATAAAATATATCTGATTATTAAGATGATAAAAAAGCTTGGAACGAGTTTTGTTCCAACTCGAAAACTAACCTAACAAGGAAAAGGTTTCTTGTTCGCTTCTTTACATTATTTCCTAGTTTTTTTATTTATGACATGAATTTTACTCATTACCGTTGATACACGCGTGTCCCGGTACCCATCTAAGGACTACTCTGTTGTTCGAGCCCAGAGCGTTCAGACGTGACAGACAGTCCTCGACTAGCTTGGACTAGCACCTTCGAATCTAGTGTTAGGAGGGCGAAACTGAACGTTTGCTTTTTGGAAATTCCTTTGTTTAACGTAATTATATGACAAAGTAAGTGGCGGCGTACCTTTTGTTAGCTTTAACTATTGGAACGAATTCCTCAAAAGATTATTTAAACAGCTCCGCACGGCACGATCGTACGAGGACTTACGATAATACACTTACATCATCACTACATAGTATAAAACAAAGTCGCTTTCTTTTTCCCTATGTCCCTATGCATGCTTAAATCTTAAAAAAACGCAACGGATTTGGATGCGGTTTTTTTTAATAGGTAGAGTGATTGAAGAGGAAGGTTTATACGTATATTAAAAACGTGCAAAGCCGTGGCGGGTCGCTAGTTCTTAATAAAAAAATTAAATTTGGAGATGTATTACGTTTTGGAAAAAGTCATAGAACAAAAGTTGTTAGTATTGATTCACCCAAGTCGCCTTTAAGAGGTTAATCATTAGATACCTATAACCCTGTATAACTAAGAAACAGGTTAAATTTTCCGGCCTCAAAAATACCTAAACGATATACCTGTTAGACTCTACTACCTACCTTAAAATAATAAATAATGCCGGAAAATCCACACAGCAGCATATAGCCCCAAGCTAAGCAGAGCTTATGTCATGGGTAGTAGATGACTGATATGCTGAATACAATACATTACATAGATAGATTTTTTATCATACATAGACCAAGAACCCCGGTACAACTATTCGCAGATCATACAAACATTTGTTGGGAATCGAACCCGCAACGCAGGTGCGTCCTCCTGCGACGCAGTTAGACCTTCGGACATCGCACCACACCGGTAGTCACATTACGTGCATGTACTTTTAAAAATAATTTCTTTATCAATAAGCTTTTATGCAACTTTAGCATGACGTCCATGTTTAGTTACAGTATAAACAGTCGCCTTGTGGTTGTGTTCAGGTACAGAAGAGACCACGTAACCGTCTCGCACGTAGACATGAGCACGGCACGAGTTCTTGAGAGTTGCAGAGCACCGGTAGCGCCAAGCACCGTCGCGTCCTTTCGCATGTTTGCAGAAACTGTAGCCCTGGTACATAAGCAGAACAGCACCCCGCTCCAACGTTATGAAATGAGCTGGAAACGCATTTACTATATAAATTTTTCCTCTGGGAATACAACGACCATCTGTGTGATGTTTACAGAAAAGCAGCTGGACTTCATGCAGTTTGTGTTATAAATGTAGAAAATAGAATATAATATTAAGGAGAAATAATAATTCCGGCCACAGAATTTTTTTTTGGCCACGTGGCCAAACTTCTCTTTTAATAACTAAGCATCGAGAAATTGACATAGCCTCTAATAAACTAATTTATCTTCTTTACAACGCCAACTAAAAATGTAAAAGAAAGCGTCAATTCATTAGCAACAATTAATTTTACTTGTCCTTCTGATTATACATTGCCCACTTATTTACTAAGTCGGCCACGGAATTTGCAACTCATCACCATTTTACGTTTTACAGCTTCAATACAAGCTCCTCAAAAATAATATATTCAAGCTTCAATAGACAACATCATATAATTATTACTTAACATGTAAAATAATACTTCATATTCTTATAACGTGAAAATAGCCTCTGTACGATTTGGCGCGAGTTAGCGACATGACAACAACTGACCATTTGCGCCATTCGATTCTTTTACCGACCCGCCCGTGTTTGTTTATTGTCGTTCGTGCGTTCGTATTGCAATAGTTTCATCTGTATTTCATTTATATTTTTTTATGGCATCGTGAAGAGAATCACTAGGGGTCCAACTTTGGTTCAGATGATTGACCCAAAAGTTAAATGACCGTTAGAGGTCAATGAACTCAAAAAAACATGAAGAATTACCCCGATACAGAGCGTTCCGATATGAGTTGATTAGGTTCAATTCGAGTGACGGATCCGACACAGAGTACCCCGACTCCACGTGGTCTTGTACGTGGCGCCCCTAGAGTGTATTTAATAAGCCGGAGGTGCGAAGGGAGTGCAGCCTCCGCAGCTTCGGCTTTTTGGTCGCCTTCGGCGACCAGCCTCAACCGCTGCGGCACGCGTGGTGCCTGTCCCTTGTTACGCAATGGCGGAAAGGCTGCACTTCCCGAAGCGCCGGAGCTATGGCGAATCGCGATGGAACCAAAAAAACATGAAAAACTACCCCGACGCATAGAATTCAACTATCGGGCATCGACTCCAGCTAAAACTTAAGTTTTTACAAAAAAGGTCTGTGACCTTGACCTCAAAGGTCACTGACCTAATGATCGAAAATGATTAATTTAATTTTTTGGCATCGACTCTAGCTAAAACTAACGTTTTCACAAAAAAGGTAAGAGACCTTGAGGATAATGACATCAAGGTCACTTTTGTTAAGGTCATTGAACTTTAGGTCAATGACCTTGACCAAAAAAAACTATAAAACAATAGTTCATTATGTAATAATAGTGGCTTTAATATTTTATTTGATGACAATTTTAGGTAAATATATCGATCGATAAATGTAGGATGACTTACATTTTAAACATACTAAATCATAAAATTAGAAGCTAATAGAATGACTATTTTGGTGTCATAAATTAATTTTTTGGAAGTTTGCTATTTGAATGCATGCCACAAATTTAGATGCTAAAAAATAACCACCGTGCTGAGTTATATTTACAGTGGCTTACATAGAAGATAACTAGTGGCTGAGATACTCTTATTCAGACGCGCGTTGGTTGTGGCCGACTTAGTAATTTAGAAGGTAACTTATATTTTATGAGGCGAATATTGCTATTAAAAAGAAGCTTGTTTAATAAGTAGCCAATATTAAGTACTACCAGAGCCTCGCAGTTTCACCCGCGGTAATTCCCGTGGGCATTCCGGGATAAAACAAAGCCTATGTACTTCCAGTCTATAATACCTGTGGCAAATTTCATTCATATCCGTTCAGTAGTTTTTGCGTGAAATAGTAACAAAGATCCATCCATCCATACTTACAAACTTTCGCGTTTATAATGTTAGTAGGATATCAATCATCTAGTACCTACCCATAACATCCCATCCCATCTGCTTAGCCTGGGGCAAGATGATCCTGTGTGGATTATCTAGCATTTATTTTTTCGTCCACGCTTGTAAGTAGTCTAAAGTCTCTTCTTATCCGTGTAGTAAAAGTGACCTACCCTCAAAATTCACCTTCAGCGGTTTGGGCTGTAATTAGTAAAGAAACAAGCAATTTTTTGGACAACGGTCAGCCCAAACCGCTGAAGGCGAATTTTGTGGGTAGGTCACTTTAAAAATCGGTACGGGGCAATAGTAATAAGTAATTTTTACTATTGCCCCGTACCACCGACTTTTTGGGCTAAACGTACTGTCACAGAATTATAATAATTCAGGTAAGAGTAAATACTCCCTCCCTGCTTTGCGTTGCGTCCACCACACCGGGACCAGGTTTATTTTTCCACTACCAGCGCCACGCGGTTTCACCCGCGTAATTCCCGTTTCCATGGGAATTCCGGGATAAAATAGCCTATGTGTTATTCCAGACTATAATCTATCTCTGTGCCAAATTTCATCCATATCCGTTCAGTAGGTTTTGCGTGAAAGAGTAACAAACATCCATCCATCCAAATATTATAAATCTTACAAACATACGCGTTTATAATATTAGTAGGATATTTTGTTTAGAGTGACATATTCAAACCCTTTTTTTTATATGAATAATTAAAAAGTTATCTACAGATGGTTTACTTACATATTTGGGTAAGGGTTAATGAAAAGGTATAGATAACATGGTGTGAATTTTATTTGCATTTCTTTCAACTTGTAAAAAGTAGTTATAGTGAAATAACTACAGTAGTTGGCCATTATGGTAGGTATCGTAAAGGTTTTTTTTGTAGATATTAATTTATTCTCTAATATTTTAGAACACTATTTTGTTCTATCATCAAAGACATTATTGTGGCAAATGTTTTCCACTTTGATTTACATTATTTAAGTTTTAGAAGGGATCCTATTATATTCGGATACTCAGGGATAATGTAGCATTCTAACTGTGAACGAGATTTTAAATCGGTCAATTAGTTTTTTAGTTTGTTCGTTACATACATAGAAACCCTAAATATTACCTCTTTATATTATTAGTATACTAGAATATAATAGAAGTAGTATAATAGAAGATGAAATATCGAACTTTCTTCACAGATCACTAAACTCTTTGATCAGTCTACCTCCTATGGCCTAAGAAAGAAATGCCTAGGTTCTGATTTTCACCCACTGTTCTTCTACAAGAACATACTGTGCTTACATGGTAATCAACCAGACCGTAACACAACAATAAAACTACACAAGATTATTGATATAGCAAATAGAATAAGACTGTATGACATTAAAAACGATTTATTTTTTGAATTTTGAAGGACAGTGACCTGTTAATCCATAATTATGACTATTAAATATATGTTCTTTAAGGTTGACATTTGGCGCTAAGCAATGAAAAAATCTTTTTTTTTTCATCAATTTATTTTATTTTATTTGGAACAATTTGACAAAAAAAAATAACACTTTCCTTGCATTTTAATCAACCTTGTCACAGTCTTTACAATTTTATTACTTTTAAAATTTAGAAGGTCCTTCAAGACCATAAATCAACAAAAATAACTTCTTTATCAAACTAGGTAATAAAAACTTAATAACAAGAGATCAAAATTTAGAGATGATTATGCTACCACTAAATGAAACTCATGAATGGAATTCTAAAAAACAATTCCGATCCGAAGTCAAACACAAAGTTATTTTACAAGAACTACATGTGAACCGAGATTTTTGGTAATGACAATGTCGGCATCTGGATTGTTTTCCAGAAATAATAGGCATGTGAATGGCACCTTGCAAACGTCGTCTTTTAGATGGAAGTGGATCAGTGGGTTTTCCTCTTTTGCGTTGCACTGGGTGATTCTGCTCAGAGTCAGAGGTAGTATCATGATGAGTAGCCTCCCGTGTTGAATATGTCTCGATAAGAAATTTTCCAAGATCATTTTTGAATCCCCTTAATTGCAGTATCTTTTTAATGGGCAAATTTTTTCTCATTTGGTCCTTTTTGTACTGAATCCATGAATTAGATACTGCCATATCGATCATGTGTGAAAGAAAACGTTGGGTCCACTTTTTGGTCCGATATCTGTAGGGACAAACACCCATCATTCGTTCAACGAGGTGGAAGCCGCCTATGTTATTAATGTAATTTCGTAATACCCTGGGTTTGTTTACAAGTACATATCTACCCTCACGCTTACACCATCGTTTGCAAATATCAGCTTCGTCACTGGCCTCGACTGTCGATAACAAAGTGACTGGTTTGTTATCGAACCACTTTGTTAAAGCTATTCTTCCGTCGCCTCTGACAAGGACCTGATTACTAACCCTACCGCGATCCTTCAGTAATCTATCTTCTACAACTCTAGGCCTCGCTGCTGCAGGTATCCTCTTTTTCATAATAGTACCTGAGCAGCCTATTCCTTTGTTCATTAATTCGTCAAGCAATTTTTCACTGGTGAAGTATTTGTTAAAGTATAGAACATGACCAGGCACAATAGATTCAGCCAACGTCAAAACGGCCTTTTCTCCAATTCCGAACCGGGTTTCTTCGTAATCAGGGTAGGTAGTGCTGCCTTCATACACATGAAAATCGCAAACAAGCCCGTCTGGGTTTGCCAAGACGAAAACTTTTAGCCCAGGATTCGGCTTGCCGGGGCAATATTTCTTGACGCCGCATGAGCCTGAAAATGGTACTATCATTTCGTCGATACACAACCTGTCTTGTTTTTCTTGAGCCATACAACCCTGTTGCATTCGTTTGATAAGTGGTCGCACCTTCCAAAGTTTATCCTTATTGCGGGTCTCCTGTGTGACATCATCGTCAAATACTAGTTTGATAGCATTTCGCAGCTGTATAAATCTATTGCGTGACATATTAGATGCAATTATATTTACTCGCCACTGGTTTTCCCAGTACATCCGCAAGTTAGGAAAATTTACACTTGCCATGACCATTGTAATACCAAGGTACACATAGCATTCATTTATGTCCAAATTTAGACTACGACCATGTAGTTTAACCGCAGTCTGGTTAGTTTTTTCGACAATCAACGTCACCAAGTCATCATCTATGTACTGGCGAAAGTAGTCTATTTGCTCATAGTCATCAGTATTCAGAATCAAATAAGAAGGCTCTGCCCGTACGAGCTTCTTAGGAGTAAAATTGCCGCTTGTCCAACCGTTTGTTGAAGGATCATCTAGTGGAATATCAAAACCAAACTCTTGTGTAGTTCGCCAACATCCACTTACGTTTCGAAGACCACGAAGCCTTGCTTTACTACAAGCACTACTACCCCAGCGCCCACGATTGGTTGATCTTGAGCTGGTTTGGACATCGTTGTCTGAATCCGTTTCGCTGGAGCTTGAACACCTATATTCCGACTTGATGATATACAGTGGGTCGCCAGTGTCTTCATCGGAGGGCGTAAAATCTTCCAAATCAGAATTATTCAGCAAATATTCAATGTCTCCTCCCCACAATCCTGAGAAAGTTAAGTAATTATAAATTCAAATCACTATTGTGAAGATAAGGCCCTTACTAATTAGGAAGGAAAGTATAAAAACCCCACCTATTACAGATCGCACCCTCTTCCGACCTATCACACTATCAGAAATATTCGAGAAGGCTAATAAACCCGAAAGGCACTGTTTACTGAGTCATAGTGATAATTGACACAGTAACTGTGGTATAGAGTACCTATCTTGCAAAATTTTCTTGGCAATGTTTTTAATCTGGTATAAAAAATCTAAGGAGATATTTTTTATTATTATTTATCACTTAGTATCTAGTTATACACCAAGTTAAGCTCATTACCCTGTGTAACTTAAATAATCTAATTTAACTTACTTTTTTGATTGCATATTAATTAATAAGATACCTAATCTGATATAGACTAATCTGTAGCTTACTTTGGAGCCAGATGGTGCTGTGTGGATTGTCCAGCATTATTTAAACTATTTTTTTATTATATTATTATTACTTATAGTTCATTCAATACTTTTCCGAACAATTTTTTTAACAACTTCTACGCAAATTGCTGGAGTAACACACATTCTTGTTAGTATTGTGTTTGGCATCTCGGCGTTTTTACGGTAACTAACTAGCTAATTTTCAATCCGCTGTAACCTCTACTTAATTTTTTTTCACTTTCTATTTGCATCTTGAAATGGGATACTGAATCAGATTTATTTTCCATTATAAAAGTATTTTGGACCTTATTATTTTTCATAGTTTATTTTTCAAGCGATACGTAATACTATGCTCTCTCCAAGTTTTTTTTGCAGCCTCGTGCTCACGACGACTCATATCCTTAACTAATTTTATTTTGCCGATTTCTTTCTTCATTTGGTATTTCCGCCTTTCTTTTTCTTTCATCTCTTCTTTTTTTTTGGGATCATTTTTAAGCCGTTGATATCTCAAACGTTCAGCTGTACGTTTTTGTTCTAATTTTTCTTCTCTAGTTTTGATTCTCTTCTTTTTTGGGTGGCATTTTGAGATACTACCTATGAACAAAATAATAGTTTTAAAGATTTTTTTTACGATCATTAATTAATTCGCAGTTTGCTTAGTTAGACTTGACAAAACCCAAAGAAAATCGTCCATTGTGTTATAAAATGACAGGGAGTTGTGCCCAAGGGACAGTCATTTTAAGATATAAAGCTGAACTCTTTTGATAAAATGAAACCATGACATCTTTTCTAATATCTCACACTCTAACAGCTGTTTCGCGAAAGTGTAGTGGATGTTTCAGTTTCTTTTCTACCAATTCTTCGAATAATAATATTTACTAGCGCGCCAAAAATCCAATTTTGAAGCAATAAGGAAAAAAATAATTATTGATAAATTTAGCCTTGCTTCTTTGTAAAGATATTAAAAATATATAAATTTTACAGATATCTTATAATGTATTAAAATATATCAGTTATCTAGTTCTCATAACAAAAGCTAGCTTACTTTGAGGCTAGATGGTGCTGTGTCGATTATCCAGCATTATTTATATTATTTTTTAAATTATATTATTATTATTTATCGTTCATTCAATACTTTCTCGAACAGCTTTTTTTAACAACTTCTATTCGAGTTGCTGGAGTAACACACATTTTAGTAGAAGATCAAACACAATATGTTTGATATCTCGGCATTTTCACGGTAAGTAACTAGCTAATTTTTACTCGAAAGTGAAATAATTGTAAGCAAAGGTTACACCTCTGCTTTAATCTTTTTAATTATTTCACTTTCGTATTTTCCATACTAAAAGTATTCTGGGCTTCATTCATAGTTTATTTTTCCAGCTATACATAATACTATGCTCTCTCCAAGTTTATTTTGCAGCCTCGTGCTCATGACGACTCATATCCTTGCCTAATTTTATTTTGCCTTTTTCCTTCTTCATTAGGTAGTAAAACCTTTCTTTTTCTTTCATCTCTTCTTTTTTTTTAGGATCATTTTTAAGTCGTTGATATCTCAAACGTCCAGCTATACGTTTTTGTTCTAATTTTTCTTCTCTCGTTTTGGGAGTCTTCTTTTTTGGGTAGCATTTTGGGATACTACCTAAGAACAAAACAATAGTTTTAAAGATTTTTTTACGATCATGAATTCGCAGTTTGGTTAGTTAGACTTGACAAGACCCAAAGATGACATGACATTAATAACAATGGCGACTAACAGGTTAATTCTACAACCGAACGAATTTCATTCATTCACGATCTTGACTTCGTCGGTGCCAATTCAAATGTGATTTCTGCGTTATATATAAATCGTGGCAGGGGACTGTTAAAAATTAGTGGACAACGTTTGTATAGTTATTTATTTTAGTAGTATAATTGTCGTTTCTTTTTATTAGTGATTACAATATTAAACTACTAAATAAGCTATGGCTTACTTAAGAAGATCCAAAAAAGTGAGAAATATTATTTTAGTATTCATAAAATTTGCCTGAGACACCGGATTTTCAATTAATGGAGAAATGTCCCATCTATAATATTTAATCATACAGCCCCAGTCCTTTGATTGTGATTTGTGATTCTGTTAGAATAGGTTTTCTTAGCGATTTTTTTATACATGCCATTGTTCGGACGTTGATGGGGAATATAGCCATGCTTTATGTTCCCCTGAGACTTGCACAGCTGCATCTTCATCGCTCACGTAGGTACATATATACAAGCGTTGCAGTGAGCGCTCTTAAAATTTGAACATTGGTAAATTGTGTCAGCTAAATTTGCTTTTTTAAACAAAATATAGCCACTGTACATAACCAGCCTTGAACCACGCGGTGACAGTAAAATGTAGTTAACTTTTTCTGGAAGGCTAAATTTCTAATAGTATTTACTCTCTAATGAATAAAAAAAGAAAATTCTAAATTACTACTTAATACCTCCTCAATTTCTAGATTTATATGAACAGAAAGATAAGAAGACGTAAAGGTCCTTTTAGAAGAACTCTAATCCATTGGTATGAGATGTGACTCACAAGAAAAATTATAATCTTACAATTGAAAGCTAGAGAAATTTTTAGGGTTTTTTTTCGAAATCCATAGTTTTTTGGAACTCTTCATGTGGGAGCAAAGTTGTCAAGAGGAACTAAATGAATGTATGCCGAAAAAAGAAAGGATAAAGACGGTACAAAGCGTAAGTGATATTTTCGAAAGTATGCATTTGATATTCAGCAGCTACGCCATACATCATCTTCTTCATCTTTTCAACATCTGTCTCCTTTTATAAAAGACGGTTATGGTCTTTTAATCTTACTATTCATATTTAAGGAGATGATAAAGCTGATTATTACATTGTATGATGAAACCATCGCACTTGATCGCATCGGTTTTATTTGGACGACAATATCGGTGTTTTTTTACGTTTTTTTGCCGCACTATCTCTCATCTTAACATAGGTAGGTATTATTCTTTTTTGTCAAAACATTATACAAGGTTAATTAATTAATGACAATTTTGATAATTTAAAACGTTAACTTTATGCGGATAGGTTAATCTCAAGCATATCACTTTTGATGTTGTCGTGACTACTTGGCATAGAATAGATAAAAACAGAGTAGAAGGGAAACTTCGGCTCCGAACGCGCTCAAGGTCACGATAATAGGCAACATGATTCTGCACGTTAAACGGGCATTTTAGTACTATTTATAAATCTGTAGCGGGCATATTCACTCAGGCTGTCACAGCCGGCGACGCCGCACGCAGATTTTAATGTTTGTGTAGGTACCTACCTCCATAATATGACGTCACGGTAAATTAATTGTTTTGTGATCGGTTCTAACAATAACTCAAAAACAAACATTGCCCAGGTGAGTAAGTAGGTAGGTACCTAATCAAAACAACATGAACATTGGTCATATACTTTATCTCGCTCGCCTCGCCTCGCGTTGACGACGGCGCGGCGGGGCGTGGCGGTGGCGCGGCGCAGCCATACAGTGCAGTAGCAACCCTGGTAAAACGCCTGGACGACAGAGGGGCGTAACGAGGTGAAGGGGGAAGTAGGTATATAAATGGCGGCGTTTGGGACTCGATCAAAGAAGAGTCCCTTCTACCCAGTTATTATTTATTCTTATGGCTGAGGTAAGTTTCACGTGAAGTTGACTACATGTTACAACTTTATATAATGTCCGGTAGATGGGGCAATCATATATCGATACGGCATATGATTATGTTCATCGCTAGATTCAATCACTTTGTTCTCGTAGTCAGTATATACAAATGCTTTACAACCAGTTCCGTGAAAGCGCGAGCATCTGTGGCTGATTCCACGTTTTGTGGTGTTGTGTTTGCAGAAGGTGTAGCCTTTGTAGATAGCCACCTTTGTCCCGCGACCCGCCAATGTTATGTAGCGGATTGTATTATCTAAAAAAACATTTTAAGCAATAAACAAACGTAATCAGTTTTCACTATAAGAGATCTTTCAAATAATCTTGGGTAACGTTAAGGACTTATACGAGTATTTAAAAAGTTAAGCAGGAGTGTAATTATATTAATATTTTATGATGCCATAGGTAGTTATATAGTTTAAGTTTCGTTTACTAGTCTACAAATATATACAAGTTTTGTACTTTTAAACCAAATAAGTAAAATTACAATCAAGTAGTATTTAATAATACAAGTAGGTACTTAGATCGTAAAATCATTTAATATTTAATGTAACTACACAAAACTGAACAATAATGGAAATGTACAAAGGCAAGCTTAAATCTAAAAGAGTTTTCTTACAGCAAGTTTGTTGTAAGAAAACTTTTTCAAAACTTTCAGCAAACCTTTGCTCCTTGGTGGAGAAAGAAGTGTAATAAACATAGAAGTACATAGTTGTAGGTAGTACATCTTGGATGTAGAAGGTTATTGGTAATTCGCTGACATTAAGGGTTGCCTGAAAGGAACGCTTCAAAGCGATAAGGCCGCCCCTTGTACTTGTCTTAAGTAGTATTCTTTTTCTGGTGTACAATATACATATAGTATTTTTGTATTGTATTACGTGAAAAGCAGGTTTGGCAGAACAAAACCTCTATTCAGGTAATCATCACAAACGGGTTCGAGAAAACGTCAGGTTTTAAGTATCAAAATTTTATTTCATATAAAATAATGTCCGAATAACCTCATTAATTACTAAGACCGAGGATTATGTAATTATAGTGCGTTAGCTCGCACTCTGGGTAATATTTAAGAAATGAAACATAAGGTAGGAATCGCAAAAAATTTATGTTTAATTTAATTACCGATTAAGATTAGAAATCCCATTTAAATCACCCAATACAACATCATCATTGTCCTATTCTACGTCTACGTAAAATGATTCTACTTAAATTACGACTAAAAATTTTAAAGTTATTTTTGGTAAAGTTATTTGTTTCAAACTCATTTGAATACAATCAAAATTATGTAAAAAATATTTTTGTTTCAAACTAGCGCGATCAAAACACATACTTAATTATAACTATTTAGCAGTTCTCTATCTACCTCTATATCTTATCTTCTGTATCTATATCTTAAAAGCTAAATATATGCAATAAATATCCGTTTATATGAAACTTAGCCATATTTTAAACTTTTATATAATAATCACCGAATTTGTAATATTGAGGTGGTTCATGATTGTGTTCTCCGATACAGCTTACAATAAAGTCCTGGTCATCCACGATCATTGTAACTTTGCATCTTTTCGAAATGTTAGAGGAACACCTATATCTGATCAACCCCTTTGTGCTTCGGTTGTGTATAAAAAATGTGTATCCATCCAACATAGCTAGTTTGGTCCCTCGTCTTTCCAATTGAATATGTTCGATTTTCTTTCCTATAGAAAATATAACGAAAAAGTAAATAAAGAGATTTTTCCACAATATCAGCTTCACGTTACCATAAAATAAAATCATCAGAAAATCAATGAAATACTAATTTATAAAAACTCAAACAACAAGAGAAAGTTTGGATGAATAGATGCATGTTTGTATTTCACGTCATAACTACCTACTGAACGGATCAGGCTGAAATTGTGTATAGATGCAGGCTGTAATAATACATATATTATGGATATTTATAAAGATATACTTTGGTACTGGTATTATCTAAAATTCGGTCGATTCATTGTTAATATAGGTACCTAATTAGCTACGTCTCCACCAGACGAATGGGCTCGCGAGCCACATTCGGGCAAGCGCGGCTCGGCCGAGGCTGGCTTCGCGTCGTCGATGGCGGCAGCCACGTAGTTTACCGGTAACATCAAGGCGGGGCTCGCGAGCCAGGCCGAGCCATCAGTTCCACCGAGCTATTTAAAATGGACCATATCAACGAAAGCTTCGTGACTCGCACGCGAGCCAAACGCACTGACGTCCCCACCTAACGCACAGCGCTCACTGAGGCACCTTTGAGCGCGTCAAGTTTACCGACAACAGATGGCTCGGGGCCGAGCCGTGCTCAGCCGAGCAAACGCGCGCCCGTGGCAGCCCGAGGCACGTCCACACCAGCCGAGGCATTTGGCTCGCGAGGCTGCCGCGCGAGCCTGTGCGCTAGGTGGGTACGCGGCTATTGACGATTTTCACAGAAGTACTCCATACCCTACGTCCGAGTTACAGACGAAAGTTTACAGACCTTGGCGGCAGTTACCGTTACTTGCCTACGTTTTGTGCTTAGAGTTATTGCCGTGAAAAACAACGATATTCGGATTTTTGTAAAACTTCAGACTAGAAATTGCAATTTGTTAACTTGTCCGATAAATTTCATTATTGCGAGTAGAGATTACCTGGAAGGCTGATTTATCAATAGGTGGGTCCACACCAAAGGATCCAAAACGGATCGGCGATCCCGCGATCCGCGATCCAAAATCCTGATACGTGGAGCGTGGATCGTACTAGGCCGATCCAGTTTATTGAAACTGCTACTAACTTGAAAAATATTAAATAAAAAAATAATTACCATTACGTATTAGTTATTTATTATTGCTTATACTTTCGCATTCATAACATTTTATGGCACCACGTGCGCGTTTACAGTCTGAACAATCAGAACATATTAGACAACCACTCCACTTTTATCACTTCATAAAATAATCGCATTACTCGGACTATGCAATAAGTTCAATCACAATGGAGCAACCCTAAATTTTCATAAACCCATCCATAGTCAATACAAATCCTCTTGGAGGGTGTGTATGCTCGCCCTTGGTGGCAACCCTGTTGCCGAAAACATGCGCATACGCCTTGCACTTTTTTGTCTTAGTCGAGGAGCAGTTGTACCGGTAGCCATCTTTATAAGCTGCTGAGAGGGGAGCATGCTTGTAATATGTGAAATCGTTTATGTACAGCAATCTTGCACCGTTGGTAAGGGTGATGTATTCCGCTGAAATAGAATACTGGATTAAGTTTTCATCAACCTTTTTTTAAATATAATTTTAAGTAGGCACCTACGCGGTTTGTTACTTTGTTTCAATGGAAACTTTCAAAGGTGAGTCATATCCTTTATACTTAGTAGGCTGTACTTTAATGTATTATTTTATTTCTTTGTGTGGTAGGTTTAAGCATAATAAATACTGATTATTATTGGGTTAAAAAAAAAATTGAGTAGAAGTTTTATTCCAGTTCTCAAAAACATACGTCAAACGTCCATGTCGCGCGGCAGCGATTCACGGCGCCGCGAGTGCGTCCCATTTTTAACATAAATGGTTATATCTTGCTAACTACTACAGCTACGCTCGAAGAAAAGATACCATAAAAAAGCTAAAACTATACGGAATCGATATATCTATTGACTTAAGTCTTAGAAATAATCATATGGTCTCAAAAAAATGCCTAAACTTGAGAAATTAGTCGAAATTCATAAAAATTTTATTTCTTACTTGCATTTATACTTTAATTTGCAGTTCTACCTAATCCTGCATATATATTATTAAACTAGAAGATACAAGCTATTTTTTGATATCAATCAGTCACTACCTTCTCTTACAATAATTACCAGAATAAACCAATACAATCCACCTCTCCACATTCATGAATGAATCTCGCTCTGCCTTGCGAAGTCGGCAAGATGGCGGCGTTTAAGGTTTGAATACACAATTTTCTCCGAAGTATACATCATCATCATCATCTCGTCATTCAACCCAGAATTCTTTTTCTGACTAGCTTCTGAGCGGCTTCGCTCTCGTGGTAATATTCAATAAAAAAAATACAAAAATAAGACAATCTACCTTTTAATATCTACCAACTTCTACAAAAGTAAGACAATCTACCTTTTAATATCTACTGATAATAATGCTGGCCAATCCACACAGCACCATCTAGCCCCAAAGTAAGCTACTCAAGATGGCCGCCTACTAAGCACGCCCTACAGATGGTAAAGTATATACGGAAAATAAATACACATTTTAATTAAAAATTACTTTTTTATTAATTAATCATTAGACAAGAAGATGAACCGATGACATCATGGCGCTCTATAGGAGAGGCATTATTTATGAGGACGATGACGACTTTAAAGGTGCAGGTATTACGTATGGTACGCCATGAAGCAGCCTTCGATGCAGAGGTTTACGTCACACTGTAAGCATTTCCAAATAGTACGGCTGGTAACTTTTTGCTGCGCACACAACCAACAGCGGGATTGTTTAAAACCAGTCCGTATTGGGAAGTGCTTGTGGTCCAGTTTTGGTCTTGTCGATGTTGATGGTTTATTTTTGGTGAAATTTTGACCAGAATGTGTGTATAAAAGCCGCAGTTGAGTCGTCAAGTCGATTTGTTTGTGAAGACGTAGTAAATTTTCTGCCAACATTGTCCTGAACTGCCGGTGTGAGACTTTAGGGTGGGCTGTGCTATAAATTATATAACAGTTGAATATAGCCGTACTAAAAAATCGGCGGAACAGCTTTTTATACCACACCTTATTTCTTACCCTTTCCATGGGCTGAGCAGCCAGGAATTGGTCCTTCCTGTCTACTCCGCCCATGGATTTGTTGTAGTCTAGGACAATTTTGGGTTTGTATTTCAGTCGGTCGTATTTTTCAGTCGTTCCGATTTCTAGGCGATGGAATGTTGAGATCATGCTTACTATTTTAGCATCACGCCATGCCATCACAGACATATCGGAGCAGTAGCTAGCCACAACTTCACCTTGACGCAGATCTGACAGTTTCAGAGTCTTAAGGGAATCTGGAACAAATTCTCGATTCAACCTTAAAGTTCCGTAACAGTCAGTTTTTTGTTTTTTTAGACATCGCACTAATAATGGCGAATTATAAAAATTATCCATTATAAGTGTGTGTCCATGGTGAAGTAGAGGCGTTACTAACTGGTATACAATTTTGGCAGTCGCGTTGGTGGGTTGTGTGTCATGTTCTGTCGTCGTCGCCAGCCCCAGTCGTTCCGTCGTCTCGTCGTTCTCATTATCATCGTCGTTTCCGTCGTTCAATACGTTATTTGTCCCGTCATCTTGAGACTGTCGTGTTTTGTTCTTTCCAGCGTAAACAAAGAATTTCCAGAGATACCCAGTCTTGGATTCGCACAGTTCATACGTTTTCACGCCAACCTGTGCGGCCTTCGACAAAATCTTCTGAACGAAGCCTAGTCTCCCTTGCCACTTCAGAAGGGATTCATCTATGACTATCTCTTGAGATGGATAATATAGGCTAGAGAACTTATCGTTAAAATAGTCAATGACCGGCTGAATCTTAGAGAGTTTAGTCGGTTCCGTCAAAGTCTCATTGTTGGTGAAATGCAGAAACGATTTTAGCAATAAGTATCTATTGTAGGACATTATTTTCGAAAAATTCGGCATCGTTCCAAACCCATTGAAGGAGAAGTAGGACTCCTCCTCTGGGAGGGGATACAAACCTTGTAGGATACTTATTGCTAAAAAGCTGATCATCTCGCCTCTATCAGTCGGAGTCCATCTATGCAGCCGCGAATATGGAAGAAGTCTGTTCGAGCTTTGTAATAAAGCAATCAAATAAATAATCAATATCTTTATTTCTTTAGGCTTACAAAATAAGCACTTAGACAAGTCAAATTTAATTCGCCTCAATTTTTTGTCCACTAGTGGAAGAGGCGAAATAGAAACCACTAGCATGTGTAAAACTTATGTGTCTAATACATGTTTGCCTTATAAATAATTACATACAATCTTTTGGCTAGCATAGAGGTTTGTCTGAGTACACAAACAGTCTATAAAGTCACTGTCAAACATTTTGGAAAATACATCGACATCAGAAGTCTGGTCAGTAACGGGGAACGTCGGTCCTGCAGTCATGTCGAAGGTTTCCCTAAGTCCAGTAAAAGTATCTTTGTCTCGCCTCCAGTCAAATGTGTAACAGTCATCGCTTGGCACAATATCTCTTACGGCGAGATCGTTACGTTGGTCTTCAGCAGTCAATATATTCATCTGAAGACCTGAAACGTCATAGTCTGTCGCAGGCTCTTCCGAAGCATCGCGTGAAGTCATTATCGGTAGGAAACAAGGCTGGTCATTTATATCTAATTGTAAGTCATCGTCATCACTCATACCGTCCATTCTTATCCACTCGTCAATCGTGTTGTCAAAGTTTTTGTCATTAACCCCTGAAACAAATAAAATAAAATAAGATATCCTTATTGTTGTAGCCAAGAAAATTTATAAAAATGATTAATCACCTGTTGAAAGCCGCTGTGTGCTTGTGGATGGCACTGCAGCAGACACTTCATACACCGCCCCTACATCCATATAATTTACTGTAATAAAATAATTAGGTGTAAATGCTGGAAGATACTTGTAAAAAAGTTCACTTGTAAAGTAAACAAGCTTTAAGCTTTTTTGTTATCATCATCATCTGAGTTTATTTCGTTTATATCCCCAGTCAGTGATATGTCAGCTAAATTAGACGAAAATCGACTTGGGTCACTGTCCAAGAAGCTTGAGGAATTCGGTTCAGTGTCAGCGTCTGGCGTATCTTCACTTAATAGTGCTCCGGGCAATGGTGTTGTAATAATCAAATAATCAATATCTTTATTTCTTTAGGCTTATAAAATAAGCACTTAGACAAGTCAAATTTAATACTATAGGTAAGTACATAATTATCAAAATAATATAAGAAATAAAGTGATAATTGATTTTCAGTTCGCCTCAGTTTTTTTTCCACTAGTGGAAGAGGCGAAATAGTAATAGTTGAGAGTTCTATATCCACTGTAACAAATAAGATTCAATTAAAGTTAAAAACATTATGTTATAGTTGTATTGTTTCTATCTTTATTAAAGTATTTACTCACGAATTTCTATATTTGAGACCTGCACAGCAGGTTGCTCTGGCGGTGCATGTTCTATATATATGTATTGAGTTTAACGTGAAATCTTAGATAAATCGAGTATATTTCCACTTAAAAGGCAGATAATTAATAACTGTTGTTTATTATTTACATAATATTTCATTAAATAAAACAATATTCTAAAAGAATTTACAAGTTCTAGCCACCACTGTTGTCGTACGAGCAACATGTCGAAATTTGATGTTTTGTTTGCCATCTGTACGTGAAACTTTATCTTATAATCTATACTTAATCGTACAGTAAAGGAATTCAAGATCATTTTGATGTATAATAAACCCAGAGTTATATTAATAATTGTATAATACTTACGACATTGTTAGCGGAGCTCCGTAAGCACAACACAGTTTGACAGCGCGCACTGCTAGTACTAATTTCTGAATTTTTTCTTCACTAGAGGTCGCACTACTCGCACTTCACAATGACACCTATGTGTTTTTACGGTAAACTATTTCATTGAGAAGCCATCTCTCAAGAGAATTCGTTTAAAACGTACCTCCTTAGATCGCTAGATGGTGTTTTTCCAAGTCGGTGCTTTGGACGGTTTAGTATCCACGGACGTAATCCGCGACTTTTTTTTTAGATACTCCTGTAGCCACGGACGGTTTAGTTTAGAGGATAGGTCTATATTCTCTGCAAAAATGTAGGCCGATCTGTTCAGGAGTTTTGTCGTGAAAAGTAATAAACATCATCTATCCATCGATTCAAACTTTCACCGTGGTGACATTTCTTTGATGGATGGATGTGAGTATTGTAATAGAAACCCTGAATTATGTTTATGTTGGTGTAGATAGGTGTAGTGTCTGAAATTCATTAAAACACCTATAGTAATGTAAGTATTTATTGCCAAAAGGTAGGTAAGTACATGCTTTGTTCGCAAATTAGGGAATCGATTTAAATGTATAAATACAAAATGTTACATAAAGTTACCTACTTACAATTCCATTCTTTCATTCAGGAACAATCCGGACTTTACCCTAGATTCGTCCTTCAATGCCAAAAATGCATCTTCCAAAAATCGCAATCAACTTTTGATGGGTTACTTACTATGTAGGCTAGAAAATAAGCTTAGTTTGAAAGCAATAAATAATTGATTGCTGTTTTTAGTTGATAGGATTTTTGACATTAGGGCACGAATTCTTTACGGGGCATGAATCCAGACTTTGCCCTAAATTCGTCCCCCAATGTCAAAAAACCAACTTCCGAAAATCGCACCTATCGATGGTCTTACTATGTAGCCGAGAAAATTAGCTTAATTTTAAACAATGAATACTTTATTGCTATTTGCATTTGATAGGATTTATGGCAAAGGGGCACGAATTCCTTCCGGGGCATCAATCCGGACTTTAACCTAGATGTTCTCCCAATACTCTTTTGGGAGAACATCTACATACTTTCAAAGACATGTAACACAAACTATGTACGTACGACCATTAATTACGTAGCTTTTATGTTTACAGATTGAAAGTAAGACAAATAGGAACACGAACGAAACCTTTAAATTTTAATATATGAACCATCCGAAGTCTGAACATATTTAACTGGCGCGTGGTTATGAGTACTTACTATGTAGGCTAGAAAATAAGCTTAGTTTGAAAGCAATAAATAATTGATTGCTGTTTTTAGTTGATAGGATTTTTGACATTAGGGCACGAATTCTTTACGGGGCATGAATCCAGACTTTGCCCTAAATTCGTCCCCCAATGTCAAAAAACCAACTTCCGAAAATCGCACCTATCGATGGTCTTACTATGTAGCCGAGAAAATTAGCTTAATTTTAAACAATGAATACTTTATTGCTATTTGCATTTGATAGGATTTATGGCAAAGGGGCACGAATTCCTTCCGGGGCATCAATCCGGACTTTAACCTAGATGTTCTCCCAATACTCTTTTGGGAGAACATCTACATACTTTCAAAGACATGTAACACAAACTATGTACGTACGACCATTAATTACGTAGCTTTTATGTTTACAGATTGAAAGTAAGACAAATAGGAACACGAACGAAACCTTTAAATTTTAATATATGAACCATCCGAAGTCTGAACATATTTAACTGGCGCGTGGTTATGAGTATATACATTATTATAGATCATTCCGTCGTTCGTCACATGAGCAGAGGCCTTGCATTTACACTGGTCACAACGAGTGCACGCATAGCGGTAGCCTTGTAGACCGTTCTTTTTAATGGCATTACGTCTTTTGTAAGAGTGTTCACCGATTATAAGTAACTTCGCACCGCTGCCGGATAATGTGATATACTTGGCTAAAATAAAACGGAATCTTTATTCTAAAAACTCTCTTAACACTTAATGAAATTAAATTATTATTACAAAAATCTACCAGTAACTCTATCAGTGCCTTTGCCTGATGTTATACTTGTCAGGACAAGATATTGATGAATAAATTTTATTTGAGAGACCATGATGTCGTTGGTGGCATCGACGATGTCCAAAAAAACTTTTTTGTCTGAAGTCTGTTTTACCGCTGTACCTATACTATCCGTCATCTTCCATCATCATATATCTGTCACACATATTAGCTCTGTGAGCTTTAGGAAAATGACCAATAGTATTTCAACCGCTCGGTGTGTTTAGGGTTGCCAGACGGTCGGGAATTGGCGGGATTCTCCCGAATTTTTGTATGTGCTCCCGACTCCCGACAAAGCAAATAATCTCCCGAAAAACAAGATCGATAATTTTAAGTTCACTTTTTCGTCAAACGAAACTTGCAAACCACTTGGGCGCTTGGCGCAAAGCGAAAAAAACATTGCAATGCACTCCGAGGTGCGTCTGAGTCAAGTCGGCATATTTTACAAGAAACGTTGCGTTGAAGTTAAAGTTTAACCAAAATTGTATGTTTTATATTTTCAATTCCAGAAGTAATGCTTACTGCGAACGCGTTTTTAGTATACTTAATAATTAAACTCAAAAGAAAGGAACCGAATGAGCATGGATTTAATAAAGACGGAATTAATAATTCGTTTGAATTTCGACGAAAATTGTTTAAAAATTGAGACCATTTTGAATAGATATAAAGCTCAAAAGTTGTTAATTAAACTCAAAAGAAAGGAACCGAATGAGCATGGATTTAATAAAGACGGAATTAATAATTCGTTTGAATTTCGACGAAAATTGTTTAAAAATTGAGACCATTTTGAATAGATATAAAGCTCAAAAGTTGTTAAAAGCGGTAGAAAAAATGACAAATACTTATGGCAAGAACAAAACCAATAAACATGCTCATTCGGTTCTTATCTTATGTGTCACAAATACCTACTAAGTATGTTTTTTTTCTTATATCTACAGTGCAATGCAATAGTACATTGTTACCCAAGGGTTGAAAGTAACCTATTGAGTCCCGAGACGGCGCGCCGTCTCGGGACTCAATAGGTTACTTATTTAGTCCCTCGAACTATTGGCGCCGCGGCGCCAATAGTTCGAGGGACTAAATAAGTTTCTTTCACCCGAGGTAAACACTGTGCTTTTCATTACGACTAAAAGGAAACATAAATAAAAAATATGAGAAAACAAATTAATCACATTGCCGCTAATTTTTTTTTTATTTCGCCAAGGTAATTTTTTTTATACCTTCAGCATTTATTCTGCCATTATCATGGTTCAATAAACGTTATAGCTGTCAGTTGAAAACGATTCTCCCTAGGGCGAAAAAGTATCACTTTCAACCCGCTCTTCAGGCATGTTAAGACCTACTTTCCGAGTATGAGTAATGAAAAAATATGTTTGTTTACTTAATATATTATGTATAATTCATATTATTAACTTATTTTTTTATTTCTCCCGACCAAAACCCTAAAATCCCGAAAAATCGGTTGTTGATCCCGATAACAGGAAGAATCGATCTGGCAACCCTAGTGTGTATGTGTATGCTTCCGATTGCTACTTAGCTTGGTGTGAATTACTCTATTTGTTAGCTAGCTTAAGTGTAGACAAACTTGATTGGCTCTTTATCTTGAACTGTTAATCGCTTCATCCTTCCCGACAGAAATTACGTTCAAATGGGGTATTGGGATTAAGTTGACAATTTATCTAGTAGTTTGTATTTATTATGTTTGCATATGTGTAGTTCATTAAAAAACCTGGTTATATATGTGAATATCTTTATTGATAAAAAGCGACATTGTGTATGTACTTCAGAATTTTTGAGAAGGTTTATATATTATTTCATCAGCATTTTATATATGTTCCTTGATTGGTTCGTATATACTTACGCGGCTGATGGTTATGCGGTTGGCCTAGTCGGTGGCCAATAATTTTAGAAATAAATCCGCAATCAGAAACGTGGGCATAAGCCGCACATTTTGTCTTTAAATAACTAGTACATGCGTAGCGATGCCCTTCATTCTTGACTCTGGCTCTTTTATAATAAGTGAAATTTTCAATCATTAGCATCTTTGCGCCGTTGGCTAAGGAAATAAAATTTGCTGAAATCATAATATTATAGGATTATTGTAACGAGCGAGTCTAGAGCTTAACTACAATGCTTACGTCAGTGTAGAGGCGCTCAATGAGAAGAGACAAAAAACTGAAGCTATACCTAGCTAAGTGCTTCTCAAATCGTCCGGCACAAGGCGTTAAAACACATCTAAGTGCAAAAATTCCTTAAAATGCTTGTTTCAACAACATCTGACTAATATAGTAAAATCCAACATCGACCCCTTTTTAGAACTATCCGACCTCAACTGTCGCTTTAGTTAAAAACCCCGGGTATGTGGACCAGATCAGATCCGACCCGGTTCAGAGACCTTCCTGTAATAATTTGGAGGAATACTACCTAAATTACCTACCTACCAAAAATAGTTACACCCCCTCCACCCCCTATGCTCAGATATAAGATAAGGTGCAACAAAATATGAACATTTTTAGTTTAATGTACTTTTTTATTTGATAGCAAACAAATAAACAGACCATACCTAATGGTGTTAGTTGAGTTAGATGTTTGAGAAGTTGATAAATTACTATATGCAACGTAGTTAATCTATGAGCTATGGAAAGAGCTATGTTCGGAGTTTCTCTGAAGAATAGGATTCGTAATGAATACATCCGATAGAGAACCAAAGTTATCGACATAGCTCAAAGAATTAGCAAGCTGAAGTGGCAGTGGGCCGGCCATATCTCGCGAAGAACCGATAACCGTTGGGGTAAACGTGTTCTTGAGTGGAGACCGCGACTCGGTAAACTTAGTGTAGGTCGCCCTCCGGCCAGGTGGGATGACGATCTGCGAAAGACTGCTGGCAGATGCTGGATGCGTCAAGCTGAAGACAGAGCGCTATGGCGCTCATTAGGGGAGGCCTATGTCCAGCTGTGGACTAATATAGGCTGATGATGAACGTAGTTTAATCAGCTCATATTAAATCTAAAATTAATATAAAATTTAAACACAGTTCCCTAATTTGACTCTATATCAGTGCAGTAAATCTTTTCTATACCTCGGAGTTTTTTACCTACTTCAACAATTCGTTCCTTTTTTCTTCCAAATGTGTAAGCCAGTGGTTTATGGTTATGATTAATATCGGCTTTTTGAATTACGTGTCCTACAACATGTGCATATGCCTTACATTTCGTAGATTTATAACTGGAGCAGATATATCGACGGCCGGTCTTCAATACATTTTGTTTCGAGTGAGTGTAAGCGCCGATCATTAACAGTTTTGCACCGTTTCTTATGACAAATTTAGCTGAAAAATTCAAAATTATTTACATTTTTTTTTAAAATGACCTACTGAAATTTATAAATTTTAATGGATTATGCTGTGGCAAGCAGTTCTATCAATGCATAAAATAACCAAATGAAAAATATAACATCATAAGAATACGTAGAAGGTATTTCATACTTCTAAGTACATAAGAGTCGCGTCGATAAATTTCAAAAGGGTCTTACCATACTGCCCGTAATTGTTTAATTTTATTTTCTGTAACTTAAGCTTTATTAACAAGTCAATAATAAACTTTCCATTAGATAAAAAAAAATGAAACTCATTGATTCGTCATTCATTTATTGGTAGGTAAGGTATCTAGCTGTGCGCTAGCTTTAATAACTTTATACTATTATATATTTATTTATATTACTACTATTTATTTATTTATTTAATAACAATTAAGGTTTTTTGAACTTACACGATCGGAACAGATTATCATAACGCGTACAAATGAGGGTAGTTGCAAATTCTGCTGACCCCTTGTGTTTATTTTGTTAGCCTAAAGAAATAAAATTATTGATTTTTTGATTTATGTTTTCTTAACTTATCTGCTATTTGGGACGGAGAAATGTTCTACAAATCAAAGAACACTAAAATTAGTCCAGCCATTCTTGAGTTCTAAATGTAACTAACCTGACTTTGTATAGGTATTATTAGATATACTAGACTAGCTGCCTTGATCGCGATTTCATTCGCGTGGACTTTAATAATATCCTATTGACCCTATTTTAACTAAGTACCTTCGAACTGCCAAATCCGTTCTTAGCGGGTACCTATGCTGACGTCCTAAAAGGAACCTGCATGCAAAATTTCAGCTTCGTACTCTTGTAATTACAGAGATCTCTTGATGAGTCACCCAGTTTTCTCTTTGATAAATATGGATTAGATAAAACTCAATAGCATAATACCTACACAAGATACAACCGGAAAATCATATTTTCTTTAAGTTCAAAGCATGAGATTTTAAGAACACTCAATTTAAAATATAAAACAGCTTAGAATATAAGTATAACAGTGTAAGTTCAAATCTGCAAGTATTTGTCCTCAGCTGTCCTTAGCAGGTTGGGTCGTGGATGGTTGTGAGGCTCAGGGTATTTGAAGACGATGTTATCAAAAGTAACATGCGCATGCGACTTGCACTTAACCTTCGCTGTCCTACTGGAACAGGAGTACCGCGAGCCCCCATTGCGAATACCACCAGATTTGCTGAAGGTATACCCATCAATAGCGAGCAAGGTGCTCCCGGAAACCAGATCGATGAACTGTCCTAAAAGTTATATTAAGGTGAAATATTTATCCAGCTTTTATTATTTTTTTAGTCGTACGATACAATTCATTCTATGAAAAACAAGTACAATACTATCTTCTTTTTTGACACTATACCAAGATGGTAGGTAGTAACTTGGATTAGTAAAATTAAATATTTTTAACTATAAATAATAATCAACGAACGATTTCGCTAATGTTTTTATTTTTCTGCGTTGATCTGAATCACTAAATTCATCAAGTATGTATACTTTTTTTTCAAATCCTGAATCTCTCTCTTTATTTTCATTATTAGATTGGACAAATGTCTTAAATTTGAAGCTGGTACACCTTCATTCTTTTACCGACTCTAAGATCGTGTAAAACCTGGACTGATAGTAGTCTTAATAGTAGTAGTTGTTGTGTTGATCTTAAGGCTGAGTAAGCGGAAGAATCAGGCTGAAGAATAAGGCCGCCCATTGTACTTGTCTTATGTAATTTTATTTTTCTGGTGGACAATAAAGGATTTTCGTATTGTATTTTAAGAATAATCTTCTGCTTCTGCCTCAGGAACATTGTGGTTCCCGTCGGACCGGAAGTGCTGCCTCATCATCAGTTGTATCTGGACTTTTCTCTTAACTATTGCAGTAGTTTTTTACAATGCTTTTTCTTAATCTACTTCTTGCTTTGCGTTCTCTCCACTCTTTGCGTTGAATATGGCGTTCCCTAGGTGTCATTTCAGCTACTAACTTCAATTGTTTATTTTTCTTTTTCTCTGCATACCGTGCTCTATCTTTTTCTTTAGCTGCCTCATATAAAGCAGGGTTTTCTTTAAAGCGAGCTCGTCGTTTTCGCTCACAATCTCGTTTTTGCTGCCGTATCTCTTCAGCAGTTTTTGGCTTTCTATCTAAAATAAAAAAATAAAACTAAGCAATGCGTTCCCTAACAAAAAACACAATAACCTTCCTTACAATAGTTCAAAGCCACTCCAAGTAACATACAATTGTCACTTTCATTAATCGGAGGTCACATCCAGGAGCATACGGATCCATGGAAGTGACCTCCATGGAAGAGACATACAAATTTAGCCATGTGTTTTTGAAATGTATTTTTGCAAACTTAAGCCGTCAATATGAACTGACAATTGACTTAAAAGATGGCGTATTACACCTCGTCAATGGCTAGTTTCGTTCGGAAACTCGCGCGACTGACATTCTTCTCAAAGCTCAGGATTTTTTCTCTGCATAAAACTGGTGTGAATTCAGATGATATTTTTATTTAAAAACTGTATTTATACAAAAATGCATTTGTTTGTCAAGATAACAGCTATTTATCAATACTTTTAACATAAATCATTTTAAAGTTATTTACATAACACATGGTAAACAATTCGTTATCACAATCCTTTTTTTTTCAAAAATGAGATTAGCCTACTATGTAGGTATTAAGTAGAAAGATAATTGGACAATTACCTACAATTTAATCGATTTTAATCTTTCGAATAGCACGAACCTGGTATCTAGCACAAAAAGTAACTAATGTTTTCGAATGAGTCAGTTAAATTAACTTACTTTTACTTAATTTGATCCTCATTAGAAAAATATCGCACCTCCGCTAAATTAGTGTTACAACTTGAAAAAGTCGAATTTTTAGTTAAATATACAGAAAAGCTTGAAATTTTATGGTCTTTCTTCTAAAAAATCGATATAACTGTAACTCTATAAATCTCCGCTAGGTAGAGTTGTAACACTACACCATTAGGACATTTTGGCGCCTCCGTGCTCTCAATCAGTGTAACAATTCATGTTATGAAAGGTGGACGTGAATTTGTTTACACACGTAGTGTTACAAACTAAAAAGCATCGGTGTCATTGACAGGTAAATGATATTATTATAAATTTTTTTTTCTATTATAGAGTTACAAGTATACTTATTACGGTTTAGTTGAAAAGTTGAATGAAATATTATACCTACATATTTTTCCTATTACAGAGTTACAAGAACACTTATTACGGTTTAGTTGAAAAGTTTTGCGACAAAATAGGTCGTTTTTATGCAATAAAGTGTTTTATTTCAGGTCCAATTTACGTACCCTCCCAGTATGCGCAAATAATACGAACACCAAAAAAAACCGGAGACCCCTACTCTGTAAATGAGCTTTCATTTATAGACTTCGCATCGTTGAAAAAACTACACTCAGATATGCGTTTGAGCATGGGTAACATGAAAATAAAAGATTTAACATCTTTTATTTTTTGGTTTTTTCATGAATTTCACAACTTTAACATTTGTGAAATTCATGAAAAAAGCACCTAGTGTTCTCTTTTACAAAAGCTCGTATGAAGATGAACGATTTTCCGAAGCAAAAGTCTGGCGCAAGCAATCTGACGTTCTACCCGAACTAAAACCTGCGTATAAAAGTAAACTGCCTCTGAGCGAACGTAAGAAAGCCGATTTAATGAGTTTGGTGCTAAGTAATCATGTACCACATGTCCACGCACAATTTTTTTATCAATTGTAAGGAGATTAACCTTACTTCAACCTGATGTATCTGTGATTGTTAATTTTAAGCGTTTTTCGGTTCCTATGTAGCAATTAATGCTTTAAACGCACTTACACAGGAAAAAAGTAGATGTATAACACCCACACGATGCCACTAAACGCCATCTACGTGGTAGTTTAATTTAAAAAGTGATTACAAGCTAAAATTTAACGTAGGACTATCTTAAACAATACTGAATAGTGATAAGTAAAAGTTTTTATGACTTGAATAGTTTTTAAGTTTTCTATGGTCTGATTTTTGATTATCTTTTTGTTATAGTATTTTTTTTGTAAGTTTAGAACGGAATAAGGATATTTCACAGAAATAACCAGCCAGAATCAGATTTTTTCTCATGAAAATAAACATTATTACAATAAAAAACTGTTATTTTATTTCATAAATTTACAAATATCTATCTAAAATAGTGTTATAAATAGAATTTTTCAGGCTTTCTTTCAGGAAATAAATGAACTGAATATGCAGTTTGATAGTGTTTTTTTAAGCTTTCCAAATATGTATAGTTTATTACATAATTTAAATCAAACTACATAGTTATAGACTATTTATAAATCTGTTAGCTTATTTTCGCTCTCCTGAAAATTAAGGTTTTTCAAGTTGTAACACTAATTTAGCGGAGGTGCGATATGTTTTTTTCTGTATTCGTATTAAGTAGGTACTTCAAGCTTTATAACAAGTCATTGTCAAGAACTTCAAATCAAATAACTTGTAAATTTTGTTTAATAGAATCAGTGTTAATTACCTATTTGGTTTAAAGTCACAACTAAATTACTAATATTTCAGTATCACAATATGCTGCAGTCAGTGCATGCAGTCATATGCACCGGAAAAAAATGATATTTCACGAGTTTGTAAGAACACTCAATCATTAAAATACTAAATACCTATCTGGTATAACCGTAAAAGTTCAAATCAGCAAATAACCCTCAGCTCTATTATTAGGCTCTATTATCAGGTTGGGTGGCGGATGATTGTGAGCCTCCGATGATTGTGAGGGTATCTGTTATGATGTTGACACACGCAATGACAAAAGGGCGTGCGACTTGCACTTAGTCTTCCTACTGGAGCAGGAGTACCGCAAGCCCCCATTGCGAATACCACCAGATTTGCTGAAGGTGTACAGCGTTGAAATGCAGCCAGTTTCTTGGGGACACTTCCGACTGGTATTGATATGGATCAGTTGTAAGTTCAAATCAGCAAATAACCCTCAGCTGTCTTTATCAGGTTGGGTGGCGGATGATTGTGAGCCTCAGGGTATCTGTAGATGACGTTGTCAGCTGACAGATGAGCGTGCGATTTGCACTTAGTCTTCCTACTGGAGCAGGAGTACCGCGATCCCCCATTGCGAGTGCCACCAGATTTGCTGAAGGTGTACCCATCAATCATGAGCAAAGTGCTTCCGGAAACTAGATCGATGAACTCTCCTAAAATGTTTGTATTAAGTTGAAATTGCGTAGGTATACAACGCATTCTTTGACAGAGACTAATACTATATTCTATTGTTACTTGAATTCCACCTTAACTTACTTGGAAAAGCGTTGATGGTTGAAGATGCTGGACGTGGCAAGATAAAGACGTAGTGTTATGGTGGTTTAGGGCTTTTAGGGTTTTTATGGCCTATGTGCAGTATAGGGTTGCCAGATGGCCGGGATTGTCCCGGATTTCGAGATCCCACTAGAAATGTAGATTTTTAGGACTGGTGGCCCCAGCTCATACAATTTTGTGTCAGAAATGCATATTTCTCGGGCACCGGCATGCGGCGGCGGTACTTATGTAACCGCATTAGCACGATTTGGGATTGATAACTCCGCGATTGTTTAAGGCGCTACCTAGCGGCACACTAGCGCCGCCACTTATTTTATCATTAACGTTAAACAACGGAATTTTAAAAAACAAAATTTCATTTTGATATATCTATCATAAGCTTTTTTTAATGCTTCCTAGTAGTTTTATTTTGTCTATTATAAGAGATACGAAGAAAGAGTTTGGTGGCAACCAATAGCCTGTTCGCACGGGTATTTTTAAGCTCATAAAACGCATTATCGTTTCTGTAAAATAAAACTCAAAAACTATTTTCCGAGAAAAGTTTTATTACTAGTTCTAAAAAAATTTAAGGTGGTTTTTTACTTCACAATTATATATCTCCCACATGGTATCTTAAGAAATTCAGAGGGAGCATGATTATGATCCGCCACGTATTTTATGATATTGTCCTCATTAATAGAGACCAAGACATAAGCCTTGCATTTTTTTCTACAAGTTTTGGAACACCTGTATCGTACGGCACGTTTATTGAAAGCAGTTCCACATTTGCTGAATGTGTATCCATCGATCGTGAGCAGCCGATTGCCGCTTTGTAAAGTGATGTACTGTGCTTGAGCTAGAATCAATGAGGCAACATTTATTAAAAAACTAGCGACCCGCCCCGGCTTCGCACGGTTTTATTATAAGTATATAAACCTTCCTCTTGAATCACTCTAACAATTAAAAAAAACCGCATCAAAATCCGTTGCGTAGTTTTAAAGATTTAAGCATTCAAAGGGACATAATGACATAAGGACAGAAAAAGCGACTTTGTTTTATACTATGTAGTGATGAAATTTTTGATTCAGATTGTTTTCAAGCCATTACCGAAGTATTGAACCCAAAAAACATAAACTAGCTTAATCGAATTGAGTTTTTGGACATGCTAAATATAGCCATATCATTGTATTAACTTTTTAAGTTAAAATGTTAACATAATTTCAAAGAAGGCTTATAAAATTAGGTATAAAATATTTTTATTTTAATCTCCAAGTTCTACAGTACAGACCAGTGTCTAAGTATGTGTGGGCCACATAGAAGCTTTTTATAAAATAATCCCAGGACCTGGGATCCCCGGTATAAGAATATACTTTTATACAATTTCTAAAGATTCTTCATTTACGTTAACATCTGCCGTAACTTGTTTTACTTTAGGTAGAATAAATCGAATATATTTTGTTTTGGTTTCGTTAAGCAGAAGATTAATAACTGCTTTACTCAATCAATACCAGTACATTAGAAATTGCATTTTCACGATTATTATTTTCTGGCGAAATTCCATCATTCCTTCACGGTATAGTATAGGTATAGGTTTACGGATCGACAAATAAAATATAATTCATATCAATTATACATATGTATATCTATTATAATTTACAATAATATAGTTACAGGCACTTAAATATTTACGAAGTGACAAAATAAGCAACATCCAAGTTGTAACAAAGATCTGAATAATAAAAATTTAACGAGCATAAATCGATTGTCTTTAAGTACAATATCGAATCTGAAAATGGCCACATTACAGGACGGCCGGTTGAAGTTTTTCATCGGAATATCTTTTTATTTATAAACACCCATTCAACAAAAATTTATGAGTGGTGGCATTCATTCAAACTACAACATTCGGTAATAACCACAAAAGAGAACACTGGCCAAATTTTGAGATTTTCAGTTTCGGTAGGTAGTATAAGTCGTACGAACTGGCCCGAAAACTATCGTTTCTCCATATCGATAGTTTACTTCGGAATTTTGAATTATTTGATAATTACTAACTTTGGTCGCGTTAACTATGACTTCAGGGTATTTGGCCCCCCATTTGGAGAAGTTTACAGATGTAAAAACAGCACGTTATCACACATAAAAGTCAAAAATGCAAATTGCCTCTTTTTGAAGTTAAGTTTTGTTCGTATATCCATTCATATCTACTTGCCAGTAACGCCATCTATCAAATCCGGCTTAAACTAAATCGATTACTCTAATCGCTGCGAAGTGGCGAAAAGAATTTTTTTTTCGATTTGAGCCAATGTTACCCCCTAGAGCTAAAGGAACCCGCAATAACGGTACCTTTTTATCGAAAGTGGTAAATAGTGATAAATAAGTTTCAATATATTAGAATGGTAGAAAACTGCATATTCGATTGTATTAATATTATTTTCATTTTGTAATATATAAAAAAAAAAAAAAAAAAAAAAAACTGCCAATTTGTCAACTCATATTTTCTTGTATTTTTTCAGAAAGAATTTTTCTACCGTCTTTGGGGAGCTTTGGAGCTCTGGGGCCCGTGGTTCATCACCTCGGGCGCGTCAGGTATTGTTTTCCAGGCCGGAGATAGCTCAGAAAAGGTGAATTCTCTCTTTGTAGTTTGTTTACGTTGGTTTTGACAGAAGCTAAGCCTTTTCAATTTTTCTGTCTACAGTAAGGAGCTTCGTTGTCGCGGAGCCCGGCGCAGCCGGGCGACGACGCTTGCGCGAGCTGTCATCTGTATAGTTTATTTACATTTGTAAGAATTTTATTTAGATCCGTAAGTTTAATTTTTTGTGATGACACAATGCACTCAACCGAGAAATACATTTAGGAATGTGACGGCGATCCATTCCATCGTGTCTACGCAGCCTCTCGTAGAGTGCACGCAATGTCCCCAAGCTCGCTTTTTCAAGGGACAGAGAGGCCTCAAAATTCACCAAAAACGAGTCCATAAGGATCCAATAATCCCGCTGTCTGCTCCGGTTGCAGGAGCGGTAGATATTTCTATTCGAAATTCGGATCACACGAGTGATTCCCCACCGTTTTGGAAAGTTCTGAGTGAGTACAAAGCTACTACCCCTATTTTTAAACGCATTCCTCGAGGTGCCCGCATCTCTGTCGCTTCCTCTCTCTCGGAGGCTATTAGGAACGCTGTTTTAAAAAACACAAAGCAAGCTTGGGAGCATCTTTTAATTTTTCCTTACAAAATATTACATGTAAAGAAAGATATTTCCAACAAAAGTTCAATCACTGTTAGGATAAAAGAAAATTGTGTTAGGTACACTGCACGTGCAGGGCATCCTATTGATTTTGATGATCAGGACTCACACAAAAATTCAAAATCATATACATCACTGGCAGAGTCTACTATCTACAGACTTGTAGAAAGTAAACTCAATGATGGTGATATTAAAGGAGCCTCACGTTTAATGTTTTCAAATGACACGATGGCGCCAAATAATGATGAGACTCTCATTTCTCTTGAGAGTAAGCATCCACCCGCAGGGCCCGATATCCAACTCCCCGATCCACCACAAGAGAGTGATGACGCTGTAGGCACGACCAGCCAGGATGTGCTCAAAGCCGTCTTCTCTTTCCAGAGTGGCTCTGCCGGCGGCCTAGATGCTGTGTCTCCACAGCATCTAAAAGATCTACTATCTGGTGGGTCTGGCCATGCAGGTGAAGTCCTTCTGGAAGACTTGACGTCTTTGATCAACCTGATGTTGTCAGGCCGAGTCAACAGCGAGATCACGGAACTCTTGTATGGTGCAAACCTTTGTGCACTCAAAAAGAAGGATGGCGGTATAAGACCCATAGCCGTGGGCACTACCTACCGCCGCCTTGCGGCTAAAGTCTGCTGTCGGAAAAAAGCCGACTATTTAGGCGACTATTTCCGACCAATTCAGCTAGGCTTTGGTTCGCGAGGCGGCTGTGAGGCCGCAGTACATTCCCTTCGTACATTTTTGGATCAAAATTATGGGGAGGTAGTTCTGAAGGTAGACGTCAAAAATGCCTTCAATTCCGTAGATAGGGGCGCCCTGCTAAACGAAATTAAAAATAAAATTCCTGAAATTTACCCTTTTCTCTGGCAGTGCTATGGTTCACCCTCAAAATTAATTTACCGGAATAACATTATTTCGTCTGCCGTTGGCTGTCAGCAGGGCGACCCTCTTGGTCCGGCCATATTTAGCCTTGCCATTCATCCAATAATTCAACGTCTTCAATCCAAGCTCAATGTTTGGTATTTGGATGACGGAACTTTAGGTGGAGAAGTGGACACCGTTTTTAGTGATTTAAAAATCATCACAGATGAATTTCGACAAATAGGTTTGGAATTGAATTTTTCAAAGTGCGAGCTTTTTATTTCGGACTCTTGTGTAGACAAAAACAATATCATTGCAAAATTTAACAGTTTGGCCCCTAACATTACAGTTATAGATAAATGTTCACTTCGACTCCTAGGTTCACCAATTCTTGATGAGTCTTTTCGGCCATTTGTAGATGAGAAAATTCAAAATTTCAACAAAAATTCAGACAGACTTCTCAAAATTAACAGCCATATGGCTTTTACTATTATTCGGTTTTGCCTGTTTGTACCTAAATTTACATATTCTTTAAGATGTAGTCACCTGTGGAAACACAGCGAGCTATTGGATAGCTTAGACAACATAATAAAGAATACTTTATCATCGGTTTTGAATATTGATTTGGATGACAAGGCGTGGTCGCAGGCCTCCCTACCTGTCAAATTGGGAGGCTTAGGTATTCGCAAAATTTCCAGTGTAGCCCTACCAGCGTTCCTATCTTCCGTCTACAGCACTAGTTCTTTAGTTGAAAAAATTTTAAACACGTCTGATTTGGTCCGATCACAAATTTCTTTCAAAATTTCATATTTAGACGAAGCTAGAACGGCTTGGCATAGTGCTTGCCCCGATGCTGCTCCTCCAAAATCTCTTTCGTCCCAACGGCAATGGGACGGGCCTTTGTGTGAGTTGACACGGAATTGTTTGTTACAAACGTGCTCCAGCTCGGCAGATCGTGCCCGTCTAGCCTAGCCGTTTCTAAATGGGAGTCAGGACATTGGCTGCAAGCACTTCCTTCTTATAACACTGGCACTTTATTGGATCCCGCTACTTTCCGTATCGCAACATGTATTCGGTTGGGTGCAAGGTGTTGTGCGCCTCATCAATGCCAGTGCGGTACTGCAGTCGAACAGCTTGGTCATCACGGATTATCGTGTACTAGGGCCGCTGGTCGGATATCTCGTCATGCCAGCCTTAATGACATCATCCGGCGGGCCTTTGTCAGCGCTAACGTACCAGCTATTCTCGAACCGAATGGTCTGTTCCGTGACGATGGCAAGAGGCCCGACGGTATGACACTAGTCCCATGGGAGTTGGGGAGGCCCATTGTGTGGGACGCTACATGCGTCGACACACTTGCACCTTCCCATCTTTCAAGGACATCCACTAGGGCTGGTGCGGCGGCAGATCTGGCCGAGGATCTCAAGAGGCGTAAATATGCAGGTCTCGACAGAACCTACGCATTTGCTCCCCTTGGATTCGAGACCCTAGGTCCGTGGGGTACCGAGGCTCTCCGGGTTTTTAAAAAATTATCTGAGCGTCTGGTCGATGCGACGCGTGACCCGAGAGCTGGTGAATATCTGGCTCAGCGCATCAGCATTGCCATACAGCGTGGTAATGCAGCCAGTGTCTTGGGGACGCTTCCGACTGGTATTGACATGGATCAATTGAGCTACCTTTAGACTGTTTGCAACCGTCTGCGGTTAGCTCAATGGTTTCAATTGTAAATACTAGTTGTAATTTTTCTATTCCTTTGCTTGTAATTTTCGTTGTTAATAAAGATATTTTGTAATATTATTTTCATATTTTTAGCATGTTTTACAAAGATGGCTGTAACAATTTAAATTATAAAATATATTATCAACTAAAAAATGTTATAAAGGCTGAACTTTACTAAAATCAACATAACATCGGAGTATTTACACAAAAATAAGTTAACAAAATGAACACAGATATTTCAGATCACTATTCATAAAAGGAACATAATAATTTAATTTTTTAAACTAAGTTAGAATTACGATTTTCGTCAGGTAAGTTTATCTGTGTTTAAGGTTTTGGAAAAACCTGTGATATTCTTCTGGTATTAACCTCAGAATTACATAACGACATTAGATCTTTGTATTTTGCTTCCGGCAAAGGCAGAATGTCACTGTACATATTCTTTATTACAATACGTCTTCTTGTCGCTCTCTTACTCCTTCTTGGACCTTGTTACGTTTTCAATCAGTGACTGGAATTTTAATTATATTTTAAATACAAACAGTTCGGGTCTTCTTTCTAAACCTTTATCTCTCTCAAACTGTTCCAAGATACATTTCGATTAGAGGTATCCTTTTTCCATTGCTTGTCCAGTAATGATACCTTCAATTTTACCGTCAAAAATATCCTCCTGTGTAATTTTAATTACGTTGTAGGGATTACCATTAACTTAGCCCACCTCACCAATACACCAATGATCCGGGGTGTAAATCAGTTTTCCTTTCGAACTCCCATTCGACGGGCATGCACACTGTCTGTCACCTTCATTTTGGCCTTGTTATATACCTCTATATCCACATGGTATTTTTGTGACATAAACATTTACATTTAGTAAACAACTCTTCCTGTTCCTGTTCTGGCCCGAGCAGTTATACGACCAACATAAAAAAACCTCAGCACCATTTTAGATTTTACATTTTATAAAATGCATTAAGCAGCTTGAAAATTCATTTGCTCCTCTTTTAGTGCTAGTGCATTCAGTCCCACATATTATGTAACAAAAAACCTCTTTTTTGCCAAATCAATAGAGTGAAGTGATAAATGGATAATTTTCTCTTGTAGTAAAACAAGTCTACATCTCTGCAGTTGGATCAAAATCATCAAGGTGGCAAATTCCATATTAATTTTTAAGATGAATTTACCTAGCGGCTATTACTCTGATGAAATTATAACTAAATTTATGTTTAAACAATATTTACGTTGGCAGGGCATGGGAAAGATTTCTACACTTGTAATTTGATTTTTAAGAGCTGGCGCTGACGGAAATCATTCAGGGAACGTTTTTGTGAAGTTTATCATAATATATATGTATAACATAAGTATTTATTTATCACCTTGTTCAATACCGGATATCATCATCATCATCAACCTATAGTAGTCCACTGCTGGACATAGGCACCCCCCAATGAGCGCCATAGCGCCCTGTCTTCAGCTTGACGCATCCAGCATCTGTCAGCAGTCTTTCGCAGATCGTCATTTCACCTGGCCGGAGGGCGTCCTACGCTACGTTTACCGAGTCGCGGTCTCCACTCAAGAACACGTTTACCCTAACGGTTGTCGGTTCTTCGCGAGATATGTCCGGCCCATTGCCACTTCAGCTTGCTAATTCTTTGAGCTATGTCGATAACTTTGGTTCTCTGTCGGATGTATTCGTTACCGGATATGTGTTAATAATAAATATAAATTAAAAAAATTCACGGAAACTGCTAATAAAATAAAAAAAAATAAAAAGCCAAATATATTGCAAATGGAGCTATTGTGACTACTTCTCTGTCTATATTATCTAAATATGAAAAATATCGCCGTCTTAAATATAAATAAACATGCTAGTATAAGAAGTTTGCCTTATTGCATTTTAATGCTTTTGCATTTTAATATTACCAAAGCCTTTTTTAAATATCTAAAATAATATCTAATCTATGATTTTAGTGATGTTCCCGGAAATGAGGAGGTGTTCGCGGAATGATGCGTGTGTTCCCTAAACGACGATATAGATACACTTTAGGTTTATAAAATCATAACAATGTTTTGCACGTCATACTTATTTATTTTGGCATATTGTTCTTAATTTACAATAACGTAAATTAAATATATTTAGCCTTTTAATTGCACACTACACAGCCAATTTGAAATTCTTAGTAATCACCTGATGCTACTTTCCAATTTTTTTTCTGCTTTCACTTTTCTCTCTCAGTCATACATTCACTCATCAATGTTTTTTACTTTCTTTTCAGCTTTGTTTTGTGATAGTACGCTCTATCCTTGGCCCTTTTTATTTCTATCTCTTCTTCCGTCATTTTATCTAAAAATTTTCTCTTTCTTGCATTGGCTTTCTCTCGTTGTCGCAAGTAAGCCGAACTATTTTTTTTAAGTTTTTTTATTTTTTTCAGCCACGTGGGACTCCATATTGCTACAAAATATTAAACTTTATATTAAAAATATGTCAGCCATCTACGACATCGTATTCGGCTTTGTTATTGCAAAATATTTGAGGTTACTATTTGCTATGAAACACAACACAACGTATTTTCCAATATTTCAAGTCGAGAAATTCATTCCCGGTATGATGGTCTATTGATGTAGGTACGCTCTCTATAAATAATGAATTGAAAGATACAAACCTCTTATTTTTCTCTCGACACCCGTTTGTTTACATCGGCTACATCACTATACCACAGACAACTAAAGGTTGCGTTCAAAAACTAAATTTTTATTGAGAAAAAAAACTGCGTTCACTAAAATGACGGCAGGTAACATTGCTTGACACAATATTTTTTCTTGATTTTCATTAGACATTTTTCTCTGGCAAAGCTAATTTTCCACCTTGGTGATTTTGACCCAGTTAGGCTTTGTGACAATTAAATGTTGCGCAAACCACTTCAGAGTACTTTTATTGAACCAGCTATTTATCAGCCTTCTTAAATTCTCTAGCCTAAGTCTTATTTTCCAAATGTTTAGAATGATCTTCAATCTGTTCATCAGTTGGATTTTTTTCACAGTTAAATATATGGCAATATCACATAAATCTTTCTTAGGAATAAAGAAACCTATGTTCAAGTTTTCATTAACAATGTCTCGGTACTCTAAGTTTGAGCTACACTTTCGTAGTTTTACAGCCCCCAGTCCATATATAAATTATACAGCTTATTCATTGTTCAATCATTATCTAAATATAATTTAGTTGTGTTTTTTCTTGTGTAGTGGGATTCAACCGGCTGAAAATAATTGACATGGTCAATGACGCTTCCTTTCATGATATCATTAATCTTTACAGGATGACATGTAATGTTTACCTCTATTGTCAGGTAACGTTGCCCCATCATGAGATATTTTTTTGTGGGCAGTGCGAATAAATTGGTCAGTTATGCTCAAGGTGTTCGCAAACGTTTTAAGACATACATGTACACGTTCGTATCTAGTAGGTTCCTCGTCAGATGGTAGTGGTAGGTAATATTTTATTGTGAATTGTCGTCGAGAAGCACCCTCGGTAGTCATCCGTTTTTTGTTTTCTTTAACAGAGAACTTATTTATGTATTCCCAATGCTTTCTGTGATCTGCCATTCCCCAGAACTGTGAATGAATATTCTGTCTAACTGTAGTACTAAATTTTTCGTAGCATTTCAGTTTGCAGGTCGTAGAACAGATAGAGCCGAGCTTCTTACTGCTTCTTACTTTTCCATCCCTACTAGTATATTTTTTGCCAGAATTACATAAAATTTTGCGTTTTGTGTCAATCCATTGTTCGACGAGTCTTCGCCTTTTTCTGCCGGAATTCGTTTTATATGTTGACTTTCGTTTCCTTTCCTCACTCAAATTAGGAGAATCACAATCTGAAAAATTTATAAGGGAACTCACACTGGGTATGCTTGGATGAGGTTGAATATTAGCAACTAAAGTGCGGGAAAGTTGTCCATTGTCCGTATTTGAGCTTTGTGCGGTAGGTGAGGAAACTGATTCAAAATCTATAAACGGCGATTGAACTGGCGTATGCTCGTAACTATGTAAAACAATTGAGGTTTCACTATCACTGTCTAGATTCTTGCTGGGAACTGGTTTAGATACAATAACGTCAGGGGAAAACGTCTCATCACGTGGTAGGTCCTCATCGATCATACTTTCCAATTGGAAAGTAACAAGTCCAATTGGAAACAGTTTCCTCACCTACCCCACAAAGCTCAAATTCGGACAATAGCGAACCCTGCATTTAAGAGAAATATTAAAGAAAATTATAAAGAAATCACAAAATTCAGTTTCGACAGTGTAGGGCATAATTTAGGGAATAGGGACAATTGAAACATGTTCACTCATATTAAAATCACTCATAGCTGGATTTTATAAATAATTTTATATTTTAAAAAAGAATTTTCAAATAAAAATCCATTTTCCATTTGCAGTCTGAAACAGTTTAGGTCTTGCATGGTTGTGATCACTGCATAGTTTCCATAAGATGTTTTCCTTCGACACATGCGCATATGCTTTGCAGCGGCGTCTGCTGGAGCATGAATAACGAGACCCGCCGTTGCGAACCGACCCTGATCTACTGAAGGTATAACCGTTTATTAGAAGCAACTTTGCACCAGAGGCAATCTCGATCATCGTTCCTAAAATAGAAGAATTCGCCTTAGGCAAGTTCCCAATAAGTAGCTTTGGCGTTTTATCCATTTTTACAGTGTTCTGTATATATTACTACTACTGCTACCTATATTCTTCAAATATTAAATAACCAACCCTCCTCAAACAAGTACTGTGCAATGGACGATAAAGTGTGTAAATCCATACATAATACCTATACACTAGCCAAACTCGATGTAGAATGTTTGTAAACAAACCACGACACAAAAAACTAAAATTCACTTGCTTGGCGTCGAATTTTAGATATGAGGGTACGAAATATTTAGTAAAGGAAGGATCTTAAATCGACAAGCAATGTAAATTGCGTATAAAAAGGCGCGGAAACAGAGTGTATTTTAGGTTAAGTATGGGCGGTTTGTTTACAAACATTCTACATCGAGTTTGGCTGATGTATAGTACCAACTCATCTTGTATTCGTTTTTTAGGTTATATAATGTATAAGGATTAAACTAATTATATAAAAGAAAATTACACTCCAAGAAAATACTTAAACAAATGAAAATAAGTACTTACATACATCACCATTGCCATACAGGCGGTTCCATACCAATGCAATGTCTTGGGGACGCTTCCGACTAGTATTGATAATCAGTTGCCCGTAGATTGTATTAGTTTTATGTAATGTTGAATAAATCAACTTGTTGAGATGATTTATTCAATAACTTTGAATAAATCATCTCAACTTCAGAAAAGGTTAGCCAGGCCGCACACCAGACACCGAGGAAACATTTGTGGCGGGCGCACTTTGTAGCACTTTGTGCGTGCTCACGTACAAATGTATGGGGGCGTTAAATGTGTCGCGTTTCAAATGTGGCGGTACAATTATCGAGCTACAAATGTATGTCTGGTGTGCGGCCTGGCGTACAAATGTATGGGGGCGTTAAATGTGTCGCGTTTCAAATGTGGCGCTACAATTATCGAGTTACAAATGTATGCCTGTTGTGCGGCCTGCTTTAGTGTAAGGTATTTGCTACGAGATATTTTTGTAGAAGTTAGGATTCTGTTGAAACTTACCTAGCTTGCATTAATAAACTAGGTGATTTTCAATTGATTTCAGGCTTTATATAAATAAACTTTAGGCTTTCAATCAATAAATAAATAGGACATTTATTTTCCATTCAGAAAATGGTTTTCTTTGAAATATTTATTTTATTTGTGAAAAATTATATTGTGGACATATTAACCTTTTTTTTGGGAGGCTAGAGCTTGAGATAGGCTTAAAAAAGCTACACACCAGAAATACCCTATAATATGACATTATAATTATCTCAAAAAAAACCCATTATAATTATCTCAAAAAAAAATAGCAACTAAAGCAAAGTTCCAATTTAATAAACAATTCATGATCATAAAGGATTCAACTTTTCTAATTAAGTATCTTATTCGCTCTACTCTTTCCGAATATAAAGTTTGAAATCGTTTGAAACTGAAATTCAATGTGTGTTATACCTACTACTCTAATGGTGTCTAAACACAAAAGTCAGGTTGGTGTGACATTTCAGTCTAAGCACATTGTGGGGTGCGTGCGACAGTGTTTTTCTTAAGTAGGTACTTATTAATTAAATATTTAATAGTTATATTTAAATTATTGCATTTTTTGTTACGTTCAAACATAATTAAGTATTATAATAATGTTGAGATTTCTACTAATTTAATTATTTTAAATGCAACACGATACGTTTATTAAAACATTTTTAGTGACCACTTAACCAACCTACTTCTTAACTAATGTATAAATTGAGATCAAATAAGTATCTACATAGCAAGCTCATAATAAACAAAATCATCATAAGAATGTAACAAAAACAAATAAAATATAATGGCAAAATACGCTACATTTTAAAAATAATAAATATAAATAAAATATAATGGCAAAATACGCCATAGTTTAACAATAAACAGTCAAAAGAAGCCAAGATTAAAAATATAACGGCTTCTTACTACTTACTACTTCTACTTCTTTTATATAATGAAATAAATATTTTGAAATAATTATTCAGTACTTAATAGATACTAAATTAATTAAAAAAAAACATAGGTACCTACAGTCAGTCTCAAAAACTAGAGAAGCGTGATGTCCAATATTATATCTTAAAATTAAATGACTAAATTCAGTCGACGTGAATATTATTGAATGTCCTAAGTAGGTTCATTGAAAAGTATCAACTTTCGTTTATAATGTCCTTACCTACTAAAGTATTTTTTGCACTCCTCAGAGTAAAATACACATACTGTGAAAGCTATATAACAGTACCTACAAACATAACACAGATATATTTTATTAAATTAATAGATTTGATATTATTTTGGAGATCAATAAATTAAATTAAATAAAAAATAAATAAAATAAATAATTCCGGACAGTCCACACAGCATCATCTAGCCCCAAGCTAAGCAGAGCTTGTGTTATGGGTACTAGATGACTGATATACATAATACAATAACATTAATAATTATTTGCTTTACGGTTAAAATTTGACTAAAATACATAACAACATATTCATTAATTAATACTTAATGCTGGACAATTCACACAGCATATCTATGCTAAGCTGAGCTTGTGATATCGTGATATATGTATTCTACTTGTCTACTAAAGACCTTATTTTGTAATCCTAAATAAATAGAGCTATTGAGTGTTAAGTTCCGAATTCAGCAAAGTTTTGTCGACAATTTTTCATCTCAATTACAGCATAATTAAATACTTGCAACAACCTAGCAGATAAGCTATAATATTATTCCTGAGAGATAAATTTTGTCTTTGGTTTAAGCTACAATACGATGCGTGCAAAATTGTAGAATAATTATCCAGTACTTCCTTAATAAATCATCAATGTTTTTTTAGTTTTTAAAATAAATATGACTAATATTTGACTAGATAAAACAAAGGTCAAGCCTTACAGTGTAACAAAATACAATTTTTAGCACCCTGATACGATACGAATCTGTACGCTTTAAACTTTCATTGCCCACAAGGCACATAATGTTATTCTAGCGTTTCTTTAGGCCTAACGAAAGCTTTATAATTACTATACTAGTGCTTGCACTGCCCACAACGCATTTGTGGTTCTGTCACTGCTTGCGCCTCCGCTGCGTGACACCGCAGTCAGTGCTGCCGTTTTAGCATTTTTAGTGCTAAATTTAGCATATTTCATGACCCTTTAGCATGTTAATTTTGCATTTAGCATATTGCATATTTTGGCATTTCAAATCAAAAAGTCAATGTCAATAGATTATTTACATATAGAGACCATAGACAATATTTTTTACCTATGGTTTTCATTGAGGTATGGCAACTCTCTGGATCAGGGACTTCCCTGAAATTAGTTTCTGATTGTTTTTACGTAACGTTTTGTCCGACCCCCACTTGACTCTTGAATAAATTCACTCAATGTGATTTGTGAATGTGAAGTGAAAGTATGCCTCCTAAATATGAGCAACATTATCGCGAAGAATGGGAGAAGATAAGCGAGTTTAAGGATTGGCTGTCATCAGATAAAGGAGATTCGACCAAAGCTTATTGCAAATACTGTAAGTGTACCATACTGGCTAAATTATACTGCCTAAAGCAACACATTTCCACAACGAAACATGTAAAATGTGCTGGGCCGATGAAAAGTCAAAGAAAAACTGATTTTCCTGCGATGCAAATTAATCTTGATGTCCAAAGAGCGGAGTCTTCACTCGCGCGCGCTCTTTATATGCGAACATGCGTCTATTTTAACAGTAGACCACTTGTCCGAAATGTGCAAAAAAACATTCTCTGATAGCAAAAGTGCAGAAATCAAATTACATAGAACGAAATGTACCAACATCATTAAATACGCCTTGGCACCACACTTTACATCGCAATTGGTAGCAGACATAGGAGATAATAAGTACAGTATATTGATTGATGAGTCAACAGATATTTCGGTCACAAAGGTTCTCGGTACATCAATCCGATATTATAGTAGTTCATACCGAAAAATTATTACCACATTTTTGGGATTGGTTGAAATTGAAAACGGAACAGCAAACGCTATAGTCAACGGGATCAAGTTTCTATTTACAGAGCTAAATATAAATATCAAAAATTTAATAGGGATAGGCACTGACAATGCAAGTTCTATGACTGGAGTCAACAACGGAGTCCATGCTCTTCTAAAAACTGAAACGGGCAATGAAAATCTTGTTTTGGTGCGTTGCCTATGCCACTCGCTCCAATTGGCTATAACACACGCTTCAGAGGAGTCCCTACCACGAAACATAGAATTTTTAATTCGTGAAACTTACAATTGGTTTAGCCACTCCACAAACCGACAGCTGTTATACAAAGAACTTTACAAAACCATAAACTGTGGAAAAGAACCCTTAAAAATTACTCAGATGTGCAATACGAGGTGGTTATCAATTGAACCTGCTGTTCGCCGGATTATTGACCAATGGTTAGAACTGAAAACGCACTTTGAAATTGTAAAACAAAATGAAAATTGCTATACCGCCGAAATGCTCTACTCCATGTATAACGATCCTGCCAATCATCTGTACTTACTGTATTTATTACCAATTTTAGATGAAGTACAAAGAGTAAATAAGAACTTTGAAAGCAATGACCGAGACCCGACCAAACTGCTGAAAGATCTGGTAGATCTAGTTGAGTCTGTAGCTAGACGAATCTTAATGCCAACAGCTCGGATAGATATTTTGACAGCTACAAATATCGAAAGTTATTTGGACCCCTCTCCATACATGGGCTATCGTGTAGAACTAAAATTAGCTGAATATCACTTATTGCCAGAAACAGAACATAACCTTCGGCATCGCTGTAAACAGTTTACACTGAAGTTGGTTCAAGAAATGCGATCAAGATTTCCAATCAATGTTGAGATACTCCAAACTATTAACATGTTTTCAGTACGAGAAGCTTTAAAAACCACTAAACCATCAATAATTGAACTCGCACAAAATTTTGGCTGCCAGGACGATGACATAGAACGTATTGTTGTACAGTGGAGAAATATTGTACACATCGATTGGAAAAATAAATCATCAACGGTTGAATTTTGGACGGAGGTGAACGATTACAAAGATTCAGCGGATAACAATCCATTTTCTGAATTGGCCAATTTGGTTATGTCTATTCTGTCTTTGCCACACTCGAATGCAGAAATAGAAAGAGTTTTCAGCCAAATGAAAGTAGTTAAGACGAAATTGAGAAATCGAATGGCACTACGAACTCTCAACTCTATCCTTCATATAAGATATGGTCTTAAAAGATCCGGTAAATCTTGTTATTCTTATAACGTACCTGAAGAAGTACTAAGGCATATTCGAGGAGTAAAAGATTCAATTATGGCACCGATGAGTGTGGATGTTGAAAGTGGCCCATCGACATCACAAGCCCAAACCGACGAACATGACGATGATTTAGGAATATTGTTTGATTCTGATTAAAATGATTAAAACGACCAAAATGTTCTTTAAAATTAACCTGTCCTTTTTCCTGTCCTTCTTATCCTGTTAACATCAGAAATGTGGCAAATTGTGTAGATACCTAGAGTATTTTCGTTACCTACCACTGAATGCTGAATCGGATAAATGATGGATTTTGCTAACCAAAATTAGGACTTTAGCATGTTTTTTAGCATTTTTGAATATAAAAATAGCATTTTTTAGCATTATTTGGAGCAAGTTCTACCATTTTCTCAAAATAAAAAACGGCAACACTGACCGCAGTGAAAGAGCTAACTTCAGTAAACTAGGTTGATAAATTTAGTCTGTGTCCCCAGTAGGCCAACGGTGAGCAGCCGACTGAGTTTGCGGCGTATCAGTTCAGTACGCTCTTCCATATATTTTAAATTGAGTGTTCACAGTTTGCTAGTTTGCGCTCACCGTACGCAGTTTGCACGCAGTTTGCAGCGATACGTGCGCCGACTGTCTCAATTAGCGGCCGACTCGCAGGTTCCAATGCTTGCGATACGTTAGCAAATTGATCTGAGTTTGTAGCTGTTCGCCACAAATTTGCGGCTCACTCAGTCGGCCGCTCTCAGTTTGCCTACTGGGGACACAGCCTTAGGTTGCATAAGGATGCTAAAAATTGGGTTTAACGCCAACGATCCATTAAAATTCAAATGTTTTTCTTCACCGGTGTACCAAAGGGGCTATGCGTGTGCTCCATATTACTCCTCACGATTGTCAAATCATCAGCCAAGTGGAGGAACGCCTTGCACTTGTGCCATCTGTTCTTGGTGCAGCCCCAACGAAAGCCATACCGAGAACGGCTCTGCTTGTAGTATGTGAAGTTGTGGTATATCAGCCTTTCTTTTCCACGCGCCGTCATGAATATATTCACTGAAACATACATCTTTTAGTATGCTCATCTGTGTTGTGAATGTGGAGAATAAGTGTTTCTACAATATATGTGGGTTGTGTAATTAAGTGTTTTCATACACCACATTAATGAATAATGGTGCTTCGAGTACCTATTCAGTTCACCAAGGCTGGTGTAACTATAATATATATGTAGGTGTGAAATGAAGTGTTTTCTACAACCACATTAATGAATAAGGGTCCTTCGAGTATTCCATTCAGCAAGAATGGTGTAGTTAACCAAAAATATAATACTATGATGATGGGGAAGTGAAGTGTTTTCAATAACCACGTTAATGAATAATGGTCCTTCGAGTATTTTCAGTTCACCAAGTCTAGTAACTAATATACCTCTAGTACCCATAAGTACTTATTTCATTTCGGTGGTGAAATTGAGTGTTTCAACAACCACATTAATGAATGATGTTCCTTCGAATAGTCAGTTCAACGAGGCTAATGTAACTAAAAAATATATGATGATGATGAAATGAAGTGTTTTCAATAACCACGTTAATATATAACGGTCCTTTGAATGTTCAGTCCACCAAGGCTGGTGTAACTAAAATATATGTGTAGGTGTGAAATGAAGTGTTTTCAACAACCGCGTTAATGAATAATGGTCCTTCGAGTACCTATTCAGTTCACCAAGGCTTGAGTAACTAAAATATATGTGTAGGTGTGAAATGAAGTGTTTTCAACAACCACGTTAATGAATAATGGTCCTTCGAGTACCTATTCAGTTCACCAAGGCTGGTGTTACTAAAATATATACACATATAATTATGTCAGTGGTAAAATTAAGTGTTTCAGCAACCACATAATTGAAGAATGGTCCTTCGAGTATTCAGTTCACCAAGGCTGTTTTCTGGGCTTAAAAATGTGGAAGCTCTTCGAGCAGTTGAGCTGGTTAGGGCCCGAGCCTCGAGTTCGGTTGACGTAAGTATCGAGACATCATAGTAACGTCATTTTTATTTTCGGGATTTGGTCCAGCGCCTCTATCGTACGGACTTAAGAACGACGCAAATCCGTTACAAAAATTACTTCACGATCACGTCTCGTTATTATTCTCAACCGTACTCCACATACACACAACACCCTCTCAAGCGAGATACGTCAGTTCTGATCCCAGACTCACCACTTAAACCCAAATTGGTTTCTGCCCGAGGCTTCACACGCGTTTTTTCTACGAAAACGTTCCTAGGTTACTTATATCTCATGGAAACTTTTTTGAGATGAAAAGAGTGGAAAAGGTGGCCTATGTTTTATTCCAGGTCTAGAACTACTTGCATACAAATTTCAGCCCAATCCGTTTAGTACTTTTGGCGAGAAGATTTAAAAAACATCCATCCATCATCTATCCAACTTTACTTTATACGCAGAAAACACCCAGAAAAAATATCTGCACTTGTACGTAGCTAAAATTTTTCCCAAGCGGGACTCGAACCCGCTACTTCCTGCATCGCAGGCGGACTTAGCCCCTTGCACCGCTTAGGCCTTCACATAGAATTAGAGAGTGGGGAAGGCTATCGGTTCTAGGGATATGAATCTGTAAAAACTTTTTTTTTTCATATTACATAACCTATATTTATTCCTCTTTAAAATATATTACTTAAAGCCCAATAAATTGTATAAATATACAAAATCTACAGTAAATAAATAATAGTGCCTATGGGAGTGACATAGTCATTTTGACTGAACTCCTTCATAATAAATAAATAGTATGTACGGGTCATTATCACATGGCATTATAAAGCCTGGCCCAAAAGTAATAAATGAAAATAATACATACATGCATACTCAGTATAATGAACCGAAATAGTTTTAAAATAATAAAAAACAATAAATAAAACTGAATAAAACGTTTTATAAGTTTCCTATCTACATTACATTAAGAAACTTTAATGTATTTTCCGGAGGAGTTTCGTCTATAATATATATTGTTTCGATGATTGTGGCTAAAACTGCCGCGTATTATTTTTAAAGTTTTGGATAATTGCACAAAACAGTTGCAGTTATTTTTGTTACAGCTCCATCGTTCTTCCCCTTTGTTATTTGTAGATTTCCTGTAAAAGGGGAATCCGTCTAAAAGTAAGGTCCGTTTTCCACATTCCAGTTCTAGTAGTTCCATTTCCATGTCTGTGAACGAAGCGTCATGATAAGCGTAGATTAGTTAAGCCTCAAATAGCACCTAAAGTGGCGCTCCCCCCTTATTTTATCTTATAATTCCGTTAAACAAAGGAATTTTCAAAATTCACTCGTACAGTTTGGTAAACCATAAGCTATTTTTATACTTCTACTATTGATGCATTTGCAGTAGTTTCATTTTGTCTAGTTTAGGAATAGATACGAAAACAGAGTTTGGTGTCCACCAAAGGCAACTCATATCTCTTCTTGTTACTTGGCTTGTTACTATGACCTGAGAGATTTTGCATCTCAGCAATTACGTCTATTATATTATATTAATTGACGTCCAACAAGAATCAATTTCTACGGAAAGAACATTTCACGTTTTAAAATCGAATGAGTAACGTTTTTTCCACCACTAGTAATGTAATCTGTCAACTCCAACTCCATTTACACACGCCACCTACAATCGTCTCTATTTCGCCTCTTCCACTAGTGGACAAAAAAGTGAGGCGAACTGAAAATCGATTATCACTTTATTTCTTATATTATTTTGATAACCTATAGTACTAAATTTGACTTGTCTAAGTGCTTATTTTGTAAGCCTAAAGAAATAAAGATATTGATTTCTGATTTCTCGTCTCTCTGTTACCAGACTTGAATAAATCGAAGCTGGGATCCCTCACAAGATTTTCTTAGTTATGTGAGTAGTTAAAAATTCATAAAACACGGTAGCAGTAAACATTATATTTTATTTAAGAATTAGTGGAATAAGCAGTTGATAACTATATTTTTTAATTTATCTGTCAGAACTTACGTAGGCATCTATGACCGTATCGTAAACTTTAACATAAAATCATTTTCTGTGACTCCGGTATCTAGAATGCCATTGGTAAAAAGGGTGAGTGTGGGTATTATTATAACACTGATGACAGAATGCTTTCTTGCACGGGAGGCATTCAAAGAGGACCTTGGTTGCTTTCTTCCGTGCCTCCTTCGCTGTAGCTCCGTTTTCCCTTATTTTGTAATAGCAACCCGCACAGCGTTTCTGATGTTTTGTGCCAGTGGTATTTTTTGGTATACGTGTAAGTTTATGCTCATGGTATGTTACTGTAAAACAAGTTTACGTACTGAATAAGTTGCAGGAGCTAAAATCTATGCGAGAACTTTGTCAAAGTTAAGTAATAGGTACATAGTAGGTATAATTGAAGAATTTAATAAGACTTTTAAGATTCGCGTTTTTAAAAAAATATCTGAGCTTCTGGTCGATGCGAGGCGTAACCCGAGAGCTGGTGAGTATCTGGCTCAGCGCATCAGCATTGCCATACAGCTGCAGCGTGGTAATGCAGCCAGTGGGGACGCTTCCGATTGGTATTGACATGGATCGATTGAGCTACCTTTAGACTGTTTGCAACCGTCTGCAGTTAGCAGTTCTCAATGGTTTCAATTGTATATAGGGTTACAGGAAAAGTCGTGCTAGATCCGTTAAGGGCGTGGAGTACCCATCATTCCTGACATATTTCACTATGAAACACCCTACCCTAAACTAAACCCTTTTCGAGATATTCGACTTTTAATTTTTTTATTGAAAATTGCCGATTTTTAGGCAATTAAATTTATTTTTGGTTGTTTTGTGTATCTTATTATTATTATTATTGCATTTTTACATGTGTAATTAGATGCTTTAGGACGTCAATCATTAAAATAGTGCATAAGTTAATTGAATAGACCGTAGTAGACAAGTGAAAGTTAAGAAATAAAAAAAAAATTAGAAAGTTTATTTTTCTCTAAGGGATATCTAAAAAAAATATTATGGCAATTCTTCGGCAGATGTTTTTAAAAATATCTACGTTTCATCAGCTATCTAACGAGGTATAATAATCTAGGGTTTTATTCAATTGCATTGAAAAAAAATTAGTTTTATAGGCGACAGTGGAGAAGAAAATTTATACTTAGCCCTAAAAAGTAAAAGTAAAACAATAGGTAAGCATGAAATGTCATTTATTAAAGGTTTTCACACAACTTTTTCTTATTCTACAGTTCATGTTCAACATGGCCGCCTCTATTTCTGATACATTGTCGCATCCTTCTACGGAGACCAGTCTTCACTACTCCAGTGGTCAACGTGGTCCTCATTTTATTTGCTGCATCCACAATCCTTTCTCTTAGGTCTTCCACAGACGAAACTGGATTCGGCTCGCTGTACACAAGACTTTTCATGCACCCCCACACATGAAAATCCATGGGGGTTAGGTCCGGACTTCTTGCTGGCCATGGCAACGGCCCACCTCGTCCTATCCATTTGTTTGGATAATTTGTGTCCAGCCAGTCTCTGACACTTCTCCTGAAATGGGCAGGGCAGCCATCGTGTTGGAACCACATGTCCCTGATCAGGTTGAGTGGCAGATCATCCAGCAAATCACTCAAGTCTGCTCTCAGGAAATTTTCGTAGCTTTCCCCATTTAAATTATCCGGTAGAAAGTAAGGTCCAATCAAATGATTGGAGATAATGCCCATCCACACATTCACGCTGAATCTTCGTTGGGACCCCTTCACTCTTTTCTTATTGGGATTCCTTAGTGCTTTTGGGGCCCAGTAATGGGCGTTGTGATAGTTAGTTATGCCATCTTTATCAAATTTGGACTCATCCGTCCACAAGATATTTCTTAGAAAATCTGGGTCTTCTACGTCAGCATTTAGCATAAATCTGCAAAAGTCCAATCTTCTCGCGGGGTCTCCTTCTTCAATAACGTGTACCGGCGTGTAATGGTATGGGTATAGGCCAGCAGTATGCACTGTAAACCACACTCTCCATTGCGAAAGTCCCAGATCACGGGCAACAATATTAGTGGAAGTAGTCGGATCCGCTCGAAAGCGTTGCACTATCTCATTGTCCTGTTCTTCGTCGTCAATTCGTGGTCTACCCATGTCTGTATTACGTCTCAAAACAGAGCCAGATTCTCGAAGTCTTCGATAAACTCTGTCAAAAACGGCCACATCCGGCACTCGACGACCGGGGTAGCGAGTTACGTATTCGTTGCGAGCTTGCGCAGATACACAATCGCAGTATCCGTAACAAATAAGCATATCAGCATATTCCTCAGGTGTGTAGGACGTCATCTTCAACACTTCCGTATCACAGGTACAAATCAGAGTCCGGTTAACAAGTATAGTAGTCACAAATCAGAAGAAATAGTCCAGAATCACAGCCAAGTCGAGAAAAAGAGCAAAACGATATCACATCTACTATGTACGAAGCACAAAAGCAGACTGACAACCAAAACAAAACCCCCTGTTGTATTCCCAGCCCTAACCGGTCTCTACACATTTTTTCTTTCATTCATACCTACATAAATCGTCACTTGTCTCGCTCTCACGGTGTGTCTGAACTTGAAGGACAATAGGCGCGGGACCGTTAGAACTGCTACCTGGAGCGTCCCAACTACTTTTTTTCCACGAAATGTAATACAAACCCTAGATTGTTATACCTCGTTAGATAGCTGATGAAACGTAGATATTTTTAAAAACATTTGCCGAAGAATTGCCATAATATTTTTTTAGATATCCCTTAGAGAAAAATAAACTTTCTAATTTTTTTTTTATTTCCTAACTTTCACTTTTCTACTACGGTCTATTCAATTAACTTATGCACTATTTTAATCATTGACGTCCTAAAGCATCTTATTACACATGTAAAAATGCAATAATAATAATAATAAGATACACAAAATAAACAAAAATAAATTTAGTAGCCTAAAAATCGGCACTTTTCAATAAAAAAATTAAAAGTCGAATATCTCGAAATGGGTTAAGTTTAGGGTAGGGGGTTTCATAGTGAAATAAGTCAGGAATGGTGGTTACTCCACGCTCTTAACGGATCTAGCACGATTTTTCCTGTAACCCTGTATACTATGTAGTTATAATTTTTTCTATTCCTTGATTGTAATTTTCATTGTTAATAAATATTATACTTCTTGATGAGTCTGTGGGTAAAATAAATAAGGCACTGATCTTTTTAACTAATTTTTTAAAAAAAGTCATGGGCACGGAATAAGTATTAAGCCCATTTTAAATGCAGAACGAAAATCACCTTTTCAGTTGCGTGTAATGACGGCTTCTGCATTCGAAATGATGTAGGTATAGACCTAAAACTATAAAATATCACAAGTAAACAAAACTTGGTACTAACAAAACAATTTATTAGCCCAAGCTAAGCAGAGCTTGACATGATAGACAAACATAGATATATGTAAGTAGTAGGTACATTATGCTACATTATAAAGTTATATCTTAAAGTTTATTTTAAATAAACTATGACTAGCATCTACACTGGTATAGTGTTTAAATAGATACTTTTAGTTTTACATATAAAACATCTAGAACAAACATCTGCAGATCCTACAAATATTTGACCCGAGGCTCACTAATACATATTCATTAAATTATAAAGTTTATTTTGAATAAACTGACTAGTATTTACACTGGTATAGTATTTAAATAGATATTTTTATTTTACATATAAAACTAATAGAACAAACATCTGCAGATCGTAAAACTATTTATCCCGAGACTCACTAACACTTTTTTTTCTTAAATGATTAAGTTTATTTTAAATAAACTATGACTAGTATTTATACTTGTAACGTATTTGTTTTGCTTTAATTAATGTTCATCAATACATTTTTATTGAAAGTACAATTTCATATATTTTCCATCTTTTGTTTGGTAATACTTCGTCGGTTTATGGTCGTGTCCACCTCTACCTCGAATAACTTTAGTGTAATCTAGCGAGATTTGTAAAAAAGCTTTGCAGTAACTTCTGTGGCAATTCCATCGAATACCTTTCTTTGTGGTACATTTTCTATAATATGGATAACCGTTTACTATCAACATGGACTTTCCACTCGCTAATTGGATCATCTTCATTTCTACTTCTGGAAAAAATCAGTTTAAAGATTACTTTTGCACACTCAAAAAATCAGTCTTTCTATAGTCATGCATGACTGACATATGAAGCTAAGATGTGGACACTTATGATATAGGGCCAGCTCTGCCACTTATAAGTGCCAATGTCTCAGTGACCCAGTTCATTGCACTAGTTCAAAGTTGCTCAGCGAGCTATGAAAAGCTCAGGCAAAAGCTCAGCAAAGGATTCGTAATGAATCCATCCCCCCACAGAGAATCACTTTTTATGGACCAAGCTCAAAGAATTAGCTAGCTGAAGTGGCAGTAGGCGGCCAATATTTCTCAAAGAACCACAAAGGCTGGGGTATACCTAACGTATTCGTGATTGAAGACTGCGACTCTCAAAAGGGTATTGTAGGCAGCCTCCGACCACGTGGAATGACCTGCAAAAAGCTGCAGGCAGATGCTGGATGCGGCAAACTATAAGGCGTTATGGCACCTATTAGGGGAGGCCTACCTATGTCCAGCAGTGTTATAATAAGCAGCATGGTTGGATTTCGAACAGTTTCTTTGTTAATTGCTAGTATAATGAGAAAAAGAAGGAGTGTCTTGGTAGAAAGTCACAAACACACTGCAAAACATTGAATTTCTAAAGTACTATTTTGGTAATAATTTTGTACTAAATCTTTTTATATAATTTTTTTTTATTTATTAAATCAACCTAATTTATTTAATTAGGTTGTTCTCTTTTGTACTTTCTTTTCTTATGTTTCTCATCTCTTCAAGATTAACAACAAGTATATGACTTACCTACTAATATAGTTTTGACAAAAAAACCGCTCAATGTTCAATATTTATTTAAAAAAAACCCTTATAAGTACACATTTTAAACCACAATCAGAGAGTAAAAAGAGTTATCGATTACGGTAAAATAAAAAACTTAAAGCTATGCAAGTTAAATGAAATTTCAATCTATACTTATAATAAAACTGTAACAGGTCCAATTCTGTACATTGAAGATATTTTGAAAATTTTTTTTGGAGGGCACTCTATTATCGATTCTCAAGCCAAAAACGTATTTTTTTTCATTCATGTCTGTCTGTCTGTCTGTCTGTCTGTCTGTCTGTCTGTCTGTCTGTCTGTATCGTAAACGCGCATCACGCCGAAACTACTTGATGGATTGAAATGAAACTCGGCATGATTATAGGCCATACTACGAGGAAGGACATAGGATACTTTTTATCCCGGATTTCAGTAAGGTTCTCATGGGAGAGGGTATGAAAGTAAAATTCCTTTACCGCGCATCACGCCGAAACTGCTTAATGAGTTGGAATGAAACTCGGGACGATTTGAGTTCATAGTACAAGGAAGGACATGGGATACTTTTTATCCCGGAATTCGGTAAGGTTCCCCTGGGAGAGAGGGTGAAAGAAAAATTCTTTAACCACGCATCACGACGGAATTGAATGAATTCGAATGGAACTCGGGACGATTGGACATGGGATACATTTTATCCCGGAATTCGGTTAGGTTCCCCTGGGGTATACGGGTTTTCAAAAATTTCTCACAGCATCACTGAACGACGCGTACACACGCGTCGTTCAGTGATGCTGTGAGAAATTTTTGAAAACCCGTATAGCCCAGGGGAACCAAACTGAATTGAACTGATAAACGCGAAAGTTTGTAAGTATGAATGGATAGATGGATGGATGTTTGTTACTCTTTCACGCAAAAACTACTGAACTGATCTGGATGAAATGGCACAGAGATAGATTATAAGCTGGAATAAGAAATAGGCTTTATTTTATCTCTAAAATCCCACGGGAAAGGGAATTACGCAAGTAAAATCGCGAGTACTCCAAATACTAATCATGCGCAGACGAAGTCGCGGGTACCAGCTAGTTAATACATAAATTCTAAAACGTTCATAAAAAAATCTAAAAACTATGTAGGTAATTCTTAGTGATGTATTATTTTACTTTAGTTCGAATAATTTTACGTTACTTTGTAAGTAACAAAATTTATGTTAGGCACAGCAATTTGTAAAAACATTATTAATACCTAAAAGCAATTCATATTATGCTTTACTTAAAATTCAAAGTTTTTATCATTAAAATGTTATTGACTAAAATTGTGTAGGACCATAAATTACTATAAAATTTTAGTACCTAATACATAACATTACTAGAACTTAAATTAAAAATCAATAAGTATTATGCAATGACTACGAAAAAACAATTTTGCCTGTGTATTACCTACTCGATCAATGGCTAAGAGAATATGATTCCCTACATGAGCAACAGGAAATTTTAGTAGTTCATGTTAAGTATTGTAAAATAGTATTGACAGTATTAAAAACTGGAATAAAAAAAATATTTCAGCCATTTACTAGGCATACGATGAATGACATGTTTAATTATCTTTAAAATAGCAACGTTCTTTTTCTGGTGTACAATAAAGCATTTTTGTATTGTATTATAAACTCATCGGATTCAAAAATGCACTATTTGTGTAGACCCATCTAAAGGTTTGTTAATAGTTAGTAACAAAAGCAATCAGAATTGTTAACAAAAGGTAGTTTTATCGTAAAAAAACAAATAAGATCTTAGATATAAGCACACGCATTTAAGAAGGTATCACTAAAAGTAATAACAAGTTTAAAAAATGTAAAACAAGTTGACATGTATTAAAAAATAAACCGACTTCAATTCTGCCAGCACTGTTTACGCCCGTTACCATCCATGGTAACAAGTAAGGTGAGTCAATGAGACAGCGAGGTAAGGGAGTAGGTAAACTAAAATATCATCGATGTATGCAATTTTTAGATCAATGTTGATTTTTTTTAATCGATAGATTTCGATGTCAAATGGACTAAAATGGTTAAAAACCTAAAACTCCTGTTATATTTATAGATAAAAGAACTTCAAATTTCATAATTTTTGCACTGTATGACGATGCGATGTCAGTTTTGTCATACTACCCTAATTGACGTTTTTCTCCACATAGGCAAGCACTATTTTCTCCCCATATTAACTTTTTATTATGTAAATTTGTAAATTCTAATAAAATTAAGCTGTAAATATTAGTAATATGATTAACTACCGTATAGTCCCTGCTCATTAACCTTTTGTATATATTTGTTCATTCTACTAACCTTGTGCTGTTTTTCAGGTTCTAATCAATGGTACTATTCAAAAAGATTTATACTAAAATAATATTATATGCTTAATTATATCTCAACTAAGTTTATGACTCTTTATACATGGACACTGGCAGAGTTGTGGCAACATAGACACAGCGAGCCATAAAACAAGAAGAAGAAGAAGCACTATTTTTCCTTAGGCACTCCTGTCTCCTTCGAATTCGTCTCCCCAATCCACATATCCCGCAAAAACCTTGGCTTAGTACCAACAGATTCGTTCTTCTCATTTTTTTTCTGAGGCTTAGTTTCATGGCTGTGGTTGATATCAGCTTTGACGACCTCCAGTTGGTCGGTAATGACCAGGAAGGCTCTACAGCGATGCTTGGATGCATACGAGGTGCAACTCCAACGGTGCACGTTGTCCCGAAGCTTGTAGTGCTTGTAAAAGATATAGCCGTTCAGACGAATGTTGACTCTCCCCATCTTATTGAGGTAGAACTCGACTGGGGGAAGAAATAAAGAAACACGGATCTGTAGTGGCTACTGGTTTGACGGATTATTATTATTTCTAGATTTTTCCAGTTACAACACATGCACGGTTTTCTGTAACCAAACTATTTTAGTGATTTTGTTGAAAGATATGAGAGTCCTTAAAGCAATAATACATGAATCAGTTAGTACCATACCAGTGGAGTATTGGTTATATTGGATATCATTTGTGTGATCGGATATTGTGTGATATACAAAACAAAAGTTAAAGCAAAAACTAGTGTTTAATAAAGCGCTAATAGACACAACATAAATTACTAAAATGAGTACTTAAACGTAAAACAAAATGGAAATCCTGAATTTACGGAGCTAAATTCCTTATTTAAGTTCCTCCCTGCTTACAAGGCATCGGAAAGCATTTCAAGTCTACAATAAAATTAAAATAATTAAGTATGTACCAATTATAAAAGTAGGTAAAGGTAAAGTAGGTAATCCAGGGAATGGATTATTTTATCACACACTATTATTGCACACAATCAATAAATTGTTGTTGTAATGTACACGTTTTATGCTGATTTATAATTTTACAATTAAAGTAAATTTACTTATCTAATATATTATGACTTTCGGAATTTGATCACTAACTGACTGACTTAAAACTGACTCATACTTCTTATAATCTTCTTTCTAATCCATTGTTAAACTTTCTCTTAAGCACTTAGTTATTATTTAAAATAATATAATTAATATATGCTTTCTTATCTAATACAGTCCAAATCATTAATAACTCAACTTGTTTTAAAATATAATTATTTTCAATAATTGATTTTCATTAAAGCCTATTAGGTAATGTAAGGTTGACAATCGTGACTATCGTCACGTCGTATTAGATTTGCACAAGTTAGTATAAAAACGGCGTGGCACTCTTTTCTTCTTGAGCACCTCCAAACTGTCGAACCATCTCTCAATGTCCTTTGCATCTGGTATTTGTATCCAGCTCGTAACAGCAACTTCTGGCCCCTTTGCGATGTTGCAAACTCAATCTCCTCTTGAGTCAGGGTTTCCAAATTGTTGATGGTAAACCCCAGCTGTGAGACATCCGCAACTGTCAAATGTGATCGCTAGAATTAGGAATCAGACAGTGTTGTGGCAACACAGTTTTCTACCTTTATAAACAAGAATTACATTAGGAAGCAACTAAATTAAATCGAAAATAATACATTAACTAAACCTTTTAAAAATTTAACAATACAACGTTGTCGTTAGATTTCAAGTCAGTCAGTCGACGATCGACTTACATCTTTCGTTATAACTCAAGTCAGTATTAAAATAATTATTTTAGAGTTCATTATTATACTACATTTTTTATGGTTTATAGTTATAACTATTCTAATGATTTATTATAGGCAGGAACTTGTCAGCAAAAGCTGGCAAGTTTGTTAGAATCCTACACGCCCTTGAACGTTTGCGATCTTCAAGGCCAGAGGGTTTATTCCGTGCTTGCCATCGGGGTTTTTCCTGCTGTCTTGGATTTTCTTCACCTGAAACAAAAAAGTATACTTTTTAGACTATAAATTTTAACAGGTACCTACCTATTTGACCATGAAAAACGGTTTGCGTACTGATGATCAGCCAATTCGAAAGTGTTTTATTTTGCTAACGGATTACAAAAATAGGTCTCATTGTTTAATATGTTGAGGCAGGGCATAACTAACTCTTTTAATGAGAATAGGTCGTGTGGTGCCGGCTTAGAATTTGTAACACTCCAGCTTTTCGCGCGAATATCGTAAGAGGCGCATAAGGTATCCATATCCACCTTGGGGCAACGCTTTCTGCGTAACAATTTTATCACCAAACTGGTGAACCAGTACAGGCTTATAGGCAATAATAATGTTTTTTTTTTACAAAAACTAATAACCGACTTTTCATTGAGTATTAGGAATAACTCAAAAACTACTTACTGATCAGATTTTGATCAAATTTAAATGGAACCAAACGAAAAGCCTGCTTTCAAGCTTTCTGCAGACAGCTTTAAAATAAGTACTAAAACCATCAAAATCAGTCCACCCAGAAATACTTCTCGCATAAACACACACAAAAACAGAAGTATTGAGAATCTCGCATCTTTGAAGTCGGTTAAAAGAGTTACACTTTTTGTGTTTTTCTTGTCTTTCTTTGTGTGGTAGGTTAAAGTATAATAAAGAGTTATCTATATATCTACACTTACATCTTTAACTTCAGACTTGAACCTCTCCAGAAGGTAAGTGGAAGGCGGATGGGTGTGTTCCGTCTGTGCTCTGATGACCAGCATCTCACTGGTAACGTGCAGGAAACCCCGGCAGGACCTGGATCCCATCTGGGTACAGCTCCATCGGAAGCCATCCCTCAGGAGTTTATGCTGGTAGTACGTGTAACCGTTAAGCATCAACAAATCTTTCCCATGTCTGCCCTTCACCATAAGAACTGAAAAATATACATTATCACATACTGGACTAATGTTCTGTTATTGGAAAATGCATGCGTACCTTAATAAAATTAACAGACAAAGGGATAGACTCAGAATATCTGGCTTTTTGGTTGGAGCATTATTTGTCGATCTGAAGAATGATACTGAAAATGATAATTTTAAATCAATAGTCAGATCTTAGTACCATCTCAGAAAAAGATTTATTAGGTACTTATATAATTATAAGGTGATTTAATGAAAGTAAAGTGGTTTAGATGTGCCATTTTCTTTGTTAGAATTTCCGTGCAAAAGATCCTTCTAGACTAAAATTCCTTACCTATCAGATAACATGGTCATTAAATGACCAAGTTTTTTATTGTGGGCTATCAGGCAAGTAGAGAAAAAAACAAGGCATAGCTTTACAGAGTATAATTTTAACTAAATCCATGAATACCATTTAAGTAAATACCTAAATAATTATTTTGGCACAGTAATGATATAAAAAAATAATTGCAGGTAGATACTAAGTATAATTGACTAGGTAAAGTTAACCGAACATCACAGCAAAGGAAGAAAAATGCCTTCAAGAAATTAAGGAAGTAGATAATTATTTTTAAGAATAAGTATAGGTAGGTACTTTATAATTTTTTTTGATTTACCTGTTAAAATAATATTTAACTAACTACTACATATTGGAGCCCAGTTTCGCTAATCCAATTGCTTCACTATGAAAACGGTGTAGTCTCCGTATCGCCACATGAATACCAAAACTTGTCTATGGGAGCGATTCTCTGACGATAATCTTGTCATAGTGAAGAGATTGTTTAAGCAGAATAGAAACTCAAATCGTTACAAATCTCAATCATCATATCTAAAATAATGACATAGCAATGTAACTAACACAAAATGTACGTTATACAGGGTAGAACAAACCAACGCCACATAATTATGGAGGGCAGGAACCCGAAATATTCAAGATAGTAAATTTACACAAAGGAAACTTGTTTTTTTATTTTTTTTTTATATGTTAAACAGCATTTCACCAAACATTTAATGCGTAAGATCATTAGAGTCAATCTTAATTATCAAATCTGTAAAATAAGCATTGCACACAGAAACAATTTTTTTTCAATTTTGTAACGACCACCACCTGCACCATTCAGTAAATGAAACTTATTACAAATTATAAAGGAATTTTTCCTAGTAAAATTTGCTATCTTGAATACTTCAGGTAAGTATATGCCCTTCGAACTTTCATTTCTTCCAGCCTATATACTCCAAATTGACTACATAAGGTATATAAAACGTTACAAATCTTTACAGTTTCAGTATTTTTACAAAGTTTTACAGAGTCACTACGTGACGCACGTTAATAAGTTAATGCCTAAATTTCCGCTATACCTCTAGTACAAACGATATAAGTGTTAAAGTCATTGAATACGGGATATTTACCATGATTTGTTCCATTGAGATTACCAAACACTGGAACTTCAATCGAGAAGAAGGTTTCCAATTATCAGGAACCTGGAACCCTGTTGTGCGGATGTGCAAAAACCGAAGAAGTGATGTACGTATCGAGCGGCGCGGCGGCGTTCGGATACCGTTAGTGTAGTGTGTCGTGATCGAGTTGCGTTAGATAATGAAACCGGTGGTAGTGGTAACTTTCGTAGCAAAGGACGAAAAATGAGGGTAGATCGATCTGGCAATAAAAACTCACTCGCAGTGACCGGTGCCGAAATATCCAAAAACTCCAAAGAAAACAAATCATGGTAAATATCCCGCATTCAATGACTTCAGTGTTAAAACCATGATAGTTTAAAAGTGATACAAATGTTTCTATATAATAATTTTTAACAACAGTTAAGTACAGTTATAACTATAATACAATGATTTTGTTCTAAAGCACATCTGCTCATTAATATTAAGTACGTACCATAGGTATTTATAATTACTTTTGGCACATGTTAAGTTCTGTTACAAGTTTTTTCTTTCAAATGTTTACAATGCCATAAATACCTATAACTTTTTGAAATGAATGATCCTATAGTATAAGTTAGATATATACATTTAACAATAACAACAAGTGATCAATTTCTACATCTATCATATTAAAAAAATCTTCTAGGCAGTTGTTATTAAGGGAATGTTTATTACTTGCACTTAAAATTAATACACAAAAACAAATCATATTAAATCTAAAAAAAACCAGGCCATATCTTCTACGATTTCAATTTATATCTAATTGTGTTATAATTAACTACGTCTCATTTTGCTAACGGAAGATACATTTATATAAGCGCAACCATCAATTAAGAATACCCTCTTAAAACAGAGAAGAAAATCAATTTATTATAATGAGACATGTGTTCTTCGTAAAGACAATTTTATTTAAACTATTAGACATTTTTGACAGAGCTTTTGATACACCTGAAAATCGTGACGAAGCCGTTTTAATTGTTCTAATATCTTTTAAAGAACACATACCATGGTTTATAGAAGACCTCTCCGCTTTTCCTACTTAAGTTATCTGCCATATATTTGAAATTTGTTGCTGCGGCCTTTATTTAAGTTTCATTTATTATATACATAAAATTCATAGATATATGTATTAAGCTTTAACGGTTATTTAAAACCTAGATAAATGAGAGAAGCGAGTCTGATTTCCTGTTGCAAGTCGGTATAGTATTTAAATTCTCCCGGTTTACCTCGTTGTGTGACGTCACGTCCTCCAGGCAGGGGGCGCTGCTGTAGCAGTGTCGCGCGGCGGCGAGGTCCGCACTCCGGCTTCATTGGCGTTTTGAATTTCGTTGCGATCGGTCGTTCTTACCGCTAATGCGGTGAGTACCAAAAGAATATTCTATTATATCTTAAAAAGATTATAACTATTTTGTCTTAATTTTACTCATTAGAAAACGGTGTTACCGTTCGTTTACCTTAAAAAATATTTTAATATTTTGTGTTATTTCAGAAATGAATAGAAATGAAGTAAGTTCTGGAGAATCCTCTGATTCTTCAGACTCTTCCTCATCATCGGATTCTCCCGTCATGGCACCTGGCTCTGCATCAGCCCCAGTCCCCGCTCCATCAGCCTCTAGGAGGAAGAGGAGACGTTCGAGCTCTTCGAAAAGGAAGGCGAAAAGACGCCGTCGTCGGGCAGACGATGCAATTGCCAAGCTGGCTGAACAAGTAAGCAATTTAAAAGATTTTATCGGTAGCGTTGCATTCCAACCTACCTTCAATAATGTTCAAGAATATAACCATGATTGTCATTCTGATGTTAGTGCTGATGTGAGCGGAGAACTTTATGATGACGAAATTGAAAGGCGGGAGCCCTCCTCTGAGGCCCCACCCGAGTTAGCTGCATCTGAAGGGTTTCAGGGTAATACCTCAAGTTTCGAACTTTCGCTAAGTACTGTCCTAAAAGAGCCATCTATACCAAAGTCACTGCCGGCACATGTAGAATTTTTGAAATCAATCCATCACTTTGAAACTGAGGATTGGGATAACGTTCGTTACGCTGAAGTTCAGAAACAGTATTGTTCATCCCCAGGCTTCAACTATTTGGAAACAAATGATGAGTTGAAACCATACGATAAGTCAAATACACTGGCGTTGATTGAACGCGGTTTTGCCTCAATCACGCAAGCAATAATAAAACATAATGAGGCCGCCCAGGCAGGTTTTAAAGCATTAATTGATTGGGCAGGTACAACGGGTGATTTATCTCAAAATACATTACAGGGTAAAATCAATGAAGTTTTCGTAAAGGGTGCTTTTCAAAAAACATCAAGTGATATCTTACAATTAGCATGTGGCCATAGGGCGGAAATTATTCAGCAAAGACGTGACACTCTGTTACGATCAATAAAGGACAGCTACATCAAATCTAGCCTGCGGAAAATTCCGCCTAGTTGCGAAAATTTATTCAAAAAAGAGGCTTTATCTTCTGGTATTGAAAAAGCAGGGGGTGCTGCAAAAATTTTTTGGCCGCCACGGGCACCAAACTCAAATAAGACCGCTGCGCAAGCTCGGTCAAATCAGCAAGTTCAGGCCTTGCCTAGCTATGCTAACTATAGACAAAAAGATTATGCGCAAGCATTTTCTAACTACCCTCAGTTGCCAATAAATTCAATGAGAATGCCGCACTACGCAGTGAACAATTACGCAACGCAAGGGCGCGACCATCCTCGTCCGCCTCAAAGATTTAATCAAAGCACGAGACCCTCGCGTCCAAGGGTCAATCAAGGTTATGACGCTCAACCCGGTCCTAGCCGGGGGCACGGTAGAGGGCAGTCCTTTCCTCGCATGCAATCAAAGCGTAGATTATGACTTACAAACGTTTCAGGCAGGCAAGCTAAAGCTGTTTGCGAAACAATGGGAGAATTTGCGTGCCCCAGCACCTCTTCTTCAAATAATAAAGAATTTTCGCATTCCTTTCCTAAAAATACCCCCGATTCAAATACCACAATTGCAAAATCACCCCTTTCGTACCCCCGTATCAAAAGAAATGGACAAAGTCATAAAAGAAATGTTAGAAATGAAAGTTTTAGAGCACGCGAATCACAGCCCCAGCTTTGTGTCGCCGATGTTTTTAATTCCGAAGGAGGACGGATCTATCCGTCCCATATTCAATTTGAAAAATCTCAACAAATATGTGTGTCTGAGCAAGTTTCGGCTGATAAACATGCACAAAATACCAAATTTTCTGCAGACAGCGGACTGGCTAGTCAAAATAGATTTAAAAAATGCCTATTTTCATCTGCCTGTGTCCAGGACACACAGATGTTTTCTAAGGGTGATCTACCGGCGCAATCTTCTACAAATGACCTGCCTCCCTTTTGGCCTAGCATGCGCGCCAAAGATATTCGCTTGCCTATCAAACTGGGTAGCACAAGTTCTCAGGGACAAAGGTTTCAGGGTAGTAGTCTATCTCGACGACTTTTTATTGGCGCACCAAGACCCTCACGTTCTGAAAAAGCAAGTTCAGGAATCGATAGAAATTTTAGAGTACCTAGGTTGGCAGATAAATTATCCCAAGTCAATTTTAGTTCCTCAAACCAAGTTACAGTACCTAGGTGTAGTATGGGACCCTCTAAAAAACGTAAAATACCTACCGCCACAGAAAAGCGAAAATATTCGTCAAAAATTAAAAAGATTACTAATAAAGAAGCGGGCGAATTTAAAAGAAATTCAGAGTCTGGTCGGGTCGATCAATTTTGCAAGCTTTATAATACCAAGAGGACGGTTGAACCATCGTTCACTACTCAATCATTCTCGGTCCCTCCTACGGCGCCGGAATCCGCGCCATCGGTTCCAAATACAAGAAGAAGCAATCATAGAGATGCAATGGTGGCTTGTCAACCTTACAAAGTTCTCGCCAATACATCACGCCCCAATATCAAATTATCTAGTAACAGACGCTTCGGGCATAGCGTGGGGTGCTCTATTGAACAACGTAAAACTTTCCGGGCTATGGTCACTCAGAGAAATGGCTCTCCACTCCAACCAGAGAGAAATGTTAGCAGTGTTTTATGTACTGAGGGATTATTGCCAATACATAGCAGGATCGTCTCTGTTGATACAGACCGACAACAGATCCGTCGTGTCGTATCTAAGAAACGAAGGAGGAACCAAGTCAAGACCTCTCTTGAACCTGACATACCAAATTCTTTCGATTCTGGACCAATACAATGTCCACATGGAGATAAATTACATTCCAGGCCTTTACAACGGCGAAGCGGATCACCTGTCACGCTTGTCTCGTCCACCGGAGTGGCATCTCCTTCCGAGTGTAACAGAAATAGTGTTTGCCAAGTGGGGCAATCCCCAGATAGATCTGTTCGCGTCAGCAATGGCACATGTTGTACCGGAGTACGGGACCCTGGATGTGACGGATCAGCAGGCGTGCCTTTACGATGCATTCAGTCAGATATGGAACTTTCGCCTGGCCTGGGTGTTCCCGCCACCTTACTTGATGCCTCGAGTGTTGCAACATCTAAACTCAGCGACAGGAGTTTACCTGGTAGTAGCACCGCGTTGGGAAAAAGTATTTTGGAGACCCGACCTCAAGAACCGTGCTCTCGATCACCCATTTACGATCAGCAATCTGAGCAAGGTAATGATAGACAGCATAACAGGCCTTCCACCCAAAATGACACAGGACATGGTTCTGGAAGTATGGAGATGTGGGGGTGGTCAGAGAGTCTAGTCGGTTGGTCGCTAGAACAAAAGCAACTATTGCAAAAAAGTTGGCGAGATTCTTCATTGAAAACTTACCGTGTAGCATGGGCAAAATGGTGTAGTTGGGCTAGTGAAAACTCTGTAAGTGTCTGTCATCCTACTGGATCTGACTTAGCTAGGTTTCTTTTAGATTTACATTTGAAACAAGGTTTAGCATATAATACCATACTAGTGTATAAATCAGCTGTGTCGACACTATGTAACGCTGATGGTAGCGAACGACTTAGCTCTCACATTTTAGTCAAACAAGCCCTAAAATCAATTAGTATTAAAAACATAAAATCTCAAAAAGCCCCAATATGGGATACTGATGTACTTACCAAATGGTTAAAAGATAATTCTGTAAATGTAAATAGTTTGTATGAATGTTCAGCTCGAGCTGCTATATTACTTTTGTTATGCTCTGGGCGTCGTGTCCATGATTTAACGTTATTGTCAGTAAATGAAGAAGACTGTGTACACACAGGTACCTCTTTAGTTTTATGGCCAAAATATGGATCAAAAACGGATTCAGTGAGTAACAGACAATCTGGGTGGCGAGTTTTTCAAAACACTGAATATCAAAACCTTGATCCTATATTTTGGATTAAAAATGTTATAAAGTTATCTGAAGATAGAAGAGCTATTTGTAAGGAATCTAATTTATTTTTGACTACATGTGGCTCGCCTAAGGGGGCCTCTCGGGCAATTATAGCAGGATGGGTTAAAAAGATTTTACAGAAAGCAGGAATTAAAGCTAGCCCGGGCAGCGTCCGGTCTGCTGTAGCTTCTAAAAACTGGGTACAGAACTGTCCTCTTGATGATATCCTAGCACGAGGTAATTGGCGTTCAGAAAATACATTTGCAAAGTATTATTGTCGTGAGATTGCTACCGCACCAATACAGTCCTGTAGCCAGTCTATCAATGATCTTTTTGCACCAATGCCTTCCTAATATTGATATTAACTTTCATATCTGTAGGAGATAAGAATTGAGTTTTTTGTTAAATTGTTAAAATGAAGGTGCCAATTTAATGTAATGATGTAAATATAATATAGATACTAAAATAATTAATAATAAGTTACCCATTTATTGGAAGATAGATTATTGTGTGTTGGAATTTATCTATAAGTCTATATATAGTATTATTGAATAATAATGCAGCCTTTATTGTTACATTTATGAATAAATCACTTATTTGGAATATATTCATTTTGTTTTTATACATACCTACTTGCCTTACCTAACCAACCAGCCTATAGGTGCCTATCAGATTTTTAATTGCCTAAAATAATTTATCATGATGTGTAGGCATAGTTTTAGTATGGATTTACGATCTGAAAGCTAATAATTAATAGGCAGGTCTCAATGAATACTTATTCACTCACATTGGCGTTATTCGTCCACCAGGCGATAACAGACAGGTCTCATTTATCTAGGTTTTAAATAACCGTTAAAGCTTAATAGCAGCGTTTTACCTACCAATAAAACGCTTATTAAGCGATAAACGTTATTTAAAACCTAGCATTCTATCTCTGCCTGGCAGTAATAGGTAAATATTTTTGTAGGAGGTATCAGTTCTAAGATGATGTAGGGACCTATCCTACTGGCCACTGTACGTACAGTACCTACTATATAAAAAGAACTCTACATAATATTTACCTACAGTTTTTATAGCAATCATCCTAGCTATAAAAATTACATGAGACTCAATGAAGCCGGAGTGCGGACCTCGCCGCCGCGCGACACTGCTACAGCAGCGCCCCCTGCCTGGAGGACGTGACGTCACACAACGAGGTAAACCGGGAGAATTTAAATACTATACCGACTTGCAACAGGAAATCAGACTCGCTTCTCTCATTTATCTAGGTTTTAAATAACGTTTATCGCTTAATAAGCGTTTTATTGGTAGGTAAAACGCTGCTATTTAAACATCAACAGTCATTGAAATTATCCTTCGTATAGTTATCATCATGGTTATGAAACCCCTTATGTTTAAGATACCGCCCTTCTGACGTGGTCTGAACGCAGCTATTGCAGCCCAGTCGTTTACGATCCCTGCATGTCCAGTTGATTGTGTTCTGATACCGGTTGTTGATCCAGTACTTGTTGTCTTTGAATATCATCACCATGCTGCCCGTTCGGTGGGACGGGAGGTAGTAGATATCTAAAATTTCAACCGTATTAGCACACAGTAGGGTTGCATTCAAAAGCTGATTTGATTTTGATTTACATACCTACGTAGGTAATGTTTATTAGTTAAATAAGTACACTTTATAAATATATAAATAAATTTTATATTTTAATAATATGTACCTACCTACTCACTCATGTGTTATTATAATTTTATAACTGTGCACCTGCTATGCATACTTCTAAGGGTTAAATGTATACTGTACTTTTTTATTACTTTTCTTGTGGTGTTTGCCTAATAAAAAGACTATCAATGTCTTTGATCAATCGAAAGTTGTGTAAGTTGATTACAATTAAAAATATCTTTGAAATTCGCTAATTAAAGGCCATTTTAATACATTCTTGTCTGATATAGAAACAATATAAATAATGGAAACAGTAGGATAAATAAAACACAGTGCTGTAAAAAAATAAATCTTATATTTACCAGAATACTGTAATTCTAAAAATTCACAAAATTACGTCTGTCTCTAATATCTAGCAGGTCCCTAGAAGAAACATGCGTGGAAGTAAAACCTTCAATAAGTACATGATTTGTCAATTAAAAATAATTTTGATTAAAAATAAATTTGTAACAGACCTAATAGATCCACATTGCTAAAAAATCACAACAGTCATTGTCTACTGTCTTTTTCTCTTATGAATCTACCATCATGACACTGTCTCAAACGGGGAGGGGAGTGAATGTGCCTCCCTCTGAATATTGAAATATAATCTCTTCCATCAACTCCTTTGTAAGTGATGACGTCGGCACGACAGCCATGGACATCCCTTGAAGAGCAATACCACTGCTTTTTCCCATGGGCTTGGTGGTTCTTCATGTAGAAAGTGAATCCGTTGAGTATTAGCAGGCCAGCACCCGTTCGACCGGGGATAAACTGAGCGGGAACTGTGAGGAAAAACCAAAATTTAGATACCTTTTTACCTTGGGATGGGGAAATAAAACTACAGTTACCAAAATACTTTATTTTGTAACAGGTGTCCTGGCACGGGAGGTTCCTTGCAAGGAGGCCTGTTATTCTCTATTTGTCGCATATACTGTGAATTCCACTTCTGTTGGAAATGCAATTCATAAGAGCATATTTGGTCAGCAATAATTTTGGGGCAGGATTCAGGATAGGATGGGTAAATAATGAGACAGTACAGTTCGCATAGTTTATTTCATTTTTCTCTCTTTTTCGGGGGTTCTTTATTTAAAAAATATTACATTTCCTGTTAAAAATAAATCTTTTACATTATACAATTTATATGTAATTGCACCATAAATAAAATGAAATTGACCTACCTGACAAAATAGAGAAAAGATAAGAACTCCCAAATTTTTAAGACAAATGTTCAGATTTATAAAAAAAAATACCACACCATGTGAAAGTAAGTTATTTTGCTAAAGAAGAGCTTTTGAAAAAGAGCTTCCATACCTTGAACATGCTAGAATCATTTCTAATGAAACTGCAAAAAACCTATAAATATTAGGGCTATTTCTAAAATAACCTCCTTACAGGATTTGAACCTGCAAAACTCTTTTGTTATTACCAATTACTCTACTGTAAATGCATGCAGCAAACTAGTCTAACTTGATATATAATTTAATTATTAGGTAAAGTATTTACTCAACCAGGTATTAAACCCATAAAATCGTGCCATTCATCAGTCTACTAAACAATCTTAGCCAGAAGACATTTCAAGGCAACAAGAATCGAACCTGCACCTGTAGAAATGTTATTCGAGTTATTCAAAAATACAGGAATTACCACCTACACGGATAAAGTAAATTACTTATCCATCGGGAATTGAACCCACAACATTCTACATGACAATAATTTACTTAAACAGGAATTGAACCGCACCGCACATTCTACATCACAATATTTACTTTAATGGGAATCGAACCCATGAAATCCTTCATCACCTAAATTTACTAAAACGGGAATACAGGAATTAAAACCGCAGCATTCTACATCACAATAATGTACTTAAATGGGAATCGAACCCACAAAACCATACATCACATTAATTTACTAAAACGGGAATACAGGAATCGGAACTGCAGCATTCTACATGACAATAATTTACTTGGATGGGAATTGAACCCACAAAACCCTACATCACATTAATTTAAGTAAATGGAATAAACAGGAACTAACCTCACACTATTCTACATGACAATAATTTACTTAGTTGGGAATTGAACCCACAGCATGCTACGAGTACATCACAATAATTTACTTAGATGGGAATCAAACCCACAACATCCTACAACTCATTTGTCTATGTACCAGGACAAACATAATATAAGCCTCAGGATTCGAACCTGTTGAAAAGATACATAAAGTAAAAGCAATTGAACCTTTTTGATTACATCAATAGTCAAATTGAACCTTTTTGACTAATTGTTATATATAAATCAAACTAGTAACAGCATCAGTACTATCTGCGATAAGATTTTTCTTTCAAAAATTGAATTTTTGACAGGTTTTGAACCTGCAGCACTTTGCTTTCAGTAGAATAAATAATAATAATAATGTGTGCTTTACCACAATTAAAATTGTCAAATAACTAGTAATTCATACATGTATTAGGTGTACAATACAGTTAACTTAGTACAGGAATTGAACCTGCGTTTTTAACTTTGGACAGGAATTAAACCCACCATTTAAAACTAAAATTAGTTTTATAATTTCTATTTTAAAATCACTTCTTTATGTGAACAATACAGGAATTGAACCTGTGGTTTTTTCACTTTACACAGGAATTGATCCTGTACTTGTGAATGCAGCAACCCGCAAGGGTTATTATTCACTATAAACATAACTTATTCAATACATGATCTGCAAATCTGGAAAACGAGAATACTATAAATTCAGGTCTCGAACCTGAAATGAAATAGTTATATTATTTCTAATACTTTTGTAAATATATTACTTATATAATACTTTGTCAAAAACATCTCTAGACTGGAGAGTTGTTATTCACTTGTTGTTTGACAATGCAATGTTTGCATTCTAAGACTAATAGTAAAATAACCTTACATAACTAGCAAGTTTTTACTTTTTTGGTATGGAAACTGCATTATTATTACTAACTTAGGTGAACCTTTTTTATGAAATATCATAACATCAAAATAAACAAAGAAATTAACCTTTAAAACCAGTTCTTGAATGAGTTTTAAATAATGTTAGGATTAAATTTACTTTTTACATGATGCAGTACTTTTTAAAACCAAAATATTTGTCTTTTCAATGATAATATATTTTTGAGTGTTTGATTCTTTAGACAAGATTGTGAGAAAAAATCTACAAAAATTTGAAAGTCCTTGAATAGAAAACTTATAGCCTATTACTCACCGAACCGCAGGCAGGCACAAGGGGCTAGGGCTTTGGAAATTCAAAGCCAGAAGCCCCAAAATAGCGGGAACGAAAACTAACCTCACAACATCACAACACAAAAACGAATGACGCGCAGAACCGGCATTTAATTATAAAACCAAACAAACACTGATTAAGCTAATACATTTATACCACATCGTTTCGAATAATATCACTTCACTGTACGGCATTTTAGCCAAAAAATAACAAAACATTTTGACATTTTTTGTGTCGCGAAACTTTGTTATTTATTTATAAACACTGGTACTTTTCGACCCATTACGGTAGGGAAAAGTCTTGACCGCGAACGCGATTTAACTCAATCTCGACGCTATTACTAAAATTATTTTGATTTTTTTACAATATAACAACAAAATAAATCATTTGGCATCAAAAGTCGAGAGAGAGAGAGAGAGCACAGATAAAATTAAAAGGCATCGAAGTTTTTTTTTCAAATTCTGACTTTGACTGTCAGAAAGCTCGGATTATTATTGATTGGCTATCATCAGTATTGCCAGCTTTACAGCTGTTATCGCAAGCAGCCTTTGAACCAAATTGTTTTTCTATCAGCTACCGAAATAAAAATATATAGTTATGACAATGACACAATATGTGACCACTAGTGGACAAAAACCTGAGGCGAACTGAAAATCAATTATCACTTTATTTCTTATATTATTTTGATAATTATGTACTTACCTATAGTATTAAATTTGACTTGTCCAAGTGCTTATTTTGTAAGCTTATAGAAATAAAGATATTGATTATTTGATTATTATTTGATTATTTGACACAAACAAAATAAATTGGCTTAGTTGGCTGTATTTTTATTAATTAAATTATTTTATTGATGTAAACTAATGGTAACCCGGGCAAAGATGAGGTAATTTTAATTGATAATTTTGCCTCTTCTAGGTATATTACAAAAAATCGAGCCTCATATGCCTTGCTAGCTTAATAGTCTACTTTGTTCTTTTGGAGCCACTTGCTACGCTCGAACTCATTCGTGGCTCTGCTATAAACTGCTTTGCTGGCTCGGGATTTAATATCGGCACGTTCGAGGTTTTCTGAAAACTAAGAAGTTTTACGTTATCTTCAAGTATCAATAGAATGAGCCGCGAAATGTGAGTGTGAATCACTGACCTCTATTTATTGTATAGATAGAGGTCAGTGGTGTGAATGAAGTAACTTTTGAGTTATGTACTTCCATTTATTTTATGATGGGTCAAGTTTGGGACTACGGTAACAAGTGGCGATGTTTTGGTAAAAACTGATTTATTTTTTCGCAACTAATAAATAATAATTTTTGCAGAAATATGAAATTTTATGGACATTGCGAAACACAGAGGCATTTTGTAAGAAGTTGAAACAGTTTTTTTTTCAATCTGTGCTTCGCTTTCAAGACTATACTGCCATCTAGTACAAAATAGGGAAACTATGTCGTTGGCTTAGCTCACTATTCAAACGACATTGTCAGGTCGCCATAATCGCCATCTAACAGAATCATGAAGTAGGTTATCTGTTAGATGATGCTGATAGATGGCGTTAAAACAAAGTAAAAGTTTGAGAGCATCGATCGCGTTGTATAAAGACTGTTGCACACGCACCCCTGATTTTAGTCTCATCATCTTATGTCATCATCGCACGGCACGCGGGGGGATAGTGTGGGCAGGACGTTGATGATGATTCTACACTACTTAACTCTAGTTTTAACTTTCTTCACCACTTCTCGCGCATTACATGCCTACCTATTTACCTACCTTTGATAAAAATGTGGCAACAAATTCGAATTCGTTGAGTAGGGCAGGAGCACAAAGAAGGGGCCTAGCTTGACTTATTTAATGCACCACACCACAATTTCGAAGGGGCTTGATTTCTTGAGCAATAAATAGGTAGGTAAGTAGGTTGTTGGTAGGTTTCAAATTGAAATTGTAACGCTGTCATGGCCATCGGCGGTCAACAGAATAAAGTCCTAACGAAAAAATAAATAGAGTAGGTATGCCGTATGCGCAATACCTACCTCTAAAGTTGTCTTGAAACAAATACCTAAGTTAGATCCCGACAACTTTATCGTCCACAGACCACGAGCGAAGTAGAGACAACTTTATTAGAGCACTGGATGGAAGTGGAGTTAATCGCCAACTAAATTGGAATAATAGGAGTCTATGTACTATCCAGTCAGTGCAAGTGTGTTCCACTATGGATTAGAGGAACCTTTAGACCGTCTGAAATAGCATTTCATTGCCTAAAATTTTGCATTATCCAGCACAACGCTCAGTGGAGGCCATATTTGCGTTGGAGTCTGCTGCGAACACATTAAAAAAAAAATGTCATATTCGTTAAGTTTGTAAGATAAGAATCCGTTTTTTTTGGTTGTGTAAGTACTAAGAAAATATTTTAATTCACACAAGACTTAGTAGGTAACTAAGTCTTGTATGAATTAAAATACCTATTTTCTTTCTTTCGTGCAATTGCTATTATTAAAACATTTCTAGTTTTTGTACCTTATGTTGAGACTTGAGCACAGAATAGTTGAGCATAACCTTAACTATTCAACTTAAGAGAAGATTCTAGCTAGCTTCGTCCCTTTACAACCCAAAATTTTGAACACGTCTTATCTAAACCTGGCCAAGACTCGTGTGTGGATTCCGTAATACTTCGCGATTCATTAGGCTGGCCGGAGGTTCCTGCTATGAATCAAAGATTCCATAAATGTGTCTGCAGTCTTTGGAACTCTTTGGATTGGAACTACGTATCTTCTTGCTTCGTCGGTTACTAAAACCTTAGGTGAGTATCTATCTACCTAAACTAAATTAGTTGGTAGGTAAGTAGGTATATTGGTATTCGCACAGATGCAAATCTCACGGTAAGGCTGGTCCACCAGTTCAAAGTCGCTAAGCGGGGTACGGAAAGAGTTACTCTTGTAGTTGCTCTGAATGATAGGTTTCGTCACGAATACCTACATCCGACAGAGAACTTAAGTTATCTTGAGAGCTCATAGAATTAGCAAGCTGAAGTGGCTCTGGGCTGGCTATAACTCGCGAAGAGTCGATAACCGCTGGGTTAAATGAATGGAGACTGCGACTCTGCAAACGTAGTACGCTCTCCAGCTAGGTCGGATGATGACAGATGCTGGATGCGGTATGCTAAAGACACAGATATTTGTTCCGGACGAGCTCAGTGTTTTCTATCTTTACTAATATTATAAACGCGAAAGTTTGTATAGATGTTTCGCTTCTTTGTCTTAAAAAGATCAAAGTGAGCACTTTATTTCCTAGTTTTTAATCACTACATACATAGTATAGGTAAAATCGGCTGTCCCAAACCAAAACCTAGTAAGAGACATTTTGAAAAATTTACAGGAGAAGCGAAACAAACTTTTTTACGTGCCGCTTCAAAAGTATGAAATTTTATGAACTATTCGTTCGTGATTAATTGGTAGATTTTTTTTTTCTACAAGTAGAGAGTATTAAAATCGAAAAACTGTAGCACCTACACGTTTTATGAGACTTACTACATAAATATTTTCAGACGATTTATCCAGAAACAAAATCAAAAACCTAGTATAGTCTCTTACTAGGCATTTAAGTTGGAAGATTGGATTAGTTTAATTAGTGTTCGTCACTAAAAACCTAGTAAAAGTTTTACTTAAATTTGGCTGACCTGACTTAGCTTGATTTGACATAAAATTATAAGCATATGATACAAAATAATTATCAAAAAAACTATTTATTAAAAACCAATGGCAATTGTGTCCTATTTGATTGTTCTAAGGGTTACATCTCGTCCGAATGAAAACTAGACCTTGGACGAGTTGTCCTCTTTTCTTTTAGATTGGGGTACTACAACTCGTCCGAGTCCCAAATCTGGTGATCTTAGATTCGGACCAATTGTACCCTAAACCAAAAGTGAAGTGGACAACTCGTCCGAGAGAAGATCGTCATTATTTTTCAGGGTTTCTTATGGTTTTTTTTTTAATATAAAACCATTTTAAATGATTTATCCAACGGCCTCCGCTTTTTGAAAGCATAAGTTGGAAAGATCTCGTGAAATAAGCTATCAAACTAGAAATTGTAATATCTCGCTAACTACCGATCGTAGAGCACCAGTTTGTAACAGTTCTTTATAGTATTCGTCAGAATATTTATTTCTTTAAGTAATTATCTCAAAGAGTCATGCCCTGTATGTGTAGTGAAATAAAATAAGAGATATATTTCAAATTATTTACTTTCGTTTATTTGTAGGTATAGAGTTTTTAGTGAATCGAACCAAGGAATAATACTTTTCCATATAAACTTAATCACAATTTACAATCACTCGAATCAGAGGATGAATTATGAAAACTAGCATTTGTTACTCTAGATTTCAAACTATTTGCAGATCAAATTTCATCTAAATTCGTTAAATATGTAGTTATGGAGATTTTTCTTAACAAAAATTCACAAAGACTTGAACATTTGTAATAAACTAATAAAAAAATAAGTAACCCTTAATAACATTATAAATGCGAAAGTTTTTACGGATGTATCGATGATGTTTGTTCCTCTTTCTAGCAAAAACTACTGAATGGATCGGCCTAAAGTTTGGAAAAGACGTAGTTCTAGTCCTGGAATAACACAAAGGCTACTTTTCATCTCATAAATCCCATCATAAACTTCAACCACCCTTTTCAGATTATCCTAAACAAACTGGTGCTCTACGATCGGTAGTTACCAAGATATTACAGTTTCTAGTTTCATAGCTTATTTCACGATAATAAAGATCTTTCCAACTTATGTTTTCAAAGAACGGAGTATATCATTTATAATGGTTGTATATTTTAAAAACACCGTAAGGAATCCTGAAAAGTAACAACGATCTTCTTTCGGACGAGTTATCCACTTCACTTTTGGTTTATGGTACAACTGACGAAATTCGGAGGAGGTGTACCCTAAACCCCCTTAACCACACCCACTACGCATGGAGTTGCTGTGTTTCTTGTGAGCATTTTTGATATTGTAGGTACAATTATAGCATTGTTTTCCAATTCAAAAACTTAGTAATAGCAAATCCCAAATTGAAAAACCTAGTAAGTAGTAATTCCAAACTCAAACACCTAGTATGAGCACCATTTACGAGGTATTTGGATTTGGAAATGTTACATGCTAGGATTTTGATTTTGTTTCGCAGTGTAACAAGTGGAGTTACTAGGATTAGTGGGTCTCGTAGCTTTGGTTCTAAATGAGATAGAAATACGGGTGTTTTTGCATAACACGCGGCTCAAAATTCAAGAAACGAATGACGAAAAAAAACGTTTACTGAAAAAATGTCTCTTACTAGGTTTTGGTTTGGGACAGCCGAAATAAAGTCGCTTTCTCTGTCCCTATGTCATTATGTCGCTTAAATCTTTAAAACTACGCAACGTATTTTGAGTCGGTTTTTTTTAATAGATAGAGTGATTCAAGAGGAAGGTTTATACGTATAATGAAACCGTGCGAAGCCGGGGCGGCTCGCTAGTTATTTATAAAATCAATTTTATGACGTGTCCAAGTGTCCTGTAAGGTCTTAATGAAATAAGACTTTGACTTTGACTTTGTTCGTGTGGTATACAAGTTTATAATAAAAATATCTGTCTATGAACCTATATCAGGGGCCAAATTCCACTAATGTCAAAACAAAGGTCTCAATAGTGCCATTCAATCAATGTGGATTTGGTATTCTACTATTTTTTGCGCTTGAAGAGACTTTCTTATTTAGAATGTCATATGGTAGTTATAAAGGTAATCGTCACAGCTATGAATGAGCCTCCAAAAGTTAGTAGAATGCCAAATAAAAAGTAGTTTAACACTGACATTTTGACAGAATAAGTACTATTTAAATGGTGAAGCGATTTATTTAGTGGAATCTGGGCCCAGTTATCCAGTAACCATAAGTTTCGTATAGCTTGGGGCTAGATGATATTGTGCGAATTGTTCAGCATTACGTATTTATTAAATGCATGAAGCTACGGTTCCACGGAATGGAGTGAACAAGTTGCTCTCGGTATTATCGTAGGTGCAATCCTAGCTATTTATCAGTACCTAACCCTATTACAACTTCTGTCTTCCAATTCAAATTGCCTCGCTGAACTCAGCGCATTTGCGAGAAACAGAATACACCCTACATTTCCCGAGGCACCTGCGAGGTAGCGAATTTAAAAGCGATAAGAATTTCACATTTTCACAATTTCTGCTGTTGAAATGACAAGCACTTCTATGGATAAGTTAAGGTGGTGCTAAGTATTCGATTTCCCTAAATATTTATTAATAATCAATCACACTATCACTACATTAGTTTAAAACAAAGTCGCTTTCTCTGTCACTATGTCCCTATATCCCTATGTCCCTTTGAATGCTTAAATCTTTAAAACTACGCAACGGATTTTGATGCGGTTTTTTTTAATAGATAGAATGATTCAAGAGGAAGTATACGTATATTAAAACCGTGCGAAGCCGCGGCGGGTCGCTAGTATAATATTATAAATGCGAATGTTTGGATACTTTAGATGGATGGATGGATATTTGATACCCCTTCACGCTAAAAGTAATGAACGGATCGGTTTAAAATTTTGAATGGACGTAGATCTGGATTTGAAATAAAACACGTCTTTATAAACGTGGTGAAAGATGTAGATAAATTTTACACAATGTTTTAGTTACTTAAATATTGAAATCCAAAGATTCTTCATAAGCATCGGTGGTTCAGTGGTAGAATGCTCGCCTGCCACGCGGGCGGCCCGGGTTCGATTCCCGGCCGATGCATGCTTTATGGAGTATACATTTTGTTTCTTCTTTTTCCTATTTATTTATATAAACCACATCATACATATGTATAAATTTTGGTTTAGTATTAGAGATAACTACTTACCAGTTTAATTTCCTCAAAATCTAAGCTGCTAAGTACCAAAAGTAGACAGAGGGCACATATTTTTGAATGGATGATGAAGGGACTCTACAACTGATTTTGCTTCGCGGCTCCATTAGTGGCCACCAAACTTAGTTTTCGCTTTTTAGCTACTTCGTATCGTATCTCTTCCTAAAGTAGACAAAATAAAACCACATACTATAGATGCATTGAAAAAACGCATAAGAAATTCTTTTTTTTAACGTAAATATATGTTAAAATACGCGGTGGTGCTAGTGTAGGTAACCTAACTCCTGTTTGCGGCTTAATTTGAATATTAACGTTTTTTTAACGCTAGCTGTCAAATGGCGTAGGTTTTAACTACAAAGCTTTTAAAAAATATTTGTCCCATAGTAATTAAATAAAACTCTGTCATGCATGTCACTAATAGCCACGTTTTAGTCCGAAACGGTGCAACAGCAAAATAAACGACTGAAAATTATGCCCGCTATTTTGTTTTGTTTTTCATTTTGCGCGCAAGCTGCGTAAAATGAACCGTATTTTAGGCCAAAGGTAGATTATTTTTCAGGCGAGAGCACAGTTTTACGAAATTTCATAGCGTCCGTGAAAGAACGTGTGATGATCCCTGGCGATACGCGATACGGCTGTACGATAAACCTGAATCATTAAATAACAAGTTCGTTAATGATCGAATCATTAATTGTTATTGTGTATTATTTATAGCAGTTATTTATAGAGTAGTTAGTAAATAGAGTTCTCAAGTATAAAAAGTTGGCATTATTTTATTGCAGCTTCAGTGCTTCATATTGAGTTTATTACTTGGGTGGTGGTATTATTCTGACAACCATTTTTTTACAGTTTTATATTTTAAATACTTAACTAAGATAATTTTCACAATAAATTTCTACGACATGTACATACTCAGTTTTAATAATGTAAATGGACCTTCCCGTGTTACCTATTTAAATTCTAAAAGTTAATCATAATACCCAATAAATAAGTATATCGATAGATACCAATACCTTTCGCATACCTTTTGATATGTTCAGTAATTTAGTAGGCTACTTACCATCATGTCAAATCTCTAGAATTAGTAGAAAATAATAGGTTAAAAGTAGGTTTTATTGAATTGATTCTTATTGAGTTGTAATTCAAAACTTCAACACAACTTAAAAACTGTAAACGTTAACAAAAGCTATATATTCCTCGAAACTAATTCGTTTATGTTTAGGAATACTTACAGCGAATCTCTGTTACGTATTCCCGAGGCGGTACCGCATCTTCCGTTACGTTACGTTACTAACATACCTACCAACCCAGGAAAACGCCGTAACTTCATTCTCGGCTAAACTTAGAGTTAGAGCACAAAGTTGTTATCTATAAATAGAAACAAATTAAGACTAGTAGATACATATTTCCAAGTGAAAATTATTTGAATAAACTGTTTTATGTTTTACTGCTAACTTTCTGTTTGTTTAAGAATAATTTAACTACCAGTTAATTCAATACCTACTTAAATATGATTACATTGGTATATTATTTTTATTCAAAAGTTAAAAATAAATGTACTTACTTAGAGAGCAAACACAAACTTCCGAATTTGTTCAAAATATAACCTGAAAAAACAACTGATTACAACCACAGAAGGTACCTACAGTGAATTAGTCCTAACAGTGTCCCCATCTCTTTGCAAAGTACATGTAACTATAATAAGGCAAGACTTAATACCTAAATGTATAAGTACCTACACACTAGGAATATTTTTTTAAATACCTATACAAGCTATCAAATATTGAAAATGTAAAATCAAAAGCACCAAACAATTTCGAATTGTTTGCAGTTAAATTGGACCGGAAATGAACCAGCTCATATAAAATGTTGGGTCTCTGTTTGTTTGTTCGTTTGCTCCAATATTTATTTGAAATCGGCTGTTGCCGTTGCATGAATAAATTGTGGAAAAATTGATCGAAGGGATCCTTCGCCCGTTTTCCCTGTAAAATTTTAAATATTTTTGTAAAGTAGGTACCTACATTGCGTGGTACAGTGGTGGAGCAGACGATATCTCTGAAGTCAAGAAGGTAATTCATATTATATACTTATTTACTTTACATATGTAACTTATTTAATATGTCTGTGTTGTTCATGTAAAGCTAAATAAATGTATTTTATTCTATCCTAGTGTAATACTCTACTTTACACGTGGTAAATGCATTCGCAGAAGATTCAGTCGACATTTTATTTCTTTTGAAGGACAAATGAACAGTTCCAATAAGTTTGGTTCCCAAGCGCTTCGTAGGTACTTTAAATCCCGAGGATTCTATAAAGATTACATTCCGAATTCACAGACGACTAAGATAGGACACCACCCTAGCTTTTACATTAAAAATACTATTTTTATAGGATTTTTATACCACTTTCCCTTTCACTTCCTGTGTGACCTAATCTAAAATTTAGTTCTTCCCAAGTTTGACGACCGATGCGGCGCGGTGGGTAAAGGACCGCCTGCGGCGCAGGAGGTTGCGGAACAAAGAAGCCGACTTCAACATCCTTTTATGCTTATGCGTGCCAACCCCAGGTTAGTTTCTTCAAACTAAGATTGCGGTTCAAACTATTAAAATATCCAGGAATACCAGTGTAATTGGAAAAGTTTTCAAATAACGAATTACGTGACAGTGTTTGGGTTAATACTAAAGGTCCCGTTACACTATTTCTAGTGAATTAAATTATTATTTTAAATTATAATTATTTTAATGGAAAACAAAGCTGTTACTTGTTAGACATCATTGCGAGTGCCAAAATATGATGTATTAGCAGCGCCTCTCGGTTTCACCCGCGGTAATTCCCGTTCCCGTGGGTTTTCCGGGATAAAATATATAGGTAGCTTATGTGTTATTCCAGACTATAATCTTTGTGCCAAATTTCATCCATATCCGTTCAGTAGTTTTTGCGTGAAAGAGTAACAAACATCCATCCATCCATACTTACAAACTTTCGCGTTTAAGTATAATATTAGTAGGATACTCATCTCTCACTCACTCACTCGTGCCCGAAAGTTTGCAATCTGCAGATTATTCAGGATGGTGTGTGTTTTCTATGAATAATCAAAAAATATCTATGTATGTAGTATTAATGTAAGTACATATTTTATTTAGTATATCAGTTTTCTCGCACAAGATTTGCTTAGCTTGGTAATAGATGCCGTGTGGATTGTCCAGTATCATTATTATTATTTTGACTTGGAAGTACAATAAATTTTTATATTACATTACTTGTTGGAATCATCTAAGTGAAGTTTCAGCTGGTATCTGAATAATATCTGAAAAGTCTTGGACCCCTAGATAACTATAGACTTCTGAATCTTAACCTACATGAATTCAGTTGGTATAATTTGTTATCTAGTTCCTATAATACTAGCTTTGCTTCATCATCAGCCTATATTTAGTCCACTGCTGGACATAGGCCTCCCCTAATGACCGCCATAGCACCCTGTCTTCAGCTTGCAGCATCCAGCATCTACCAGCAGTCTTTCGTAGATCGTCATCCTAACTGACTGAACCTGGCCGGAGGGCGTCCTACACTACGTTTGTCAAGTCGCGGTTTCCACTCAAGAAAACGTATATCCCAACGGTTGTTGGTTCTTCGCGAGATATAGCCGGCCCACTGCTACTTCTTTGCTACTAGCTTTGCTTACTTGAGTAAAATTCAATTGTTTCCTTTTCAAATTCTTTCTAAGACTTGCACACGCCATACGATGAGACTATTATATTATTCCTGTACCTCTATAACAGTAATTTGATATAGCTCAGTTCAACCTCTAGACTGCAAATCGTTTGCATTTGCTCAAAAGTAATACTTGTATAAATGTGTTTCTTTTTCTCGATTTTAATTTTCTCTATAACTTAGTATGTATTAGGTAACATAAGAGTAAGTACTAAGTACCTATGTTTCAAACGAAAAGAAGTTTATATTTTTCGTAGTAGGTACCTTTTCATTCAGAATATTGCAAGCAAAGTAATGAACAGTCAATTAAATTGAGGAAAGTTAGCGTTGTAATGAGTTTGAAATGAGATACCTTCAGAGTTTGATTAGTTGGGTGATAGAATTTATTCTTTCTTGCGAAAATGCTAGGTCGACGAATAACAGTAGGGAAGTGTGTGTGTACCTACGAAGATTTATTTATTTATTTATTTATTTATTAATCATAACATCATTACAGGTTTCTTTTTTTAGCCCTAAGTCGATGCTAGATCTAAACTAAGTAAAGTACAATTAAATTATCTTATTTAAGGTCTCTTAAATCATTAATACAGTTACAATATACACACATAAACTAATCTAAAATACATATTTTAGTTTCTATCACTAGTTGTGCCATTTCCATGACTTTCGGCAGGTTTTGGTGAAATATATCCACGCTGTTGATGGACAGGATGTTTAGTAAATTGATAGCGAGTGACATGGGGGCAAACTTACGTAGGTTGGTCCTACAGTTGGGCACCTCCAGCAGGGCGGGGCGGCGACGCGCGCCCAAGTAGTCGTTGGGCGGGCGCGCGCAGCCGCAGCGCCGCCAGCACCGCCGGCTGGTGCAGCTCCCCGCGCAGCACGCGCACCGTGTATTTGACCAGCGCCACGTCTCTCCGTACCGAAAGCCTGCAGTAGCCTACCATCCCTAGTACGAACAGACTCGGGTACATCAATGGGTAGTACGGGTAAACTCCATATTCTTTTAAATAAACAAAGCGAGCAAATTTATTTAAGATGAGAAAAAGTTTCAGACTTTTCATCTTATAAAGTCAACTAAAATAAAAGGAACTTATCACTAAATAGTATAAAACAAAGTCGCTTTCTCTGTCCATAAGTCCCTTTGTATGCTTAAATCTCAACGGATTTTGATGCGGTTTTTTTTAATAGATTGAGTGATTCAAGAGGAAGATTTATAGATACGTATAATAAAACCGTGCGAAGCCGGGGCGGGTCGCTAGTACATAATAATCAGAAAAAAGTTTGTCTCATTGTCATTATTTCATGCTAAAACTATAGTACTGAAGGATCTGTCTGAAATCTTTCTATACATACCTACCTACCATTGGAAATTGGCAGCTTCCATGTACTTGCATAATGAATTAGACTTTTTATCCTAGAAAAAGGCATGTGAAGCTGCGGGCTCAAGTTACTACTACTACCTTATTTATTATGGACCTAGATTTATAATTTATTTCGTTCATTTGAGATCTCGCAGGTAAAATGTTATGATCGAGCCCAAATTGGGAGCATACACGCAATTTGGCGCTAGACTCAAAATTATGTAAGAACTGAATTGTATTCTCCTGCACGGAAGTGGTTGATAATTCTGCTAGGGTACGGTCCAACAAATTTAAGATCATTAAATTGCGTTTTACCAATCCCGAAATCCCGGGATTGAAAATAAAGGCCGGGATTGAAAATGAAGACCTGGATCGAATTCTGTATTTATAACGCCTGTATAAATGCGCATGGCAATTCTGATGCGCTGCGTTAAATACCAGCTCGGGTCTAAAAATATAAAGAGTTTTATTTAGGTACCTACTTATTTTTTTTTGCTATGAATGTAAAAGCTATTAATGTGATGTGATGTGATATTTACTATGTCTTTGTGTCTGTGTCTCGAAGGAATGACCCCTGACATTGATTTAATTTTTCGCGAATTTGAATCTTTTTACCACAGATGAGGACTCAAAATCGAGATAGACTTTATTAGCTAGTAACTTCGCTTCTCGAATCTTACTCAATGCAGTTGAGTCCAACAAACCTAATTAATGTTCTTGAATAGCATTGCAATCTCTACGTTCATCAAAGCGGTTTCAGAGAGGTTCCAGCGTTCAATCAATATTGGCTTCAATCGTATCTAAACTAAAGTTGCTTTACTATTGGCTGTATCATTCCAGTGTAGTGTACACAGTTTGATTAGGAAAAAAGTTTTCGAAAACTCTATTGCTGTAAGTTCTCTTCATCTCTCTTCCACATACAAAAAAAAAGAAGGAGACAAATACAAAATTCCGTGAAAATAGCATCCAATAAGTGCCACATTCGATGACTAATTATTATGTATTAAGCTACTCTGTAACATATTTTGATGGTGCAATAAAGAAATGATCTATCTTTTTGAATAGCCTCCGTTAAAAATCTCAGAACCATCGCAAAAAATATCGAGTTCATATAAAACATGGTTTCTTCAGCCTTACACCCTTTAGACGAGCATGCAACTTGTCAACCGATTTAAAACTACTATTACTTGGTCTTAGTTCATATCTCCGGTAGATGCGTTGCAAATGGTAGTTCCCATCCTATCACACGAAAACCAATCACGGAGCGTCCGATCACTGCAATCGGCGGCAAAAGGTTTTGAGGGTATTATGTCCCAAATGATCACACAGAAACTGATCACTCGTCGTTTGATCACGCCAAGAGGTGTCGTTTACGCCAAATTATTTTTAAGTGACGATAACCTTTTTACCATCGTAAACTATTGCAAAATCCGTACTAAGGACTCTGATATTTATCCTAGTCACGATAGAACTTCACATAAGGTAAGTTCGTATAGTTTGTATCAATACCCCGCTTCTAATTCAGTATTGACCTAAAATGCTTATAAAATAAATATTTCTCTACTGCTAGTTTCCTTTGAAAGCTATGTTTCTGCTTTGGTACTTAAAACTGGAAAATACGGGAAATATCAAAATGATATTGCTTTGAAAGCGTGGGGCTTATGAAAATGGAGGTAAAATTTCGAAATGAAATAAACGTTTTGCAGGTTTTAAGCAGTACCTATACTATTTTTTGGTTGTGTATAGGATAGGAGTTATAATAAATATCTACTTAATGAATACTTAATGAGTTATAATAAATACACCTAATGATTAATTAAGTACCTAATTAAGTTTTCATTTCCTTAATAGATAGAATCATTGAAGAGGACGGTTTATATTTAGAACTAGCGACCCACCCCGGCTTCGCACGGATTTATTACACGTATAAACCTTCCTCTTGAATCACTCTATCTATTAAAAAAACCGCATCAAAATCCGTTGCGAAGTTTTAAAGATTTAAGCATACTAAGGACATAGGGGCAAAGAAAGCGACTGTTTTATACTATGTAGTGATATACCTACCCGTACGAAGCCAGGGCTACTACATAGATAGAAAGTGAACTAATTTATAACCTCAACCATCACTTTATTCAAGTAACTGTATTAAATTCAAGTTTATTCAATTAAGATATTGTTAACGTTTATAGATCACTTAAATATTAGCTAATTACACTTATAAGTACTATTTAAGATGACAATACTAAGAAACATTATTCCTTTTTTGTAATTAGATTTCTATCTTAAGAATTTTGTAATATTTTTTCATTTATATACAATATGTAAATTACATGGGACTCCTGAAATACAGTTTTTACTAGATCGGGAGTCTATGGATACATTTAGATTACTGCTTGTTAAACTGTGTCAAATAAATGATCTGATTGATTTGATTTGATTTAGATATTTTTTTGTACAATGAAAACTTCCAGAACCCCGCGTCAGATCATACAAACGTTTGTCCCAAGGTGGGAGTCGAACCAGCAACTTCTTGCGTTGCCTTCGCCCGCCGAGTCACTTCGATCGCCAAATTTCGCTAGTGTTACACTAGTATAAATTACACCGTCCATCCATCTATCCACCAAACTTTCGCGTTTATAATATTAGTAGGAGTTAAGAAAAACTTATTTTTCTTATTTAGAAAGAAATTTAAAAGAAAACATTTCTTTATTATAAAGAAATCGAATCTGTCGTGCAAACTAACCAAGCGAAGCTGCCTTATTTAGCAGAAGCTAATTAGATCAATGATTAGGCTCTCTCCGAACACCGAGGGACCTGATCGGGCGTATATTGAGGTGATTACTGAGATGCTTGGCTAGATCCCCATTCAGGGCAATTAGGTGAATTTACGGATGGTTTGATAGCCAGGCTTTAACTAAAAAGGGCTACAAAATTGGTCCAGAACAGAATCATCTTGAAGAATATAAAAAAGGAATATAAAAAATATAAAAAACGAATAGTGTCTCGCTGTACAAGTCGTCAACTTAGGTACTTTGTTTAAGCAGTTTTATTAATAAGTTTATATTAATAAGTTATTTTTTAAATAATTTAGTTTTCTGTTAAACCTTTTTATGGTAAAATTAATATACCTACTTATGTCTACTTTCTGTAAATTGATCTCAAGTCACTGCTTTAGTTTATTATTAGTGGAAACTTTTAATTGTCCTTAATTTAAAAATTATTTGTATCTACTCATTGTTTAGCTGTAAGCTTTCCAAAGATTGTAAAAATAAAATTAAATACCTAGTATTGATTGTCGAGTTTTGTAAACCTACACCTACTATTATTGTAGATACTAGCAATTATTTCTAAATCGTTCCATGATATTTGTGACTAATTTTTTTTATAGATGCTGTGCTATAGCTAGAACGAGTTCCCGTAGGCAGGCACCCTCGTCATTCTTCAGCCAGCGCGTCAATACGGATAATAAAGACATTCCAGGAGTCTTTGTGGCGGAAAGCATTCTATAACCTGACTTAGCGTTTGACATCTTTTGTGCAGCTTTAATAAAATATGCTGTGCGGTCCGGTGGCCTCGCTTACGTTCTCTATCTCGAGATAAAACAAATATAAATTTATATATCAATAAAAAAATAAATAATTTTGGACAATCCACTCAGCACCATCTAGCCCCAAAGTAAGCTACTCAAAGCTTGTATTATGGGTCCTAGATAAATATGGGATAGATAAATATCCTAGATAAATATGGGTCCTAGATGTTATGGGTCCTAGATATTATGGGTCCTAGATAAATTACTTACTTACTTACTTACTTACTCCTGTGGCTCAGCGACCCAAAGTGGATCTTGGCCTCCGATACAAGACTTCTCCAGGCGTCTCGGTTCTGAGCTGTCTCTCGCCAGCTATAAGCGTCGAGTTCGCGGAGATCGGCTTCCACTACGTCAATCCAGCGATACCTAGGGCGGCCGACTGGTCTACGCCCCGAAGCTTTTCCCGTATACGCCTTCTTGACAGCCCGATCATCTTCCATTCTCTCTACGTGTCCTAGCCAGCGGAGACGAGCGCTCTTAAACTCGCCTATGATGTTGGGTTCGGCATAAAGATCCTCCAGCTCCTGGTTATTCCGGATTCGCCATGTTCCATCTGTTCGCCTGGTCAGACCAAAGATCTTACGCAGCACCTTACGCTCAGCCACGAGGAGTTTGTTTTCTTCTTTCAGCGTCAACGTCCAGGCTTCGCACCCGTAGATCAGAATAGGACGTATAACAGTTTTATATATTCTGATTTTGGTGCTTCGACTCAGAAGTCTGGACGCCAACACTTTATGAAGCGCTGCACTGCACCGCAAGGTGTTCTGGATGCGAATGTTGATTTCATCTTCCCTAGAACCTGTATCTGTTATAGTGCATCCCAGATATTTGAAGCTGGCAACACCCTTATACACTACATGTCCCGCATCTAGGTCTTTACGTTTAACACGGGTGTTTTTGTAGCGCTTCATGTGGATGTATTCAGTTTTGTCGTGGTTGATTGCAAGCCCTACAGCTCTAGCCCTTCTTTCTAACTCCGTGGCCAGCTGTACGACGTCCGTTTCTCTGTTGCCTAGCAGGGCCAAATCGTCTGCGTAGCCGATTACTCTGTGCTGTCCGTTGAGTTGGATTCCAACATCCAGCGAGTTTACACTTCGCACAACATGTTCCAGTGCAAAGTTGAACAGCATCGGGGATAGGGCGTCTTCTTGCTTCAGACCCGTGATCACCTCAAAGTCTGTCGTAAGTTCTGCACCAACTTTGACCCGCATCCTGCTTTCTTTTGTGGCAGCTTGAATCATGTTCACCAGTTTACCAGGGATGTTAAAGTTTTTCAGGATTGTGTATAGGTTCTGTCTGTCCACAGAATCATATGCTTTTGCGAAATCTACAAAGAGAGTGTGGATGCTCTGAGCATATTCCCATTTTTTCTCCATCAGCTGTTTTAGGAGAAATATCTGATCGACTTATCCTACATACTCCTTAAAAGGCTCTTATCCTACATACTCCTTAAAAGGCTAGAACCCTACGCGGAACAAGTCATAGGCGACTATCAGTGTGGGTTCCGGCGTAACAGAAGTACCGTCGATCAGATAAATTAAATAAAAATAAATTATATATATCAATATTTAATACATTATATACATAGATAGATATTTTTCTATTATACATCGAAAACATCCAGACCAACGGAACAAATTTCTGCAGATCGTGCACAAATTTATTCCGAGGCGGGAATCGAACCCGCAACCTCCTGCGTCGCAGGCGGACCTGCGTCCACCGCGCCTCATCGGTCGTCATCTATCTAAAATATCTATCTATGTAATATATTGTATTAAGTATATCAGTTATTATGTGGGGATTATGGGCAATAACCCCCACATAATGATGCCATATATGGCGCTCATTAGGAGAGGCCTATGTCCAGCAGTGGACTATTATAGGCTGGTGATGATGATGATGATGATGATGATATCAGTTATCTAGTACCCATAACACAATCTCTGCTTAGCTTGGGACTAGATGATGCTGTGTGGAATGTCCGGTATTCTTTATTTATTATTATAAATACATTCGCGAATGCAAATATTGATTTTTAAAACTCTGTTGTTGACATTTTTAGACGTCTCTGACAATACGTCGAAGTCGTCTTCTTTTTCTTTTGAGTGGCAAATGCGTATTTGTTTGCAACTGGTAGAAACACATCGCAAACAAAATAAAAAGTTAAGTCCATTTCTTCAAAGTCCAAATCTTCAGTTTAGGCTTACCTTTTTTTGAAGTGTGAAAATGAAAGTAGAAAAACGTTTGATCTATCAAGTTGCTGAAAATATTTGACTACAATACTTTTATGTGTAACCAAGAGTTTGTTTTACAGTAAATATAACAAATATATTGGCTCAATAGTTTCAATTGTATACTTAAACTAGTTTTGATTTTTTTTTTGTTAACACATGTCACGTTATATATAATTATCTATGTTATATAATATTAAGTATGTGTTATATAATGTGTTAAATAAGAGATTATATTCACATTAATTCTTGCGAATGCGAATCTTTTGCATACTATTCGAGATTGTAAATATACGAAACATCATTAGTTTCTTTAGAATTACCTAGATTTATATCCTGGTTTTTTACTTCTTATGCATATACGCAGACGTACATTTCCATGATATCTTGGAAAACCTTTTTCCTACCTAGTGGCTAACCTAGTGGACAAATAAAAAGAAGTGAAGAAAAATCAATTAACACTTTATTTTTACATATACAAGGTATAACATATTACCCCTACTAAGCCGAAGGGGGGGGTTTCAGGAACCCATGGTGATCAGTTGTGGGGGGGAGATAATTAAAAATTACTATTTTCAGTTTCCCATACAAAAAGTTTTCATTTCCTAGTGCCAAAATAAAGTGACAACCCTATTCGCGCAACCTGTACTTACCTACTAACTTTACAGGTATGTAGGTAGGTATTTATCTTCGTAGATTTCAGCTATGGCGGGAGATTACTAGACGAGCTAATAAATTCGTGATAATAATAAGATGCTAGTATGTAAGTTCCTAGGTAGTGTTGAGAAAATCTTAAAATGCTGAGTTAGGAAAGTTGTAAGTGTAGGTACAAGTTACAAACCTCATATTTTCTCGCTTGTCAGCTGTCTAGATGGCTTCTTACGAAGGGATTTATGTATGTTTTGGTAGGTCACTTGTAGGTACACAGTCACAGACAATTCACACACTTCAGCACAAGGTAGGTTTCTTTTTAGGCATTAACATGTCTCACTCACTTTAGCACTAGTTAGGTTAGTTAGTTAGTAAGTTACACATGCATGACGTAGGTATCGATACCTATGCATGTAAGTAAGGTTCGATATGCCTCCCTTCTTCCAAACAACACACATTTTATGGAAGTAAGCACACGCTTCCAACACACGCCTCTTCATCTCTTCAGCTCTGTGACACTCCGATGCATACACCACACCCTTAAGGTATTCTTAAGTCCTAGTTACTTGTTTTTTAGGCACGAAAGATAAAAATTGTAATTATAGCACTACACGGCACCGCGACGAAGGTCACACTAAAATAGTTCATCATTCATTCTTTTGATTTCGTTCGCCGAAAAGATGGATAATTTTTAGGGTTCATTTTCAATTTTAATAAATCCCAAGTTGGCAACATGAGTAGGAGGTATTAGGATCACAGTCGTGAAATAATAGGTATGTGGTAGAAAATTGTATGAATACGTAGGTAGGTACCTGGTCTTATTTTACATAGGTATTTCACAATGTAGGTACCTACCTGCCACACACACATACACTTTCCGTGAATTCTTATAGTTGGTATACCTAATACAAAATCCCGTAGAAAACGGATTTAAGCTTTTTTTTTTGATTTTATGATTTCAAAAAAACGAACTTCTTTCAATTTTGGTATTAAAAAAATTACGGAACCCGTAAAAAATATTTCAGCCCGCTTGGCAAATACAGCACCGCCATGTGGTGTATCGCATGTTGATAGATGCCGACAGTCAATTAGCGGAAATGAATGAATGAATGGTTCTCTAACTTGTCTATGATTGGCGGTTGGCTGGTTGCCATGGTTTTGCATAGTGCTACAGCCAATAAAATTTAGTCGCGTTCCTTTGTGGAAATACAAGTGTCAAAGATTAATGTAGGTACAGAACGGACAGATAAACTACATAATGACGGAAAGAGTCATTTGGTAAAGTTTTTAATTAAGTTAACCGACCCCTGCGACTCAGCTCGTCGTATGTCGGATGTCGTAAAAGTCGACCAAGGGGCTTCGCCAAATAAAAGGCAGCATTTTTATTGTGTGAATTACTTATACCGTTTCTTTGATCAGCAATCCCCAGCCAAGTGATTATGGCAATACCCGCCAGATTCACAGCTCTTTTCAGTAGTGGACATCAATGTGTATTCAGTCAGTAGGTTATTATGATTAGATCAACACACAAGAAAGAACAAACAGTTAGAAAAAGACATAACTGTGTTAGCGTAGTTTAGTTCGTATGTTTAACTACACGTAACTCAACCTTCAAATTGAAATGTGATTTTAGCCATGACTTACGACAATTTGCCTCAATGATGCTGTAGGCGTTTTTCTATTTCAAGAATATGAATCTGTCACTCTTTTCTACATCTATTCTGTGACCATACTGAGGTCATCGTCGCAAGTATAAGAAACAGCAGGTTTTAGGGTTGTCACTTCGTAAAAAATCAGCTGGCCATGTGAAAACTTTGTTTTAGTTTTTTCAGAGATACCAATCGAAATTAGAAAAGTCGTTGAACAAAAGTTGTTCCCCGGGGGGGTAGAAATACCCAGCTTTTCGCTTAGTACATGTATATTGTTACACCATGTATATTGTCACTAGTCTAAGTGTGCTTGCTTTGTAAACCTAAAGAAGTAATTGAGTTCTCCTTTTTAAACTTCGACCCAATCTTTATCCTCTGATCATTCATCTTCTTTTTCTATTATCTCATGAACGCACGCTTGTATGATATAAAAAAGCTGTTACTCGGAATATCAACTGTTCAGGACAAAGTCCGAAACTTATAATAATTCGAAAGATCACAAGCTAGAACCCCAGTGTTAGTTGGTTCTTTAAAATGTGTTAGGGCTTCCTCGATTTCTGTGATGTTAGTCATAGCATTTTTGTTTAGACTCATCTTTGAGTAAACAACCACTTCCCCATTGTCACAATCCCTCATCAATAGTAGTTCTTTGTAAACCATCCATTGGTCTGGGCTTTGTTGTATTAGCGTTGCGTTTTCTGAAATCAGATTACTGACTGTTTATCATTCTTCTTCGAGGAGAGTAATTTAAATTAAATACTTTGAATGGAACTGTGTTAACTATAAACGCTTAGGTGACAGAGATCGGACTATAATTTTGGGTTGATTGTCTGAAATGGTGATGGTCTTGGTGAACGAAGTATTTTACATAATTCGCTTACATTCAAAAGTTTTTCTCTTATAACAAAGTCATTTCACATTTTTATGTGATACAGATCACGTTTTAAGAATGAATCATTGAGCATTTCACCCAAGCGCGCTTCTCTCAATTCGTCATATTACTCTTCTCTGAATTAATACCCACATGTGAGTGAGATAGTATACATTTAGGCCTCGCCTACTAACGAGTTCGGGCCGTTGACTTTACATCAAAGATTCAAAGACTGTATTCCTTAAGTTTTTCTATATAATCCTAAAGCTTTATAGTGTTCAAAATGTATCATGAAAGATGATACTGGAAAGATCATTTTATACTACCTAATGTAGACATTAGAAAATAAATTTAATATGTAGGATGTGGTGAAAACTTACGCCCTGGATATTGTTCAATGATAATGTTGGCAAACAATCCCTTGTCGTTATAAGACCCCTGGAGGAAGTGTCTGTGATCGTAGTTTTTTTGTGGAACGGCGCCTACGTCGCTCTCCGAACCTATCATCTCAAACATACACTTGTTCCATTCGACGGAACCATTGAAATTTCCGTACATTTCGGACCAAATTCTTCTTTTCTGAAACATTATACATATTTTATTTAACCGATTCCTTGCCACCTTCATTTTTCAATCCTTTCCGCCCAGGCCCTATACAAAATTGAATGACGCGCGAGTCGCGTCATTGGCCTCACTGAAGGTTTCTTCATGACGCGCTGCGTGCGTCATAGGCCAGGAATCGGTTAACATATTATGCGACGCGTGACCTGAGAGTTGGTGAGTATCTGGCGCACCGTATCAGCATTGCCATACAGCATCTTGGGGACGCTTCCGACTGGTATTGATATGGTTTAGTTGAGCTACCTCGAGACTGTTTGCAACCGTCTGAAGAAAAACTAGTTTTATATGTTTCTATTTGTTGATTATACACGGTAAGAGGTGAAAAATAATTGTAACAAGGCATACCTATCTGAAAAGCTTTAACAAGAAACCGCATGGAAGAAAAGGGGACGGAGATAAGTAAAGTCTTAAAAGATTGATGAAGTAGACGAGACAAAACCCCAAACAGTGACTAATAAACTTACCTGGACAGTGGTACTCTGAATCTGAATCTTGAAACATGCGAGTTTATCCTCAGTGATACAGTAAACTACTTGCCACGTATCCGCCATCAATAAAAGATCAAAATCATCCACTCGCTTGTAATGATTACATTCATTGTTTATATCAACTACTTTTTCTGTGACCTTAATAGTCTTCATATTAGTTTCAAATGGTTTCGGATGCGAAGGATATTTATTTCCTGATGGTACCAACAAAATTTGACTGTGATTTTTGTCCAAAGGTGCCAATAGTAAACCTTTTATTGTTACTCCTTGTCTTTGTGGTACACCAACCGTTGGATTCTCGCTAGAATAATCATCGTCTATATCGTAATCGTCTTGCCTTTTAGTGCAATTACTTGTTGTTGGGCTATCATTTACTTGCTTAGGAGTACTATAAGATGTTTTCACACATATCACTAAACAAAGTAAGATCTTCACAGCTTTCATTGTACTGTTCACTCGGTGGGTACCGTTAGAAGATTGACATAGTTTCAGTTTTGCTTCAGTTATATAATACGATTGCCTTCTTATAACTATTCATTTATTATTGTTTGATCCATTGTCTACAATGTCCTACGAAAGAAAACAATATGATTGTAGAAGTAAGTTGAAAGATAGGAAGGGCAGGAAATGACGTGAGTAGGCGAGATCTCGTTCTTAGGATGTTTTGAAATTACAATTAGTATTGTGTGCTATTATAATTGTGAAGTCACTATTAGTTAGTTATGTACCTTCTATATTACGAAGACATTGCTTCAGCTGGAAAAAATATAATGTCTTAGATACTGAGATTACGAGGGCTATAATTACAATACTAATCACATAAACTGTAATATCCCTTGGAAACTGGATCAGTTTCCAGGGGAGTGGTCATTAGCCATTATTATTATAACGTAATGAGTAGATAATCCTTTACCCACGGTTTGTCATGCCCACAAATTTAATTTGTATTCTGTAAAACTAGTGTCAAGGTTTTCGAGTAATTGTGCAGTTTTTAAAATTTGAGAAAAGTTACCTTACACACTCTTTCTTGTGCCAAAATTACATTACAAGGCATTTTCTCATTCTGGTTCCTGGATTACATTCCTAGATAGTGGTGCTATCAAACGTAAATCACCAATTATGTACGATAGCCTAGTTTGTTTTTTTTATTTTTACCTTTGAACGCAAAATTTGTGTATATTTAAATTCTTTTCTTTAACTTTGGTATCTCGTGGTGTTCTTTAGTAATTTAAAAAACAATCAGAACACTCTGAACAAAAAATCTGCAAATAGTATAAATATCCCGAGGCAGGAATCGATCCCGTAACTACCTGCGCCGCAGGTGGACCTTCGCCCGCTGCGCCACGAAGGTCGTCACGTCGATTTACTATCGATAGATGTGAACTCTTTTGACGTGACTGGCGTAAGTATCTGGCGCAGCGCATCATTGTCATACAGCGAGGCGATGCGACCAGGGTCTTGAAGATTCATGTCTTGAAGGTCATTAAGGTCTCAGATAAGAGATTCATTACAATAAAAATGGTTTTTATACAGGGAAACCACCTCCCTACTAAAGAGTCAAACTAACTGTAACGACATAAAAGCCGTCACATACAGAAGCCGAGGCTGGGCCGGAACCGAAGGCGTGCGAGTTGTATTGTATCCTATTGAATCATATGAAAGATTATACATAAACCGGAGGCGGTGGCGGCGCAGCGATGCGGTACCAAGAGGAAACACCCGCACGCGCCTTCGCCTCCCCGGCCCGTCCACGGCTTCTGTGTGTGGCGGCTTTAAAGAACTGACTAAGACCTCGCTCACACTGGCGCTATAAAAGCGTAGCGTTAAAAAAGCGCCAAAGCCGACGTTAAAACTGGATCACTGCATAATGAGTTCTATTCTAACGCCCAACGCCCAGCACTCAAAATGGAACAATGCGCGATAAAAAACCATCGCGCTTTTAAAGCGCTTCGTTTGAACGTATACTTGGAATCGCTTTTTTTCTATTCTAACGCTTTTTTAACGTGCGTTAATAAAGCTCCCGTCCGAATGAGGTCTAACTGAGGCTGGACCTCTATATCCGCGCACATTAGGGATAGAAAGACCAGGGCTCGCTGGGAGCGACTCAATCTTTTAGACCCTTGGGACTCAGAAATACAGAACTTATTCATTACTCTTAAGTAACATATCAATAGAATAATAATAATTAATTACATAACAAGAACTATTCATGGACTCAACACGCAGATAAGATAATGTTTTTTAAATTAGTAATCCATTAGTATCATATATTTTATTTCCCTTTTTAGTGTAACGCAAAATTATCGAAATAATAATCTTCGCAAAACCTACATGTTTATAAAAACTTTTTTTTTTGTTTTTCTTCATTAGAATATTCAGGAATGAGATAGCTAAATCTGCAGTACTAACAGCTAAAGGCCCTAGTTCAGGAAACCAAAGCCCTACAAACTTGCTATGTTAGTTATTGGTTAGTGAATTGAGCCGTACAACTTTGGCTAAGTCCCGAAATCCGCATATAGCCGAAGATTATTACAAAACCATGTTTAATTTTACAAACTACTTTTATTTCTAGTCTATTTTTACTTGTGCTTGGTTACAATTACGTGTTGTAGACGCATTTTTGACATAGGGATTCTCGATTATTGAAACATTATCAAAACGACTAAGGCCCGGCGCCCATTATCGGCATCGGCAAGGAAAAGGATCCTTCGGCATCCTACATGCAAGCGCACACTGTCGGAAACTATGCTTTGGTATGCTGCAACGTTCTTAGGGATGACGAGGCGTCCTTTAGAATGCCGTAGCGTCTGAATATCGTATTTCTCGTCATCGTTATCTCAGAGTGTAGTGGCGTACCCGAGGATGCCGAAGCATCCCGAAGCAATCTCAAGGCTGCCGATACAGCAGCCTCAAGCATACCGAAGCGGTATTTTTCGTTATTACGACCTTATACAAGGCTATTTCTACTTTATTGACATTATGTTAATGTATAGCAGTTCGTTCAATTGATTCAATCCTTACTAATATTATAGATGCGAAAGTTTGTTTGTATAGATTTGTGGATGTGTGAATGTATGGATGTTCCTTAGTTTTGACGGCATGCCCGCTTTACACATATTAGTGAAGTGCATTCACAGTTCACTGCAATCTCTGGATAGGCCTTAAACTTTCTTATTGTAAGGGGTATTATTAGATTACACGTTATTCAGGGCCCTAACTACGGGGCCCTGAATTTCGTCCGGGTCCGGGTACGTCCCTTAGGGACCCTAAATCTTATTACACCACTCTTAGTTAGGGTTAGGGTCCCTGAATACCGTGTAGTGTAATACCCCTTTATTTAATAGTGTAGCGTGTTATCGTAACGTGGTTTTGATATACGTCATTTAATTAATGTGATATGGGTATGGCGCTCATTAGGGGAGGTCAGCAGTGGACTAATATAGGCTGATGATGATGAAAAAGATGATAATTTGTGCCAAAGTTTGCTTTTTCCCCGATACCTACGAAATAGCGACTGCCTTGTCATTCTAGAGGTATTCCGTCATTTCGTGAACTCAATCTATTTGGCAGGTTCCTGATGAGATAAGTTGAACGTTTGCGCGGAATTGTGCCAAGCTTCTGCAATATTGAACTAGCAAGAGAAGGCACTCAAGCATTGTTTTATAGATAACTACGTTTATGCCCGTGATTTCGCATTCAGTATTCGTGAAGTAGTAGAGTAACAAACGTCCATCTACCCATATTTTTACGTCTTTTTGGTAAGCCTGGTACTTGTCCTGGATTGGAGGGGGGACGTTGGGATCAGGTCAAGAAATGAATGAGTATACTTTAGTTAAATAAATAAATGGATGCCAATTTTCAGTCTTTTCGTAGCCCTAAACGTTTTCTGTCTGTGAGACAGTTACTTTATCTATACTATTTCCAAATCACTACATAGTTTAAAATAAAGTCGCTTTCTCTGTCCCTATATCCTTATGTCCCTTATATCCCATTCAAGAGGAAGGTTTATACCAACGTATGATAAAACCGTGCGTAGCCAGGGCGGGTAGCTAGTATTTTTATAAAACCGAAAACTGGGTGACTCATCAAGCCAGTGTTTCCACAGAGGATTTCGGTTTTGCCCTAAATTTTTCGAAAATTATCCCTAAAAATCCCTATATTTTTTTCAAAATTCCCTAATTTAGGGCGCATGCATAATAGAAAACAATATCCTGTTGGGATTTTAATAAGAAAGTAAATAAATAGAACATAACTAATTAATTTAACGACTCAGACGCCGAAGCATTGCTTCTGCAGGCTTTCGCGGCATTGAGCATGGCACTCGTAGGCTCCAAAATTGAGCAGTTGTTAGCCAGCATTCCTAACTTAGTGTGAAATACGGTTTTCCACCCATCAAATATATCGATCATATCGAAAAATCTGCAATCCACTTTTTTGAAACGCTGTTAAAATATGTTACAATTATAGCCAACTGTTTTTCACAGATAGATCTGTCGTCGTTTCGTCTTGAAGTAGCTTTTCTTCATTATATCTATAGCTGCTTGTATATAGATGGATCCTGTGACTTGGCGTAAAATATTTTTGCTTTTTGTTTTCCAAGATGCACATTTTCTAAGCATTTTGACTCCGGGAACAAATTTAGAATACCTATGTACAAACGAAAATAACGGAAGCAAAAAGTAATTAATTTCTGATATCCTTTGCAACAAAGGTTATAGTACTGTCCAAAAGGTTCACCAAAATTTGTCGGCTTACAATACGAAGATAATTTGGGGAGTCCCTTAATATGAAGAGCCATAGAGCATAGAATAAAAAAGGTTACCACATCAAGATATTTTGGCCCTAAAATTCCCTAAATCCCTGTCGCAATAATAATCACCCTAAATCGAACATAAACTAAGTAGTTTCGCCCTAAAAAAGGGCGAAATCCCTAAAAGTGGAAACACTGCATCAAGCAAAAGATTGTGATTCCACGCCTCTGTCTTGTCATTAGGAGTGTGTCGTTATTTCACTAGATGGTTAAATAAACCGTTAACAGGATTCCACAACGATAACGTTATGCCTCGATTCAATAACTATCTATAAACTCCTTAGCGATCTTCACGCACGACGACGATAACGAATTTCAACGAAATGGCGACGTGCGTGCACCGCAACGTTCGCGAAGACGCTAAACGGATCGTGAAATCAAAACCAGTGAAATAGCGAGTGAGTGAATATAAGCTATCGTTAAATTTTGGTTTGGGAGCGAATGAGTAGGTAAGTGAACCAAACACGTGAATTTAGTTTAGTTGGTAAACCACTGTTGATTCGTTGATTGACTTTGAATTTGATTGTTGAGTGAAAAATAAATACCTGCCTAAAAATGTAAAAACAGGACGGGAAAAAAACAAATAATAAGTTGTACAATGGGTGGCCTTACCGCTATGAGCGATTTCTTCCAGGCAACCTTTGGATGGACATGGAGTGGAAGCGTAAAGTGAATGTTAACGTTAGCTTATCGTCAAAATCTCGTTGTATAAAGTTTTTTAACGTTGCCTTAACGTCAACATTCTGGCGTTCAGCTACATCTCTCGTGAAATCTCAACATCCAAGTTTTTAACGATTCTTAACGATAGATAGTTATTTTAACGGTTTTCGTTGACCATTAGATAGTTTCGTTAAGTGAATGGAATATCTAATAACGACCCACTCCTACTTGTCATATCTGTGTAATACATGTGGATTTCCTATAGTGAATAAAGCCACGGATCGTCAACATTATCAGAGATGAGTGATTAGTTGATAAAGAACAGGCTAAACTCAGTTTTTGAGTCAGGTGAAACCACGGAGTTGCTCTGTGGGTTAGAACAGCTGACGCATTCGTAATTTCTTTTGGTGTCGAGTACCAGTTGTCGAGTCAGCGAAATAATGATCCCAGTTTTAAACGTTCCCTTGTTTGTAAATAGAGCACGACCTTTTGTACACAGAAGCGTATTTTCTGTGGTATTTTGCATCCGCTAGAGTAATTTGGATGCTGTTGCAATAATTTTATCATGGTACTGATTGTTTATATACATAATTACGATTTATTAAGAAACTAGTTGCGCCCCGCGGCTTCGCCCGCATGGAAATTTATCTAGGTACCTATATACCGGATTTTGAGTGAATCAAACCAAGGAATAATAATTATCCATTCAAACTTTACCTTTTTTATTTAACCCCTTACAGGTTCAAATTTCCAAATTTTAATATCCTATGTGTTATTCTAGGTCCTAAACTAGGTAGTTATCTAAATACCTACCAAATTTCACTTAAATCACTTGTTACGTAGATTATAAACAACAAACATTCACACAGACTTCCCATTTGACTGTCATATTTTATCTACAAATCGAATAAAAATACGAACTTTAACACTTTTGCCCCCTTTTATTAGCAACTCAATGGGAACCCAGGGCTGTGTCGAGGTCACAATCCATCACGTAAATTAGGGTTGGCTCAGTGAAAAGGTACCATTAATCTTAAGGTGTTTTGCATGGAGCGATGCATTTCCGTACGTTTTTGTAATAAATTGGAGTCATCTGTCATGTGAAAACGTAGAATACAGAATGGAGTACCCATTCAACCACAAAAGGGTTTGTTATATAACTTCATAACAAATATCTAATAATAAATGATTTGTGATATTTGAATAAGTGTTTACTGCTTATTAGGGACAGCCTAAGTCCATTTAAGGCTGTTGATGATGATGTAAGTCGATTTTGTTTTGCATGATTGATTTCAGGGTAAGAAGTAGTTAGACCATACAGGACTCTTGGACATAAAAAACAAAAATAAAGGTAAAGTACTTAAGGACATTGTTTAAGAAACAAGATCCGCCAAGCAAGAATCTGATTCGCTAGCCGATAATTTCAAACTTGTCAATTATACAAATACTACGCGACTTCGCAGTCTGAATAACATAAAAAAGTTGTTACATAGTACTGATATTTTGAGATGGACTCTTTTCAAAAAGTATGAATTCTAAAAAGTTCAAACACTGTTCTATACAAAATTACAAACCTTTCATTTGCATTGATACCTTTCGGTGCCCCGTGGCATTCAAGAGCGAAAAAAGGGTAGAAAGAGGTTAGAGGTCGAATCTGATCGAAACCCTTACATTTAATAAATACATACCTAGTATTATACCTACCCAATAGCACCACCCCAATATCAACTACCCTATTGAACAGGTTGGTAAGGTAACATTGCTTTGTTATTTCTATAGGTAGAACAAAAACGCTGACTCTCTCATTCAGCAATCTAATCACCAAACTGATAAAAATTGCAGTTCGTGAAGTAAAAAATAAACGTTAAGTCAGACAAAACGATCCCTTTTCGTAGGTAATGAACCCACTATAATTAAATTCAGTCTCCGTGCAGTGTTTTGGCATCTTGCCTTATGCAATTTTTATCTTGTGCCGTTTGCCATTTAGCGTTGGAATTTTGTTGTAAAACATTTTTCATTTTCTTAGACGCGAAATTAACGAAATAAGCGCTAGGCCAAATAGGTGTCAACTCAAGGCGTAGAAATTAGCACAAATAAATTGACATAAAATAAATGAATAGGTATACAAACCAGCAAAAGACCATTGAATTTTTTTAAACAGTTATATTTTACCTAAGATCTAGCATGACTACGTTCCGTAGTATTTTACCTTGACACATCTTAAAAACATCATGATTCTAAACACTTAAGTCACTTACAACGGGAAAATGGGTTAGGGTACATCTCGTCCGAATGAAAACTTGTCCGAGGACGAGACGTCCTCTTCAGTTTTAGATTGGGGTACAACTTGTCCGAGTCCCAAAACTGCTGGATTTTAGATTCGGACCAGTTGTACCCTAAACCAAAAGTGAAGTGGACAACTCGTCCGAGAGAAGATCCTCGTTGCTCTTCAGGGTTCCTTATAATTACCATGTTTTGAGTGGTCCCATATTCCGGAACAGCTTCAAGCGCCACGGATGAAAAATCTAGTTACTTATAGTTTTTTATGCCTGATCTCAGAAAGGATTTGACAACGTTCAGGTAATAGTGGTATAGGCAATAACTATCGAAGAACGAACAGAACTAGAGAGCAATAAAGAGTAAGAGAGAGTAATAAATTCTACAATTAAGTGATATCTTTGTTCTGTTTGCAACCACATAGTGAAGGGTCGCCTGCGACACAGGAGGTTGCGGATTCGTTTCTGGCCTGGGGACAAAAATTTGTACTGGCTGATCTTAAGGTTCAGGGTATTCTGGTTGTTTTCTATAAAATAAAAATGGATCTAAAGTTAGAGTATAATGTATTAAGCATATCAGATATCTGTTATCTACCCACCCATAACACAAGCTCTATTTAGCTTGGGGCTAGATCATGTTGTGTGGATTTTCAAGCATTATTTATTTATTATGCCGTTCCTTACGATTGAAGCAAAATAACAGCGTAGACGTATGAGCCGATTGAGGGACCTTCCGGAGTAAGATTAGCCACTGATGATCTGCGATCATTATTCAATCAACAAATGGAGAAGACTGGTTGTGATTGTAGCGACTCCTGGTTCCCGAAGACGTGAGCAGAACTACAAAGCTGGTGTCTACGCTCAATAAAAAGTAACATCGGAAACTGGAGCTAGTTGCCTAGGTAGGTACTTTAAGTAGGTCCTAAGTGCTTCACCGATCGTTGCTCACGCAGACGCTTGTTTTACATGTAACTATTTTATTATACTTTGTATATAGAAATATCCAACACGAACTGTCGTACTTAGTTGGTCGAAAGACTCCCTTTATTTTATAAAAATAAAATCAACAACAACCGTTGTCCTAACTATCGAAAAAACCAAAACAAAAATACGTAAATAATACAGATCATTTAAATAACCCGGCATCCAGAAACAATAACTTGAATTATAAATCATGGAATACCCAAAAAGAATTCATGTTCGGAATCTATGAGGCAATTTCCCCAGTTAAAGTACGTCCGGTTGCTCTGCCGGCTGATTGGACAATCCCGGCTAGGGCATCTACAATTTCCGGCTTCTAACTCTATTACTCAGCTTTGTAAAAAAACTGGCGTAAAACTATACGCCAGTATACAAATCCTCTTTTTGTTGCACTAAAATGTTATCATCACCAGCCTTTAATACGTCTAAGGACATAGGCCTCCCTTGATGAATGCCATGGCGTCCTGTCTTCAACTTGCCGCATCCAGCATCTGCTTGCAATCTTTCGCAGGTCGTCGTTCCACCTGCCCGAAGGTCATCCTACACTACGTTTCCGATTCGCTATGTCCTCGCAAGTACTCGTTAATCAGCTAAATCAGCTGCATGGCCGGACCAATAACACTTCAGGTTGTTAATTCTTATAGATATGTCGATAACGTTGATTTTCCGTTGGAGATATTTGCTATGAATACATCCTACAGAGAAACCTCCTCACATAGCTAAAGAGCTGGAGAGTTCAAAGTCGATCAGCGAGCTATGGAAAGCCATAGCTCGCTTAGTGACTTTGAACATGTGGATCAGTCCTACCGTGGGTGTCCACGTCTCAACTAGGGATTGCAATCCGGTATCATTTTCAATCCGGCTGGATTTCACCGGATTGAGGCTAATCCGACCGGATCCGGAAGGATCCGCCCCCCTATTACGGATTTCGCGACCAGTTTGCAACAGGCGTAAATCGCGCAATCTTCGCTGTCAAACGTCAAATTTGTATTAGCTATCAGCAGCGACAGCGACCACAGCAATCGATCGCAACGTCTCCCTCTGCCGGACAATCGGCGAACTAAAAAATGCATTCTTTTCGTCTTCTGGCTACAATTTGGTATTACGTAGACACTTTTGACAGCAACACGACAGCGGTAGCAAAGCAATTTAAACTGTCAATTAGCAACAACCCCAGCGGCTGTTTTGTTGGCGATTGCTTACTGATTGTGACGAAAAGATTTACAGAATTTTGTGTTGTGATTCTCTAAGAAAAGAATAAAAACCTCAAAAATTCGAAACCTTTTAAAAATAAAGTTGAGTTTCAGTGTCTCGCAATTTATTACAGCTAAGAACATTAAGTATTCTATAAATTATACTATCAAGGTATTCTCAAAATCAATACTTTGTTATAAATTGATAGTTTTGTTTCAAGTAAGTGTACTTACTAAAATAAATAGGTAATTGTTTGTTTCATAGATGGCACGCACTGTGATACTCATTGAGGGTCTAGATGACGAAGAAAGGCGAGATGAACTTAGGTATTGAGGGATCTCTGAGATTTAGTTTGCGGCGAAATCTCAAAGATCAAGGTAATCCCTTGACAGCTATTGAATTTAGAGCCCATTACAGGCTCTAAAGAGTTATTCTCTCAACTGTGCCAAGAACTCAAACCTCATATGCCTGCACAGCAAAGACAAACAAAAGTGAGCTTGGAATGTAAGGTATGGTACCTATATGTATATCTAGCTTATGAACATAAATTCAATTTATGTTAAAGTCTTATGGAACCTTACCTTAGTACCTATACAGTTCCTAATATATGGTTTTTGATTACAGGTTCTAACGGCCCTCTCATTTTATGCCACTGGATTATATCAAAAACCAGTTGGTATGAACTTTCTTCATGGCTGAGTCAACCAAGCGTTTCAATTGCTGTGAAATAAGTCACCAAAGCACTGAATAATATTAGTATTTTGCAGAAATACATAAGATTTCAACAAACACGCGAAAAGAGGCAGACAATATAATAAATGGGTGTGTTTTTTGTTATTTCTAAGTTTATTGCCCAAATATCACCAACCATTAACTGGTAAAACTAGTAGCACTAGTAAAATAATAATAAAAACTTTTTATAACAAAGATTTATTGCCCAAATATCATCATAATTTATTGTATAATAACAGTTTTTATTACTAACTAAACAAAGAAAATTACAATCAACAAATAGTACTTAACAAATTACAACTAGTTACAATTGAAACAATTCAGCTAAGTGTTGTGATGTTCATATGTTTTACAGATTTGTGATTTGAATATCTTAAATGTTGATGCAACCTTATGAGGGGCCAGCCATGATGCATTCATCTGGCGTCAATCAGAAACAAACCCACACATTCAACAACTCTTTGCCATTAATATTGATAGTAAAATTATGTTTATGCTTATTTAATCTTTGATTTCTTTGCAGGTGACTTAAGGTATCCTTTGAGGCCTTGGCTTCTGACCCCTATAGTTAATATTAATATTATACTTAAGTCCACTGCACAGCAAGGAACACTGTGTCCTGCATAACATGGCAATGGCAACGAGACAGTCATCCTATTCCTGAGCTATCACCCACAGACTCCCAAGCTGAAAGATATCAGCAAGAACCACAAAGTGATCAAGTTGAGGACCTGAATGTATCCCAGATGCTAAAAAATGGCCGTCGACAAGAAGGTTGTGGAATAACAGAAAGTAGCTCTGCATCACTATTTATATATATGTATGTCACAAAAAGTTAAAGTGAACAGAAAATCAATAAACACCTTATTTCTTATATTATTTTGTCAATTATTTATAGTACTTAATATTATTTACTAGTCTAAAGCCTTACGAAATAAAGTTATTGATTTCTAATTATTGGGAAACTCCTTTAAACATAAAAATTGTGTCTTTTATTCACTCCATAGACTATTTATACCAAGTTTTGAGTGAATCAAACCAGAAATAATTATTTTCCATTCAAACTTTACTACCCCATTTAACCACTTCAGACGTAAATTTTTCTAAATGAGAGTACTCTCCTATATGTTATTCTAGATCCTAATCTATTAAAATTAAAATTTTATTCTAAATTACTTAAGTAGTTATGGAGATTAACTACCTCTAACAAACATTCACAAAGACTTTATAAGATATAGTTTTAAGCGAGACAAAACAATTTTTATTTTTTTTATAAGTTGTTAAATAATTTGTTGAAAAGAACAGTCTGCTCACGCAATGCTTGTGCGATAGAGAGAGATGCCTCCTGCAGGCGGAGAGTCGAAAAGAGCTGTTCGTGGTGATGCTGAAAATAAAAATAACAAGATTAGAAAAGGAGATAGTCAAACTAGGTACAAACAAAATAACTAATATTTTTACTTATACTATACAGACTAATTTAAAAACGTGAAAGTATGGATGGATGGATGTTTGTTACTTTCCACGCAAAAACTACAAAATGGAATTGGTTGACATTTGGCACAGAGATAGATTATAGTCTGGAATAACACATAGTTTATATTTTAATGGAAATGGTAATTACTGCGGGTGAAACCGCGAGGCTCTGCTAGTATACATATGATATTTTTACATAATACTATTAAGATTAAAATTACTTTGAAACAATGATGTTTTACCTGATTTACTAACTACCACTTCATCCTGGTAATCAATATTTTCCGCCTCTAAAATATTTTCACTTGTACTTTGAGTTGCCTGAAAATAAAAAGATTTTTTAAATCATTGAACAGCACACTTCACTAGGTATTTAATTAATGTAGAATGTAGTGTTTTATCATAAAAGAAAAGTCGGAATATTACATTGAAGCATACAAATACAGGCACTCTTTGCTGGATGTTACAGCACCCTCACCGATAATTGCCAGGATCTTTCGGTTCGTTTCTGAGAATGAGTCAAGGGTAGCGCACCACCAGTTGTAGAAGCTTCGCGTCTTCTTTCTTAAAGTGGCCCTATTTTTGGTTTTGTACTTCAAGTCTCAATACTTAATATAAAAAGAACACCGCTACTGTACCTGAGTTAACCCAAGCATAATACGTGGGCATGGTATGTAGGTACAACAAGGATTCAAACACGTATCTACCGCTGGCCAGTTTTTTTGCACCTCCGCCGTGAGTGTTTAGCCTGGCAGCGAGATCATTCCACTTACGATCTATTTGCCTCCTTCAACCTCGTTCCCAAGCCAACGCCTTTAGCAAGGGCCGAGTGCGACATTAAATGTTGCAGCAATTCCTCTAGCTGTACGCCTGATACTCGATGTTCCACTGAAATTATAAGAACATGAAAGAGTCGGTAGGTAAACAAAACCAAGCATTAGAATTAATTTGAACACTTACTTTTAGATCCTAAATCCAAGAGATTTCAATTCCAATTCTATTTTCACAAAAGAAAACAATAAATTTATTTGGAGAACCCTCAGAACCACACAAAACAAAACGTAAACAAGACAAAGGACGAACAGAATATAAATTTACCACAGAGAACGTTAAAACTTCAACTATTTGTTTCCCCCAATTGCTACTCTGTCGCTAGTGGCGCTAGTGTTCACGGCCAATGTGCATTCTACGACAACTTTGCAATAGGCGGGCGATAGGCGGGCGATATGCTTCCATAATACAGTTTTCTTGTAACAGTTTGCGACCGATCGCGTAGCGGTCGCGGTCGCTCGTCTGTCGCAGTCGCTACCGCAAAGTTTTAGCTAATAGACCTACCGGCCGGATTTCAAAGTTACTTGGCCTAGTATTTAGAGATTTTTATTTTTGATAATAGGGTGAGTGGGGGCAAGATGAAAAAAGGGGTAAGACAAAAAGTCTTCAATAACACCAGATTTATAGTACTTATTACAGTGCTGGCAACATCGTTAGGGCCACCAATTTGTTACTTATCACAACTCAGTCAGTGGTTGCGGCTGAGAACGCCTGGTTGTGTGTAAAGTGCAATTTTCTAAGACAGTGTACTTTTCAGGATTCACAAAAGTGATTTCATCTTGCCCCGTGTCTTGTAAATTAAATTACAAGGCAGGTACGAGTGTTTAATTGAAACATCTGCCTATTATTTTTTGTACATATTTATGTAATTATTACTAAATCTCTCTATTTCTCGTATTTTAGAATTTATTTCAACTTTTCATCTTTCCCCATTTACATTTAACGGGGTAAGACAAACATATCAAAGTCTTAATCTTGACCCTTTTTCAGATTTCATACTAAAAGCCAGATATCCTCAAACTGTATCTTTGTGTAAGTTTCAGCAAGAAATATAAGAAATAAAAAAAATATTGCTGAAAGTAGTAAAACAAAAAATAACAAGAATAGGGTATGCTAAGAAATGTGAAATAAAAAAAGAATCCAATAGAAAAAGAAAATACTTTAAAAATTACAAAAGAAAAAAATAAAGAATTATTTATGGTGATAAAAAAAAATATTCATAAAGGTTTCATGTGAAATAAAAAAGTTTTCAGTTTTATATGATTTTTCATTAATAGATTTTTTTTTTTCTTGAGTCAAAACTTATGCAAATTGGCTGCAAAGTTTGAGAATCTCATCTTCAATCTTCCCCCAGTGGGGTAAGTTCGGAATATATTATATTTTTAAATTTGTTATATCTTTGTTAAAAATAGCTATTTTGGCACTACAGTCGGTTACAACTTTTTAAATTACTTAACACTATAGACTTAGGACCATAAACTTTGCCTAGGACCTGCCTAAGACACGTTTTAACGATTTTTTGAGATTTTGAGATTTTTATTCGATCTTACCCCGTCACCTTTTCATCTTCCCCCTGTTTCAATTAAGTAAAAATAATATTTTTAATTACAGTTTTCTACTTTTTGGACAGCTTTATCAGGCTGTTATTGACATATTATAAAAATCTAGTCTTTACCCTTTAATTATGTCTAATTTACTTTCAGCTAAAGTTAATATCTATTCTTCTACATGGATTCAAAAACAACACTGACCATCTCATCAAAAAACCGTTCGATCTTGCCCCCACTCACCCTAAAACATTAAAAGAAAAATAAAACACGTATTTATGGAAAATAAAGTCACTTTTATTTATATTTTTATTTTTATTAATTTTTGGTAGGTACTATTTGTACTAAATGAAACTTCTGAAAATTCTAAATAATAAAGTTAGTAATCAGTCTGACTCTCATTATTGCTGTATGTAAGTATGTGATAGTACTTAAGTAATAATACTATTAAATTCTAATCTACACAGACTTAAACGAACAACGTCAGACAATAACCCGCGAAATCGCCACCGACCATCAACCTGCTTTCAAGTGGAGCCAGAGAACATACACACCAACCTACTACCTTATACAACAATACCAGACCATGTCCAAGACTAAAATGTCTTGTGTTGTTGTCTTTCGGTATGAAGTACGATGTAAGTAGGTAAGTAAATTGAGGTTCTAAACCTATCAGGTTCTTCAATATCAAAGCGTTTATTATATTTATCCGGCTTCTTCCTCCATCCCTAGCCCTAAGACGGGGTCCCGGATAAAATGGCACTGAGAATACTTAAGGGAATTTTTACTGAGATTAGATTTTTATACTGCTATTAAAATACGGACATTAATACCAGTGTCGTTAAGGTGATCTTTATGTGCCTCTTTTCAAATAGGTAACTACTTATGTACGTACCTGTACCTGGTCCAACTTAAATTATCCATAAACTTAAGTTATCCATATCAACACCAGTCAGAATCGTCCCAAAAAAAAAGCGCTGGCTGTTTACCACACTGTATGGCAATGCTGATGCGCTGCGTGAGATATAAACGATGGACCAAACGCAATTTTTGGTAGGTACTATTTGTACTAAATGAAACTTCTGAAAATTCTAAATAATAAAGTTAGTAATCAGTCTGACTCTCATTATTGCTGTATGTAAGTATGTGATAGTACTTAAGTAATAATACTATTAAATTCTAATCTACACAGACTTAAACGAACAACGTCAGACAATAACCCCAGGTAACGACAAGCATTTTACCTGAAGCTTCCACGTCAGCAAGCGAAATCGCCACCGACCATCAACCTGCTTTCAAGTGGAGCCAGAGAACATACACACCAACCTACTACCTTATACAACAATACCAGACCATGTCCAAGACTAAAATGTCTTGTGTTGTTGTCTTTCGGTATGAAGTACGATGTAAGTAGGTAAGTAAATTGAGGTTCTAAACCTATCAGGTTCTTCAATATCAAAGCGTTTATTATATTTATCCGGCTTCTTCCTCCATCCCTAGCCCTAAGACGGGGTCCCGGATAAAATGGCACTGAGAATACTTAAGGGAATTTTTACTGAGATTAGATTTTTATACTGCTATTAAAATACGGACATTAATACCAGTGTCGTTAAGGTGATCTTTTTGTGCCTCTTTTCAAATAGGTAACTACTTATGTACGTACCTGTACCTGGTCCAACTTAAATTATCCATAAACTTAAGTTATCCATATCAACACCAGTCAGAATCGTCCCAAAAAAAAAAGCGCTGGCTGTTTACCACACTGTATGGCAATGCTGATGCGCTGCGTGAGATATAAACGATGGACCAAACGCTCAGAGCCTCGGTACCCCACCAGACCTAGGGACTCTACTCCAAGGGAACCAAATTTCAGTCAGAAATTTACATGTACCTTCTGCTGAAGGTAATATGTGCCATCCTATTGGATGATCCCAGCCAGACAGAAAAGACGTTAGACGACGAAGCATCGCGAAGCAACTCCATGTTTACGCCTTGCCAAATAACATTCGCTACGAAGCTATCACTACAAATCGTCATCGCTGAAACGATAGCGAGGTTAGATCGACAAGTGACCTAGCGAAATCGTATATCTAAATTGCCACCTGACTAGACATAATTTGTATGGAAGTAAAATCGTTCGATGTTATCGATTCTCTTGATTGTATCGAAATGTATATCGACTCATCCGTAGAACAAAGTCCTATCTGCAGAGTTGATGGTTTTCAGTAGACGTTAGAGAAGTTGTTGACTTGTGTAACTCTTAAACGGTGAGACTTCTCATTGAGACTTTTTGGTATGTTGTTACAATGCCCTAGCCTAGTTAAATGCTTTTTAGTGTATATTTATTTTCCTTTTATTTCTGGAGATAGTGAGTCCTATATTACCGTAGGACGTTTTACGGCGGAACAGCGGTGGTCTGTTGTGAAGATAGAACGTTGTTTTACGGAAACGTCTTAGCAAAATGACGTTTTATATTAATATGGGTCGTTTTTTGTTGGAGTTATCTATTCTGTAAGAGTCCTATGTGGATAACTACCTTAAAATATTGTAATTAAATAAAAACTTCTAAGTACTAAAATCGTTAACTAAGTTAAAAAATCATCAACATAAGTAATATAGCCAATATATGGCAAGATTTAGAACAACAAACACGTCATTTAAAATTCAGCTCATAGAATATTTGAACGGCTAATATCATCTCCCTATTAGAAAAATGCTGAAGATGCGCATGAATAAATTTTAAACTAAGGTGCGAAATATTAATATCTTCATGTGGTGATAAATATTTACGTGGATTTATCAGTTTACCTAAGACTACGTACGCCGATAAGTTTATGACAAACTCTTTGGGGCAGCTGGCGAAGGTCTCCCTGCGACGCTCGTTGCGGGTTCAATTTCCACCTTGGGTCATATATGATATTTGTTCAGGCTATTTTCTATATATATAATATAGATAAAGTAATAAAATCTACCTATGTAAGTAGTATAATTCTTTGAGTATATCAGTTATCAAGTACCCATAATTACAAGCAATGCTTGGGGCTAGATGATTTTGTGTGAAGAATTGTCCATCTACATTTATTTTTAGACATGTTACCTGTTTCTGACCTGGTTACCATTTTATCATACGATATAGTATTTTAAGTTTTAACTATTTACGCCAACAAGTCAGTTTTCGGTTAACGTGTAGTTCAATTAAGTTTCAAAACAGGGCGAAACGATACTGATTCGTAATATTATAAATAATCTAAGTAAATATTTGACAAAACATGAAGATAGTTGTGTAAACTTCGCACTTTAGTTACTTAATTCAAAACACATACAAGAATAGCTAAACTTATATTATATTATTTAATTTGATGAAATTCCGCTTCATGGATCAGTCTCATAGTTGCCAAAAAAAAATATAAAGCCAACCGCTGTTAGCTTTCAACACAGGGAATTTGTCAGCGGCATTTGTATGTTGGCCTGATGGTTTTCATCATCTACGACTTTTTAATTCTCCTAACAAATTTTTACCTTATTTCAAGGCATTAGCATTCAATGTCCGTCTGTTTTTAGGAGTCACGTTCTCAATCAAAGTAATTTATATCGGAACAAGTAGGTACACAGGTTAAAATGACTATTGGAATTCGATGATGCCCGCAGAAGTTTTTAGTAGAACTGTACCGCAAATGCTGGTGTAGTAATCACTGATTACTTCACAAGCATTTGCGCACTTTTTAATCACATTGATTATCCACATGATTAGGACGGAATACGCAGGTAGCAGACCGAATGGACATTAATATAAGACGGCATAAACATGTTGTTGGTAAAACCTTCTAGTAAAGAAAATTCATAATTAATACAGCTTGATGAGTTAAAATTTTATCACCACAGATCCACCCTGGTTAATTTTGAACTGGGGTACATCTGTGGTGAGAAACTTCTAACTCTTAATGCTATATTTATGGTGAATTTTCGTAACTAGAATGAATTTTCAAAGAAAATAAACTAGCTTCATTGATGTAAACGTTCATGGCTGAGGTATTAGACACAACATTCGGTATTGAGCTATCGCAGGTAATTTCATCGGTCCACTATCTCATGCAGAATTTAATTCTGATCATATTAGCTAATTTTTCCTGCACCTGGAAGCAAAGGCGACGTTTTTTGGTATAATGCGGCTGTTATCAACATTCACAACTGGAATTGAAGAAAAAACTAATTATTTTTGTAGCTATGTATAATATACGTTCATATTTTATATATACTGAAAAATAATGTACTTAGCAATTTATTACACTAATTAGAAATAAAAAAATCTCAATATTTAATGATGTTTTGTGATGAACAACGTCCTAAATGATTTCATTATCCCACAAACAACGTTCTATCTTAACATCGAACCGACAAATCGTCTAACAGATTTCGAAGGAAAACGTCCTATAGTCATATAAAATCCTAAGAAGCTCAATAGTGTTCGCATAAAATGGTCCTAACGTATCATAAGACTTAAATTTTTTACTGTTAATTATTAAAGAAAAAATGATTATTCCTTTGAATATGCACTACGCCAAAGAATTTCTGTACAAAAAATGCGTTACACGAGCTCTCCATCAAAAAACGTCCTATTTAAACATTGAACGCCTGCTACCTAAAACCGAGATAAAAAAGCAATATTTATATTTGAATTTAATGTATATTAAACCTATAAAAAACACATCGAAAGACTTTCTCTTTTCCTATCTCCTAAGAACAACGTCCGAACTGACGAACGGACCGAGCGCACGCGCCGTGCGCCGCACCCGCGCGCCGTTGCATGATCACTTAGAACGTTTTTGGGCGGAGTTGATATCAGTTAGGACGTTGTTCAATTTTATATCTCCGAAACTAAGTAAGATACAAAAATTTTAAAAACGTACTTCTGTAGAGCTTGTTCTTCTTATAAAGTTTCGCTATTAAAGTCATTTTTGGTCTATGATCACATAGAACTATGTTCTACGGATAAGTCGATATATACACTGTCTACCAATTATCTATTCGTTAATAACAGATCAAGTGACATAATATGTCACTTGATAATAATATGTCATATATTATCTATGACATAAGTTAAATCCATACATCTTTGGACTTCTACTATTGTTATCGTTAATCGAATATTTCGTTGTCTAGGCCCTCTATTCCATTTGTCTTTCCATACTCGTCTTTTCAATCTGTGTTGTGTCGCGCGCGACGCTTCTCTTTTTATTTTCTGTTTCTGTCTGACGCCAAGACATAGGCATCCTATAATGAGTGCCATAGCGACTCAGATCTTCAGATTGCTGCATCCAGGATCCGCCACCAGTCTATTTTACATTGTCATCACACCTAGCCACGTGCCGTTGTAGTTACCTACATATAAAGTAAACTGGTGCTGGAGATCCGTTTATGGGTAATTTATGAGATCCAAATTTCCTTTGAGCGCTTGCTGAAGGTTTTAAAATTGAATTATTTGTATCCTTATACAGAAAATGTTGTTGTATAATAAGAAAAGGGAAGAATACTAAATCTCAAGGTAAAAAGGGTACACAAACCTGTGCGTGGATTTTACCTTCCTTCAGGATCTGTTTTGAATAGTCAATTTTAATCAGAAAAGAGATATGAAGGGCAAAGAGATGGTTCTGTTGTAATTTTGTTACTAATATCTTTCACTTAAAAGTATCTAGTTAGTTTTTTAGGGATTCGTACCCTTAAGGTACAATAAAACGGGACACTATCACCAAGCGTTATTACAAAAAAATTAACAAATAAATATTACATACATAGGGGATGTATTATCATTATCATTTAGCAATCTAAAAAGACTTAAATTTGTCTTCGTTTTTGAGTTATTGTTACAACCGATCACACCACAATAACTTGACCGTGACGTCATATTATAGAGAGAAGTACCTAACCTACACAAATATTAAAATCCGCGTGCGGCGTCGTCGCCGACTATAACAGCCCTACTGCACGTTTAACGTGCAGAATCGCGTAGGCTAATATCGTGATCTTGAGCGCGTTCGGAGCGAAGTTTCCCTTCTAGTTTTTGTCTATTCTTATGCTATCACTAAGAATCCGCTGTCCAGCCGTCGTCCATCCGTCTCTCACCAGGCTGTAAAACCTGTTAAAATATCTTATGAAACCTGATAGTTAGACAGCTGAAGTATGTAAAGTTTCTGTATGTAATTTATTTAGTTAAATAATATTTTTCAAAGAATGCCCCCTTTAAATACTAGCATAAATTTCTAAAAACCTTGTGATGCTATCCAAAAACGGTCATTGGCAAAATTGCGCCAAACCAGATGCAGAGCCATAATCAAGAAGTTGAAGTTGACAGCTGAAATTTTTCACAAACGATGCATTTCTATAACAAAAAATACCTAACATCCGATTAAAATACATAATTCAGGGAATCCCATAGAACAGACATGATTTTTTTTGTTTTTTTTAAACGTTTTTCGAGCACGGAACCCTTCGTGCTCGAATCCGACTTGCGCTTGTTCGGTTTTATTTATCCCAAAGTTATAAAGTTAAAGGTATGTTACTAAGTTATGGTATCGTTAAGTCATTTACCGTACAAATGGTTGATTGGACCACGGTGAGCCTATGTTTATATTGGTGAAAGTACCAAATTTGTCAAAGCAAGTTTGTTATATGTTTGACGTTCTCGTCCAACATGTGGACTGATCATTAGAAGCCGATTCCACCAAACCCAGAACTAAGTTCTTGACTGAACTTAGTTAGAGTGAGTGGGGGGAAGATGAAAAAAGGGGTAAGACAAAAAGTCTTCAATAACACCAGATTTATAGTACTTATGACTGTGCTGGCAACAGCGTTAGGGCCACCAATTTGTTACTTATCACAACTCAGTCAGCGGTTGTGGCTGAGAACGCCTGGTTGTGTGTAAAGTGCAATTTTCTAAGACAGTGTCTTTTTCAGGATTCACAAAAGTGATTTCATCTTGCTCCGTGTCTTGTAAATTAAATTACAAGGCAGGTACGAGTGTTTCATTGAAACATCTGCCTATTATTTTTTGTACATATTTATGTAATTACTTCTAAATCTCTCTATTTCTCGTATTTTAGAATTTATTTCAACTTTTCATCTTTCCCCATTTACATTTAACGGGGTAAGACAAACATATCAATGTTTTAATTTTGACCCTTTTTCAGATTTCATACTAAAAGCCAGATGTTCTCAAACTGTATCTTTGTGTAAGTTTCAGGAAGAAAATAAGAAATAAGAAAACAATTGCTGAAAGTAGTAAAACAAAAAATAACAAGAATGCTAAGAAATGTGAAATAAAAAAAGAATCCAATAGAAAAAGAAAATACTTTAAAAAGTACAAAAGAAAAAAATTAAGAATTATTTATGGTGATGAAAAAGAATATTCATATAGGTTTCATGTGAAATAAAAAAGTTTTCAGTTTTTATTTCATTTTTCATTAATAGATATTTTTTTTTATTCAGTCAAAACATATGCAAATTGGCTCCAAAGTTTGAGAATCTCTTCTTCAATCTTCCCCCAGTGGGGTAAGTTCGGAATATATATTTTTTTAAATTTGTTATATCTTTGTTAAAAATAGGTATTTTGGCACTACAGAAGGACCATAAACTTTGCATAAGACCTGCCTAAGACACGTTTTAACGATTTTAGATTTTTATTCGATCTTACCCCGTCACCTTTTCATCTTCCCCCTGTTTCAATTAAGTAAAAATAATATTTTTAATTACAGTTTTCTACTTTTTGGACAGCTTTATCAGGCTGTTATTGACATATTATAAAAATCTAGTCTTTACCCTTTAATTATGTCCAATTTACTTTTAGCTAAAGTTAATATCTATTCTTCTACATGGATTCAAAAACAACACTGACCATCTCATCAAAAAACCGTTCGATCTTGCCCCCACTCACTCTATAAGTTTTGTTTAATATGAGTTCACGAGAGCACAGCTGTGAGTTGAAGAGAAGTACAGCTATCAGTTCAGTGATGATTATAATGAAAATTTGAATAGAATAAGAAAAAGAAAATCTTTATTTATAGCATTTACAAACTATTATACCTACTACTAAGTTACTTACCTAATTTCTTTAATTACCCAATACCATGAATTACATAATATAATACCTAACTACTTAAGTTAGGTACAACAACAATTAAAAACTTAAAAACTATAAAATGGCGTCCAAATCAGCTTTATGTTGTAATAGCCATTGTGCAAGTGCATAGCTATCATAACGCTGATCTTCCAGCGGAACCAAACCAACACGCGTCGAATTTGATTATTTGTACAAACTAAGAACTTCAAGACTTTTAATATTGCGGCACAAAACACATTCGTGTTGTGAATCTAATGAGAATTTGGGATCATATATACGAAATAACACATAAAGCACAGAAAAACAAGGTAAAATAGAAGAAACTCAATTTTTTTTAAACTGTTGTAAAGGGCCAAAACCTATGTAACAATTCTAATTTGTGCCACAACTAATGTAAGTACTATATTTTGTGATAAAATGCTGTTGGTTTTGACACCGTTGCCGGATGTTTTGAATGACGATTTACAACATGGCTTTATAGATGTCTCTATAGATCCCTTACTGTTAAGCTAGGTTCATATTGCTGTGTCGGGGTCTGTCGGGGCGCCGTCTGTCGTTTCGCTGAGCGTTCATACTGATGTGTTGTGTTGGGGCGCAATATGTCGCATTTTTAGATCATTCATCGTTTGAGAGTTGAGGCGTCAAAACGTGTTGGTTTTAAAATGGAATCATCTGATACTGACAGTCATTTTGATGAAAATATTCAATTTCTATTATTAATGACTCATCTTAAAAAAAAGAATAAATATTTAATGTTTTTACTATTTCTTCCCAAACACCATTCCTGATACCTTGATCTTTATTTTCTTTATATTTAGTGTCATAGAGTACACTATAATATTGCCGTATTAACTCTATAGGTTAATCAGACATTTTTAAATGAAGTAGGAATAACTGCGTAGAACGAAAAATAATTCTATTTACGGAATGAACTGCATCCCACGCGGTTACGCGCCAGAATGGCAGATACACATTGATGTGGCGCGTTGTGTCGCGACAGATCCCCCACCACCTCTCTGGCGCGACCGGGCGCCGAGCGATTGCCGTCCCGACAGATCGCGCCACACCCCAACACACGCTACTAATGTGAATCTAGTCATACTAAATGTATGAGACCGATAGCGTTCTGTCGCGCCACAACACACCCCGACACAGCAATATGAACCTAGCTTAAATCTCCTTTCAAGAAAGGCTCTAATGGGGGACCGTCCTAACAAGAATCCCGAGAATTAGCTCGTTTAACAAAACAGGGCCATTCTATCTAAGACCCTTCGAATTTGTGTCTAAGACCGTAATAAAATCTAATGAGTTGCCAGATTTCGTAATATCTACGCAAAACTGCAGCGTTGCTTCAAACAATATTCTTTCAGGAAGTTTATTAGTATAAAGTTATATTAGTATTAAGTTACACATTAAATGTGTAACTTAATACAAGTCATATACTAAATTTTAGTCATATAGTCTTTGTATAGTTAATGAGCCTATCACATCATCACACGAACCTTTAAGGCGAATCATTAAACTTTCCAAATAAAACTAGTGTACAGCGATCGACACTTAGTACCATCATTGTATAATGTACACAGCTCAGTTATGAAAAAGCTTGAGGTCTGAGATAGAGGTTGCAAATTCTTTAACTAATCCGTACTAATATACCTACTGATAAGCCTGAAAGTTTCTAAGGTATGTATGAATGTTTGTTACTCTTGCACGCAAAAACTACTGAACGGATCGAGCTTTTATTTTGAAAACATGTAAGTACCTAAACCTAATTCTAGTCCTGGAATAAAATAGCTACTTTTCACGTGTGCCCAAGGGATGGCAATAGCCTTAAACGCTTCCGGAAACGTTTAAGGCTATTGCCATCCCTTCTTTTGTTTGTAAACAAATCATGCGAAACCACTAATAATAACAGTTGTGCATAGTACAAATTTTATGCACAACCGTTACTAAGGGCCTCTCAAACCTACCTAAGTACCTAAAAATTCATAAACACAGGTTTCCAACTGTTTTCAATTGTTTAATTTCTATTAACTCGTTTTCTCCTGATTTTAGGTCAATAAGGACCGAAAACGCAATAAAATAACGATTTTTCTCAAGTGAACAAGATAATGACATAGAACACGTGAAAATCTTACGTAACTGACTAACATTACGTACATACAACTTACGTGAGTGACGTAGCTTCACGTGAATCACGTTTATTATTCGTCTCGAATCTTTTATTCAATTGTAACAATTTACGTAACGAGAGCTACGCACGGTACGTATGATTTCATTGTTGTTTTGTTATATTTTTATTATATTATATTATTTTTGTACCAAACAACCAATACATAGCTATTCTATGAGGTATAAGATGTTGATCATACAGTAAGAAGCGAGAACTAGATTCATACCCCCGGAAAATATACATACTGGAAAATACAACGTCATATACGTCATAATATTTCAATAATCTCAATTTCATCTTTTGTAATTTTAATACAAAAAAATTCAAATATCTAACGTTTAACGAATTTAATAAATAAAATAATCAGTGACTTAATAATTAAAATCAATAACATTATAGTTTTTACTTAAACTTGAATGACATTAATGTATTAAGTTGAGTCAAACTAAGTAAACAACGAAATATCTTTAAGAGGTCATGAAAATAATGAAGGCATAGGTAGGTAGTTAGTGTTGCTCTAGTTTGAAAGTTCAGTCATAAAAGTGTTTATTCCCACCACTTCATCCGTCATTTTGTTACTTTGTAATGGTAAACGCTATAAACACAGGAAGTTACAAACACTTAATGTAACAACGCTTTCACAACCGCTAACATTAAATACGAAGCAGCAATCCAATTGCGGATAGGAAATGAGAATGGAAACTTCTTCACCATTCCCATTCATTCTATGTCTCTTACTTTGACAAAATTCTAAGAGAGTTTCATGAGAAAGTTTTAAATTGTGACAAGACGTAGATAGATGCTAAAGGTAGATGTCACTAACGGTTTGAACACGTTGACAAATAAGTTTTTTGAACATTAATTTTTACATTAAACAACATTAAACATTATAGGAAACTAGTAGCGATAAAATTGCTGTAATTCCAATAAGCTTACAAATTTGTTATTCTACAATTTCTAATGTACTTATTTATTTATTTATTTATATTTTAAGGCTTGCCAACAAACACCCTATGAATCCATAATGATCTGTCCATACAAATAATAGTTTTCTGTTTCTATTCTTTAATTGTAATTGTCTTTGTTAAAAGTTAAAAGTCATCCATCGTCATTTTCATTCACTTGCACAATTAGCTACGCCCTGACTTTACTAGTTTAGAACCCTACTAAAACCAAAAGTGTATTACCATAGCTTTTGCTTGTAGCCAAATAAATTGCAATGAACAATGTAAAATTGGACCTATTTCGTCTGAATTGGTTGTCTACCGCGATACAGGTCTATTGTTGGATGAAAATCGATGAGAATGGCGGCATATGTAGGCTCAATCCTATAAAGGGCCTATCATACAGGGAATGCGGGTTGGGGAAGTTTGGGCAGTTATTTTAGAACATGTTTTGAGTAGGACGTTCTGTAAAATAAACATGTCCGCCGCGTGCTCTTCGCGCGTGCTTACGAATTTTGTAATATTATGAAGTTTTAAAGTGAAGAAGAATAAGGATTTGGTTACCATGAATTACTATGAATGATTTCGCATATTCCATACTTCCTACTAATATTATAAACGCGAAAGTTTGTAAGTATGGATGTTTGTTACTCTTTCACGCAAAAGCTACTGAACGGATATGTCACAGAGATAGATTATAGTCTGGAATAACACATAGGCTATATTTTATCCCGGATTTCCCACGGGAACGGGAATAACGCGGGTGAAATCGCGAGGCATTGCTATTAATTTATAAATCAAAACAGCAATTACAACTTGTATTTCCACTTACCTAATCTATTTCCTTTAAACCTAAGCCGTGACCAAACGGCAGTGTTCAGGATGCTGATTTTGAACGTTGAATGGCAAAGATAATAAATAAATCGATTGGAATTAGGTACTCAATTTCTACTGACTTAGTAAGACTAGCTAAGTAGAAACTTATGGCGACCATAAGTGCTAAGTTGGCATTATAATGGCAATATTGTTGTGTAATCGTTGGTTCTCGCACAGTTCTAGTCCTCTTTTGATAATATCTAGTTAAAGTGCTGTTGAATAAATATATTGTGTGAGTTAAGGCTAGGTGTTGTAAATAAAAACGACTGAAAACAATAATAGTTTCGGAACTTATCAGTAAAAATTTAAGGAATCCCAAAAGTCCTATCTACAATGATAGATTGAGAGCCAGTACAAGTGACTTTATTAAATTCGGTCTATCACCCTAGGCGATGGCTCGGCATATTAAAGTCCTCGATCCATGCTGAGAGAAACATGTAAATCGCCAGTGTAAAGAACCCTTATTGCCGTTTGGCTTCAAACAATAGGAGATTAAGCTAAGTAGGCTCTGGTACCCATTGTCTTAGTTTCGGTGTACGATATTGTTCTCGGAATGTGCGTTTTCGGACAATTGTGTAGATTGTTTGGTCGCAGTTTTTATTTGGGGATCACCGCTTTTACCTTTTTTATATTTCTTACATCTTATTCCAGGTAAGGCTATGATAGATGAGTAATGGTGGTAATCAAGTTTCATTCATTACTTTCAGGTACACCATAATAGGTACCTAGATAATTGCATTTAAATGTCAGTGTTTAAATTATACTGGGTACGGAAAAATGTTACCAAAGCTTTTACAACTTTGTTTTAAAATAGAATCAGACAAGTCGAAATGCTAACAGGACTGCCCGACATATGGTTCAATTCACCTGAACGAATCTCGCTATAATGTTAGATTCACGTGAAAATTTATGAAATTATATTCAAAAATGGATTCAAACTGGAATGTAATATGACTTTCCTTTAGCGAAAACTCTGCGAATATAAAGGTATTCGCAACATTGGAAACACAAATTCAAAACAAAGGCAGATTAAAAAAGTTTATCCACATTTTCCACAGTGAATTAGGGACCTGCGTGCTAGGTAGGGTGTGTAGCCAATGTGGTTAGTTGGCAATTAAAAATTTACGAGGCAAAACCTATTCTCATATTATTATGTTACCTAGTTTATGTATTAATTCAAACGTATGAAACTAAAGTTCTAACTCATAACGTATGGTAGTTTTAAATTTATTTTGTGAATACCTGCATCTGAGATTTGCAATTTGCTGTTAAATAGTTTTAGTTTAAATTACCTTAAAGTTATTTCTGGCTTTCATTACTTTTTTTTTACGATCTACAAATATAAAAAATCTATCTAAAGTAGTGACCCATAACACAATCTCTGCTTAGCTTTGAGCTAGATGATGTTACGTGGATTATGCAGCATTATTTATTTCTTTATTTATAATTTATATCACACTGCTATAATCTCTCGGTTGAGATTTTTTTATCGCAGTAACAATAACAAGCAATGTTAGCATAACTTGTATCGAATAATCTAGAAGGGATTGATTCTTGGTAGATCCATTTTGACTTTAGACATTGATTGCAACTGGGGCCAATTCCACTAATGTCAAAACAAAGGTCTCAATAGTGCCAAACAGTCAAGATGATTAAAATGACGTTTGTGAATTTGGTAATCTACTATTTTTTGCGTTTGAAGAGACCTTCATAATTAGAATGTCAAATTGGTAGTTATAAAGGTAATCGTCACAGCTATGAAAGAACTATCTAACTCTCAAAAAGTTTGTGTTAGTAGAATGCCAAAAAGAGTTTTACACTGACATTTTGACACTATACTATTTAAATGGTGAAGCGATTTATTTAGTGGAATGCGGGCCCTGGTTTTTGTTTTGTTTTAATACTTATATTGTTTGAATAAATTCTGAAAAAATATTGGAAGAATATAGTATAAAAAAAAACAAATAATGTTGGACAATCCACAAGCTAAGCAGGGGCATGTTTTTGTCTATTCTTATGGCAGGGGCTTGTGTTGTGGTTGCTAGATGACTGATTTACTTAATACAATACGTACTTACTTACATTACATAAATATTATGTATATTTTTTACTACTTAAGTAAATTTACATAGAAAAAGATTTTCATAAATTCGTATATCGCTGAAGTTGGAAAACAAAACAATTATTTATCACATTTTGCAAAATCGGCTTTTGATGATATTATGTCAAGGTCAATAATCCACTCCCGTTCTTGCTGAAATTTCGCTTTTCAACTATTTCTCACAAACGCACCATAAGAAATAGAAAGGTACTACCTCAATTTCTTCCACAAAGAGCCCTACAACTTAGGCTCCTGCATTGTCCTAGAACCGCCTACTTTCTGAGTTATAGGTGTGCTTACCCTGGCAATGGCCACCATCTGTATAATCAGAACGTTTTGTCAGACCAATGCGGAGCTTTTTCGATCTTGTCACCATTCTATCTAGGTTAGAACTCAGAATTGCTGGAACTGTTTTGTTATGAGATGTTATTTACCCTTTGACGTTGCTAAAGCTAGTGTGGCCTGATAAACACAGGACTTATTGTTATTTGTGGATTCATTTCATTTATTTATTGCCGACGACCTCAGTGGCGAGAGTCCGCCTGCGACGCAAAAGGTTGCGGGTTCGATTCCCGCCTCGGAATTAATTTGTGTACGATCTGCAGAAATTTGTTGCGTTGGTCTGGGTGTTTCCTACGTATAATAAAAAATTCTATCTATATATCAGTTATCTAGAAACCATAACATAAGCTTTGAGTAGCTTAGTTTAGGGCTAGATGGTAATGTCATGGACTAACGAATTTATTGGTTGGTGCTGTGTGAATTGCCCAGCATATATTTATGTCCAACATATATCCAGCTACTAGCTAAGCGACGTAAACCAGACATGACGGGGAATTACTAAAACAATAATTCGCCAAAAGAAACTCGCTCGGAGACTAGATGTAATTTCAGCTTACAAGACAAATGGGATCAACATCTGTGGCAGTTCATACAGTTTTATCATTTTCCTGGAACTAGTAAGTGAATTTTGTCTTAGACACTTTATTCTTGGGGAAAAAACAGTAGGTAACAGTATGTTAGAAAGATCTCCATCGTTACTGTCAGTCTAATTAGATTGCGTTTTGATAAATAAGTTGTTTTTAAGATCATATAGGTAGGTATAATGTTAGTTTTACCGAAATATTGTGATTCAAAATCAAAGTTAAGTTAAATAAAATTTAATTTAGAGTTTAGCAACAAACTTACAGCAGCCCTGTTAAGTTGGACTGGAGTAGGTAAGTACTCCGTGAAATTACTATTGGCGAGACTAATGCTTGTGAACACGTTTGTAAATAATCTCCGAAAGTATTAGGTATTACAGATTATTTCAATACTTTTTGAAATAATTGAGATTGAGTTATATTGAATTATAATTTCGTTCTCTGTCTGCTACGAATTTATCACATCCACGCTTTTGCAGCGCAATTGATTAACATTGGTGGTATGTATGTTGTATCGAGTGCAAGATGTTAGATTTTAAATTAAAATTAGATTAACAAATTTTCCTCAGGAAAAGTCTACATTTAATTTATTTGAACTGCATGAAATAAATGTATAAATGTTGTTATAATGTAATATTATAATGTCACACACAATGTATGCTGCCTTATTGGGCGTGCAATGTCCATAATCTACAATCAATAACTAAGTCAGAAATCAGAAATCAGAAATCAAAATCTTTATTTCTGTAGGCTTACAAAATAAGCACTTAGACAAGTCAAATTTAATACTACCTATGGGTACATAGTACTACAAGTATGTAGTAGTAGTTAATAGTAATTCTAAAATAAATAATACATAAAATTAAACGCATTATAAAATAACTAGTACAATCAATAAAAAAATAGTCTAATAATAACTTCTCATAGAGTCCACAGGAGACCAGAATCCTGGCTTCTAATTCGATTCGGTCAACGAATTGCAGCATTGCCATTCAACGTGGCAATGCTGCCAGCATTCTGGGTACTACTTCTGGTGACGGCTTAGATTTTTAAGAGTTTTTTATAATTGCATATACTTAATTAATATAATTAGATCACTTATCTCACTAGTAATTATGTCAAATAATAATAATAATTATTAAAATGATAAAAAAATTCAATGTGAAGAATATCTGAAAGTCAAGTTACTCGTAGCAAGCAAGGATGCGGCAAGCTGAAGACAGGGCGCTATGGCGCTCATTGGGGGAGGCCTATGTCCAGTGGACTAATATAGGCTGATGATGATGGTGATGATGACTTGTATTCTCACAGCTAGCGTTAGATTACGTACGACTGAGCGTCAATCAAGATCAAGATCTCCTTGGTTTATTTTGTTTTATTAGAAAGTTTTGTAAGTATCGTATGTTTTTCATTACCTACCCTATTGTTCTTATATCTTTGTATTAGGTTGCCTGGGAGAAATCGCTCATAGCGATAAGGCCGCAGTTTGTACTATGTTTATTTTTTAATTAGATAAGGTAGGTTCTTAAGCTTTTTTAAATGTACAATACTAGTCTATTTTTAGTACAATATAACGTGTTCATTCATTCATTCATTCAAGAAAGCCCGATGACCGGTGTACAAAATTCTGTTCTGATCAGTAGAATTGAATTGAATCTGTAAATCTGTGATCACAATAAGAAACGAGTACAGTTGCTATCAAAAACCTAGTGCCTTGGAAAGCTTTCAAAGATTTCGAGTACCTAAATGTTTCATAGAAAAAGAAAATTTTCGGTATTCGCTTCTACGTTTCAGGCGTTATTCCATCCCATTCTAGTACCGCCACGTGTTTTATCGTACAATTTTGTTGAACAAAGGAATTTTTGAAATATCTTTCGGTTACTTTTGAAAACAGCAAAGACAAGAAAATGTAATGAAATTGTCCAAATCATTTTCCCTGAATTGCTATTCCTAACTTTGATTATTGTCATGATTAGGTAAAAAATTACTTTACCCTTGGTTTTGTGCGTGAACAGTGAAAACATTGAACGTCGTCTGAATACGCTGACTTAGCGAAGTTTCGCAATAAAGAGTTGTTTCGGTGAACTAAGGAACGTCTGCAAACTTGCTGATGTTAAATACGACCTTATTTTTACGACCCCACGACGTTTTTCATAAATTTATGTAGAAATTATTCTGAATTTCGAGATTTACATATCTACTTACGACGAATTATAAAGATCCTGAAAGTTATGAACATATTGCAAATACCTAAGCATCAAAAACAAGCTGAAGTGATAGTGTGCCGGTCATAATATCTTGCTAAAAACCACTTAAATTTTTTTGAGTGGAGACTGGCAAACGTATAGTAATACGACCTGCTGTGCGATTACGTTAAAACCGCCCATCCAACCATATTGACATTCTTGAGCCATTTCAATGGCCATCGCGCGCGTCTTTTCCTTACAATTTCAAATTACGAAGGCCATTAAAAGGGCTTTCATATGTCAATTTTGCATGGGTATGGTTTAAGCGTAATCGCACAGCTGGCAATCCGGCCAGGTAATACGGCGATATGGGAAAGACGCTGTGCGTGGCAAGCTGAAGACAGGGCGCTATGGCGCTCATTAGGAAATGTCTATGTCCAGCAGTGGACCAGGTGTAAGTACCTATCTAACCAAGTAACTAGTACCTACCAATGGTATAAGGCTGCTGATGATGATGACGATTTTATCACCAGCGATACTGTCGGGGCTTAGATCTACTCGGCTCACCTGCCAAACTCAATCGCCAGCATGCTCTGGACCTGGTGCACCGGGTTGGAGTCTATCTAGATAGCTCACGAACTAGGAAAAGTCATAGGGGTTCACACACTGGTTAGTCTAGAGGTTTCACGTTTTTGACAGCACACAAAATCCACCAATATTCACATAAACAGAAATCGATCGCGCAACGATGTATTTGATTTTCTTAATGCGAAGTTCTACAGTCTTCCACCAGAGGCGGTAGCGACGCCAGGTCCCAGTATTTTTTATTGGTGCATCACAGGGATGCGTTGATTGGTGCATTGACCCACGCAGCGCGCGAAATTTGAATGTAGGGTGTTGCCTTTCAATCATAGCCAGAACCTGAATATTTATCTACATCATCAGAGCCTGCCGTCACAATGTCCCAAATTAGAAAATGTCCATTACGGTACGAAACATGCCGCTCACCTTGAAACAATGCAATTGTTTCAACAAAGTAAAAATGTAAAAAGTACCTACCACATAAACAGAGACAAGAAAATTTGTAAACTAGACGTAAGTAAATACTACGGTTGAAGATAGGTTGCTAAGTTGTTGACTTAGGCACAAAAGGTATACGTAATAAATATAAACAGAAAAACAATGGAAATTTACAAGTACATAAGTATAGTTATTTACATGAATGAGGTAAGTTATTGTTATCTTATTCTATTGGAAGAGGGCAAATTTTTACAACTGCTCTCTTGAAGAAATGACCTCCGGATTGTAAAGTTACCACCCGCGTTATATTATCAGAACCAGGATGAAGAGCGTACACGCGAGCTAATTTCCACTGAAGAGGTGGAAGATTATCGTCACAAACCACAACAATAGCGCCCTCACGGATAGGAGGCCCTTGGTCCCGATACCATTTACCGCGCTGTTGGATTTCATGCAAGTATTCTCTACTCCATCGTTTCCAAAAATGTTGTAAACATTGTTGTACCCATCGCCATCTAAGTAATCGATTTGGATTAAATTCAGTCAGAGGGACATCTGGTAGGGCCGTCAGAGGGCCACCGATTAGGAAATGGGCGGGCGTCAGTGGTAAAGGATCGTCTGAGTCCGCACTCGTCACACAAAGAGGCCGCGAGTTGAGGACCGCTTCGATTTGATTCAACAAAGTATGCATTTCGTCGTAAGTCAACGTTTGGTTTCCAATAACACGCTTTAGGTGATGCTTAAAACATCGAACCCCGGACTCAAAAAGGCCACCGAAATGAGAGGCATAAGGTGGTTGGAAATGCCAAGTGATTCCTTGCTGTAAAGTTTTCGCATTCAATGCGTTTTGAACAGAATCGTTTTTAAGGAACTTGTACAGCTCTTTTAATTCATTATTACAGCCCACAAAGTTTTTACCGCAATCTGAATAGATATCCGTACATTACCCACGTCGGGATGTAAATCGACGTAAAGCCGCTAAAAAGGTCTCACTAGTTAATTCCGAAACCAGTTCGAGGTGTATCGCTTTTACGCTCATGCATACAAAAACTGCAACGTAACATTTAATTACCTTAGCATTACGAACTTTATTCGCACGAACATAGTGGGGACCACTAAAGTCGACTGATGTTTTCAAAAAAGCCCTCTCAGGCCTCACGCGGGACGCGGGAAGCGGGGCTATCCTGGGCTGTAGTCTTGCAGGCCGTGCTCGGAAGCAGCGTACACATCTATGAATTCGCTGACGAATGATGTCACGACTAGATAATATCCAATATTTCTGTAGTAGAAAGTATTGAACAGTCTGTGTCCCTGCATGCAACTGAGTAATGTGAGCTTCGTCAATTATTAAATTCGTTAATTGATGTTTTTTAGGCAGAATCAGCTGATGTTTGGATTGATATGCTAATAATGATTTATGAATGCGTCCACCGACGCGTAATAAGTTATCCTTATCTATAAATGGATTAACTCTTTGCAACTGATTGGAAACAGATTTATTTTGAAGAATGTTTTTTATATCTTCAGAGAAAGTGGACTGTTGGACTAAATAAATTAATCTCTTTAATGAAAAGTTATATTCCTGTACAGAAACGTGCGAGGGAAAAGAAATCTTTTCTTTGTTAATTTTACCTTTTAGAAGGTTATAAAATCTAAAAATGTAAGATGTCACTCGAACTAATTTATTTAAGGTAGAAAACCTGTTAATTAGGTCAAGGTCGGTCATTGAACTACTAGGGATGGCCGCTGTAGAAGTTAATGGTACAGTACGTTTTTCTTCTGATGTGCAAAGATTATCTTTTCGCACGGGCCAAAAAGAAGCGTCTTGGGAAAGCCATTTAGGACCATGAAACCAAAGATCGTTCTCTAAGAACGTAGAAGGTAACATGCCGCGAGATGGGGCATCCGCTGGGTTATCAGCAGAGGGTACATGCCTCCACCTATCACTGGGTACAATATTGAGTATTTCACTTGTCCGATTCGAAACAAAAGTCTTCCATTCATAGGGAGGGGATCGTAACCATGCAAGGACTATGGAAGAGTCCGACCATGCATACACCTTGTCCCTTTCTATGCGACCGCGATATGTACGTAGCACAGTATCTACGAGTCGCGATAGTAATACGGCTGCACTCAGTTCGAGACGTGGTATGCTAAGACACGGCGATATAGGTGCGACGCGCGTCTTTGCGAGGAGTAGGTGTACCCTAGACTGCCCGTTTTCGTCTGTGAGACGTAGGTAGACACACGCGGCGTATGCCTTCTCCGATGCATCAGCGTAACCGTGCAATTGAAGAGAACACGTATCGTAGAATACGTGGCGTGGAATACAAACTTGTGATAGAAGCGGTAACTCTTGAATAAAAGCCACCCAAGAATTTATGACACTAGTGGGGGGACGGTCATCCCAGCCGACACCTGATATCCAAAGTAATTGCATTAAGTGCTTGGCATACACTGCAACAGGGGACAGCCAACCCATAGGGTCATAAATCTTGGCGATTTGCGAAAGAATCGTACGTTTGGTAATTTTATAAGAACTACACTGAACGCTAAAATTAAACTGATCTGAATGCGGGTTCCACTGTAGTCCAAGTACTTTAGTTTGATGGTCGTTCTCCATGGGCGCAAAAGGGACGTTGCTGGGCCACTCACCGTGAGATTCTGCCGTGTGAACTGCAGCGAGTATCGCTGGGGAGTTGCTATGCCACTTACGTAACTCAAAGCTGGCCGTCGCGCAAATACCTATTAGGTCCCGCTGAAGAGTTAGGGCCCTATTCTCATCGCATTCACCTGTGATAATGTCGTCGACAAAAACTTGGTCTAATAAGACCGAAGAGGCCTGACCAAAGCGTGACGCTTCATCGTGCGCTAATTGCTTTATCGTACGAAGAGCTAAGTAGGGCGATGAACTTACGCCAAAAGTGACCGTTCGCAAGCGAAATTCCTGGATAGGATCGAGTGGTGACGGTCGCCATATTAGGCGTTGAAAGTCCCGATCGGATTCCCTGACCAGTATGTTACGATACATTTGTTTTATGTCCGCCGTGAATGCAATGGAATGTACACGAAATTTAAGCAAAATATCTACAATATCTTGATGCAGTTTAGGACCCGTCATCAAAACATCGTTGAGTGAATTACCGTTGGAGGTTTTACAACTCGCGTCGAACACTACTCGCGTTTTCGTTGTTTCACTCGATTCCTTGACCACGCAGTGGTGCGGAATGTAATAGGGATGACCAGAAAGTGGGGCATCCTCGACAGGTTCCATATGCTCGAGGTCTAGATATTCTTGCAGGCAAGTATGGTAATCGGCCTTGAGTTTAGGGTTGCGTTCTAGCCGACGCTCGAGCTTATGAAACCGAGCGAGGGCAGTGTCCCTAGATTCACCTAAGGGCTGGGCGTCAGGCCTGAAGGGAAGCGCGACTACATATCGCCCGGTGCTATCACGAAAATGTGAGCTCTCATAAATGTTTTCACACAAATGTTCCTCGGGCGTTAGTACCTTCCCCTCAGGCACTGCCTCCAGCTCCCAAAACCTTTTCAAGTCGCCGTCATCGTCCAATGAGCTAAAACAAGCTTGAATTCTGGGAGGAGTCGTAGACTCGAACGAAAGTGAACCTAGTAATAGGTATCCGAAAATACTGTTCATCGCGATCGGGGAACCGGGTGAACCAGTGACAACATTGCCGAGTAATATGTGGGATAGTATATCCGCTCCTATCAGCATCTCAACTTCTTGCGGATTGTAAAAGGACGGATCCGCTAATTTTAAATTCTGTATGTGTGGCCACCCTACATAAGGTAGTGGCATGCTAGGCATTTTAGGTATTAATTTTGGCAGAATAAAGGCTTCAACCGGGATTGACGGTTGAGATGCATCCGTTGGTGTTATGCAACACGAAACAATACCTTTTGGGAGTACAGGTTTGCCCTCACCTATACCGTATACAGGTACGTTCGCATTCCGCCGTTTCAACCCTAAGCGCTGTGCACAAGACTCCGTGATAAAGGTCGCTTGACTGCCGGTATCGACGAGACAACGGACGGTAGCTCGCTTATCAATACCTACACAAATATTAACGAGTGCCGTAGATAGTAGCACGGTGTTCGTGCGTAGAGACGAATCCGGCGCAAGCCTGCCTGACATCGTGTGGTTTGTTGAAACCATTGCTAAGTGTGCGTTTTCTAGGTCTGAACTCGAAGAGTCAGCACTCATTTTGTCCTCGTGCGTAGCGAGAGGCAAGGAGACAGCGTTACTGTCTTTATCAAAATGAATCAAAGTATGATGACGCTTGAAACATGAACGACACACAAAGTTCGATTTACACTGACGCAGATCGTGACCAGTGCTTAGGCAGTTGTAGCATACATTATTTCCCTTCACTAAATTAAACCTATCGCTTGGCGAAAGATTTAAAAACTTGTTACATTTTGTTAAATGATGTGCCTCATTACACGACAAACAACCTTTGTCCTTATTGCCGTCGACCGAAGGCTTAGATTTGCAACGTTGAACGTTTACGGCGAGTACTCGCTTTGGATGAGTAGTTCCCCCACTGGAACGCGCGGGAGGCCTACTGGTACCTTGATGTTTGTTCTTCGTACTACTGGAATCTGAGATTTCAACAGCAGCCAATTCTCGTTCTAGAAACTCGATTAACACCTGTACATTTGGAATATCTGTGGGTTTTTGCAAAGAAAGCTCAAATCGTTTACGCAGCGAGTTTGGAATTTTACGTAATAAAATACCTAACAATAGGAAACTCCATTGATCGACGGGTAATTGCATCCTTTCCAAAGCTTGGATGTTTTCGTGGTACGTCATTAATAATTTGCGCAAACTTTGTACGCATTCTGAGCAAGATTCGATATCCAAAATGCGATCTAAATGTTTTGATGCAATTGAGCGTCTGTTTTGATAACGAGTGATAAGAATATCAAACGCAACTGAATAGTTTTCGTCCGTAATTGGTATAGATTTAACAAGATTGAGGGGTTCATCTTTTAACGTTAATAACAAATACCTAAACTTCTCAGTATCCGTGTAGGCACTTTTGTTGTGGATGAGTGATAAAAATAAGTCAAAGTACGACTGCCAATCGGTTGGTTCGCCGTTGAAAGATGGCAAAGGCAATGTAGGTAGTCTTTCGTGGGTATTATGTGAACAGACGTTAGGTACAGAAAATGAACGACTCGCGCGTCGCTGTTCATTCTGGCTTTCTTTTAGAGTCTCAATGTTACCTAAGATCGTATAATAAAGGTCATTGAACATAGTACGAATACCTAACTCATCTTCTTTGACAAAGGTGTTGTTCTTTATGAGAGTTTTCTCAATTTTTGTTTGTAATTTTAGGAACTTTCTTTGATTTGGGACGATATCCCTAGACCTAGCTAAAAACTTTAGTTCATCTGATGGAAAGAAGTCTAATGTACGTTTTAGCTCGTCTAAAATGACTTCGCGTTCGAACAGATCCTGCTCCGCCATTTTGTCTCGGACGCGCAACGTCGCAGAAAACGAAAAGAACGGACAGGTTAGAATTCAAAAATGAGATTTTGTGACAGCAAAACTCTGAAATATAGACTAATCCTGCTCGAAAGGATCAAATTTATGTCGGGGCTTAGATCTACTCGGCTCACCTGCCAAACTCAATCGCCAGCATGCTCTGGACCTGGTGCACCGGGTTGGAGTCTATCTAGATAGCTCACGAACTAGGAAAAGTCATAGGGGTTCACACACTGGTTAGTCTAGAGGTTTCACGTTTTTGACAGCACACAAAATCCACCAATATTCACATAAACAGAAATCGATCGCGCAACGATGTATTTGATTTTCTTAATGCGAAGTTCTACAGTCTTCCACCAGAGGCGGTAGCGACGCCAGGTCCCAGTGTTTTTTATTGGTGCATCACAGGGATGCGTTGATTGGTGCATTGACCCACGCAGCGCGCGAAATTTGAATGTAGGGTGTTGCCTTTCAATCATAGCCAGAACCTGAATATTTATCTACATCATCAGAGCCTGCCGTCACAATGTCCCAAATTAGAAAATGTCCATTACGGTACGAAACACCAGCGATACAGACACCCGTGGAGGTGCGAATATGTAAGCTTTCGTTTTCAAAAGGGTAAACGAAAATCCAAACAGCGACACTGATAAAATAAGGTAGGTAAATAGATATAGCAGATTGAAATCAAGAGCCCCGACTGTGGGGCGGCTAATGTGTGACGATTATAGGTAGGTACTTAATGTACTAATAATAACTTTATAGTTACGGTCTGTAAAGTATCCTAAAAGTACTTTTTCTCAATTACGAAATTTCTGAGTCCAACTACCTACAATTTCCATTTAAATCACCGTAGTTTAAGTTTTATACTAAGGCAAACTCGGTCTAGGTAAGTTGGAGAACCTACCTTTGATCGAAGTTTTAAAAACTGAATTAGGTATTACAACCTAGCTAGTATTAAACCTTGACCTAGGCGCTACCTGCCTTAGGCTTTTGCTTAATAATCCAAGCTAATGTACGCTAATCGTTAATTTACTAAGACCATACAATTTTTATTAATTAAACCAAGTACGCTAATTCATTGCCAGGACTTAAATATAAGCTGAAATCAATTTTCGTAAGAGCTATAAAATAAAATTTAAAAGAGAATTCCTTTTAGATTATGGGCTCCTTATGCTGAATGCTGAATGCCAAAAAAAAATGTGACGGGGGCGCTGCCCCGGCTTAGTATAGGCACAGATTTAACAATACTAACGTAGTATATACCTATACTACCATATATGGCGCTCATTAGGAGAGGCCTATGTCCAGCAGTGGACTATTATAGGCTGGTGATGATGATATACCTATACTACGTTCATAATACATAGACTATACCTGTATAGTTTATGTATTATCTAGGCCCTAAAAGAAAAACGTAGATCCTATCTAAATATATTTATTTCTATCTACACTGCCTACACTAAGCTTTCGTATAAAAAAATGTTTGCGAAACGTGTGAAAGGCGTCGATACGACTTGATACAAGCGTGCGTGGAATTCGTAAGCGGGGATAACCCAAATATCGGGTACCTCAGGGCTTTGGGGGCCAGCTATTATTGGATGACATGTTTATAACGGTAGGTATGGAATTGGATTACCTACCTATTATCTTTCATGAATTCTTGATCGATTATTACTCTGGGTTTCTGCCTAGAGAATAAGAGTAGTTACTTCTTTCCGTCGGGTACGGATCGTTTTGACAACGAATAGAACAGACATTTTTGGCTTTATTGAGACCAGTTAGCGTAATTATATCAAACTCTCCGTTTCATTTCAACTAGATCTCAAAATATCTATCTTATTAATACGCATAGATCTCATAACGTTTGAAATTAAAATGGCGTTCAATGTATTGGTCATTTTTCAAATCCGTCTAAATACTGATGTGTCAATTTGCGAATTGGTTAATATGATGATGTATCATTTCAAAAATGCGTCGCTATGCGATAAAAAAACAGCAACAACTAACAACTAACCTAACATGGCCCAGTGTTGAAAGGCCTAGGTAGGGCGAAAATAGGCGAATGTTAAACGACAACAGCAGATAGTGAGTAACTAAGAATACAATAAAACGGCCTTAATAAATTGCAAAAACCACTCAGACAGCGACAGCACCCCACGCTCCCCCGAAGGGAAGTGAACGATCATCGATGGCTGGAGGTAGACTACCTCCGCCAGTCTCACGCTCAGGGCACCGCGCCACGTCTCATCAACGTGGTTTGAGCTGGTCTCACATATTGTGGAAACCTGAGGAAGAGCTTACTATAGAAATGATCCTATGAAGTAAGGTCTTGTCGAATCTGAGTTTCCTCGTTCGGGTCATTCTGAACCGTGCGGTCTCGTCAGCGCGATCTAGAGCTCGTCCATTTTTAGCAGCGCCATCTAGTTATAATTTTAGTATCAGCACCTCGTGACGTCATCATGACAGCTGCGCGTACGCATGGTCTCGTGACGTCTGAAGAGCGTCACACGATATTGTAACGATATTCGTCAGGCGCCACAGATAATTTTGTTTCTTATCTATTGTATTTAGTTTAAATGATCTAGTAGCGGTGCCCGGTCATATATTTGTTTTTCGATTTCATAATAATCATGAGTATCTACCTAACTAAACTTTTTTTTTCACACAGTTTTGTTTTTTTTTCAATTAAGTATTAGTAGGTAAGTACATTAAACTACGGTAGCATTTATTTATGTTTTTTCATAATTTTATAAGTCTAGATAGAGAGTTTATGAAATTTGTTTTACTGCCTATCGTATCTTTAAGTATGTTCTCATACGACAATTTTCTTTTTTTTATCCATTAGCCTTCGTTTGACTACAATCACAGATATTCACATCATTCACTCTCTCGGTATTGACAAAAAAAACAATGAAATACTTAGGCATTAAAACTTAAATGCATCAACTGCATGTGACCGTCGCCAAATAGATACATGCACACAATGTGCCTTAGGTACCCTAGCTGTAGCAACACTTACTCAACAAAGCATTGTATTCTCGTTAAAACCTTGCCTTCGACATGAAAGCTCGTTACAAAGTGAGTGAAATGTCAATACGTAGGATGTCTCGCTCGTATCCTGACAGGTTAGCAGCCGTCAACGAAGCGACACTTTAATGGTGTCTGCATAATGCGACGTGACGTAGTTTAGTTTTACTTGTTTTATGTGGGGTACAATAAAATTGTCCCTGCTTTAAAATTCCATACAAAATGTTTTGAAGATAGTTAGGGAAGACAATTGTGTGGGTGGGTGGGACGCTATAAGCCGATTCAATAAAGAAACGAATCTTAAATGGCGGCGCTTATCATGGCCTCTCGCTTGCACACTAGTGCCGTCTATACTCACTCACGCGCGTACAGTATGCAGAAAAAAAACAGTCTTGATTTGCTTTCACGCTGTCTTGATGCGCCTGGTGATATGAACTTTTACGAATTCGTTGTTATAATTTTATGTTATTTTTCCGTTGTTACTTTTTTGTTATTGTTATTCTGTTGAGTTTTGTTTTATTGTTAAGTTTCGTTGTTAGACGTGTGGCTACGCTAGCGTGGTACACAAAAAATAGCTTATATTAATCGAGGTCACAAACTATGTATAAGTATTCCAAGTTTCATCAAAATTGGTTCAGTTTTTGCATGAAGATTGACTAACATCCATCCATCTTTAATGTGAAAGCTTTTGAAGAAGGATAGATTATATCTTCACAATCTTTCATATTCATATTATTAGTAGGATAAGCAGTTAGGTATGTATGAAGTTAGTCTTTCAAAAATGAAGGTTTGGACTGAGGTAGGTGTAGGTAGATGTTGTGTAGATTAGATATATGAATGTGCATACGGCTTTAGTCACCTTTTGATGAAGCTGTATTATTTGAAATAAATACGACCCGGTCTTGTTTTTATTACTTATAAATTGAAAAAATCTTTGATCTGAAATTTTAGATGCTAACTGTACTATCTGTCAACGCAAGTACAAGTCGCCATTTTAGATTCGTTTCTCTAATGAACCGGCTTATACATGCGTCGACACACTAGCGCCTTCCCATCTTCCAAGGACATCCATGACGTCTGGTGTGCTGATTGGATGCAGACTATGCTGAGAATCTCAAGAGGCGCAAATATGCAGGACTCGATAGAACCTACGCATGTGATCAACTTGGAGTCGAGACCCCAGCACAGACCCTAGGCACTGAGATTTTAAAAAAATAAATGAGCGTCTGGTCGATGCGACGCGTGACCCGAGATTTGGGGTGTATCTGGTGCAGCGCATCAGCATCCATCATTGCCATACAGTGTGGAAATGCAGCCAGTGTCTTGGGGACGTTTCCGCCTTGTATTGACATGGATCAGTTGAGCTACGAGTAGGTACCTTTAAACTGTGTTTAATAGTCTGCAGTTAGATTTATTGTTTCAATTGCATAGGCTTGTTTAATTTTTTTATGTTCTTTGATTGTAATTTTCGTTGTCAATAAAATGTATTTACATGTATTTATTCTAAGACATATAAATTACGTATGATGTTACTAGTCACTGGACCGACTTTATCGCTATTACGTGGGTAACAAAGGCACGTTCATTACCCTCACGAACGTATTTCTAAAACTTCGTGTATGCTATTTCAAACTGAAAATACAAGGTGTATATAAAAATATGTTTATAAGCCAGTCTAACAGGACTGACAAGAAGTTCTGCTATGAACACAACTTCCTTTGACGTCTTATGCAAGTGACGTAGATCGGGTGACGACGACGGCGACGCTCCTCTGAGGTCACAACTTCACAAGGCCATGCGCACGCGCAGCTGCTGTGACGTCACGCAACGCTGATACCAAAAATATAACTAGATGTCGCTGCTAAAAATGGACGAGCTCTAGATCGCGCTGATGAGAACGCACGGCTCAGAATGACTCGAACGAGGAAACTCTGATTCGACAAGACCTTACTTCATAGGATCATTTCTATAGTAAGCTCTTCCTCAGGTTTCCACAATATGTGAGACCAGCTCAAACCGCGATGAGGAGACGTGGCGCGGTGCCCTGAGCGTGAGACTGGCGGAGGTAGTCTACCTCCAGCCATCGATGATCGTTCACTTCCCTTCGGGGGAGCGTGGGGTGCTGTCGCTGTCTGAGTGGTTTTTGCCAATTTATAACACTTTATCTCTTGAACATTGTGAATTGTGCCATATGCCAGTTCTTGAATATGTTCTTACTAATTGATGTTTTGCAAACAAATCAAAAAGAGTTACCATCACAGATAATCACTACATAGCATAAAATAAAGTCGCTTTCTCTGTCCCTATTTCCTTATGTCCCTATGTCCCTTTGAATGCTTAAATCTTTAAAACTACGCAACGGATTTTGATGCGGTTTTTTTAATAGATTTATACGTAGGTATAATAAAACCGTACGAAGCTGGAGCGGGTCGCTAGTGTTATATAAAAAATTAAAACTGCTTTAGTTTCTTTAATTATTTAAATTAAAATTTGGTTCACTTCAATATATTCGAAGGTAAAGTTAAGAAAACTATCTTGTTTAATTGCTAGTTTTTCGAGTGTGATCAATACTCTTTCCTAGAGTTTTGGTAAAAAGAATAGTTTTGACCATTTATTTTCTGATAATTTTTGCAACTCAGTTTTATTATAGAAGCGTGTATTACATGTTTTGTTGTAGAAGAGGTTACATTTAAACCATTTGAAAGATAAATTGATTTTGTTAAGTCTTGTTGTAAGCAAAGCAAGTTTTTATGCTTATTACTAGTATTGAAATTTAATTTACTTATGTAAGTATATTGCTGGATTTAGGGAACCTATCGATATATCTTTATATGTGAAAAAGTTTCCAAAATCAAATTTTCATCGTACCTATACCTACTGTCAATGTGTTTATTTCTTTGTAGGATTAATCAATTCAATCACGCATTGTTTAATAAGGTATCGAACGAATCTATCTTCAGCATCTTAGAAACTTTAGTCAACCATACGTTTTAGTCATGCATGAGTCACACATAGGGTTACCATATCTCCGGAATTGTCCTAAGATCTCCGGACTTTTAGACCAATCTCCGGAGCTCCGGAATTGTCGTATGATCTCCGGAATTTAGGAATTTTGAATTATACCGAGCAAATCATCAATATATTATTATTAAAAAGTAAGAGATCAAACAGTTAGCAGTTTTTTTTTACTAAGAGATCAAAGAGATCAACTAAAATTACAAATAAAATCAACACTAAGGCAGGCTATGTCTAGTAGGTTCGTGTAAACTCTCCAGTAAAAGGTTGACCGAAGGCACCGCATACGCATTAGTCTTTCTGACGGGTTGTTCCCATTCGATCACACCAAATCCGATCACGGGGCATCCGATCACGGCAAACGGCGTCAAACGGTTGCATCCGATCACGCCATACAAATAATGCCCTACTTTTTGATTACGTTTGTAAGCATAATATATAGATTTTCAGTTTTAAATATTTACGAATGTTATTCCTAGTGTGTGTTTATATGATTCAGTAGTTTTTAAGGCGAGACAGCGAAAATAAAAAATATGATATATGAATCAGTCTTTTATTAGTATCTCTGTTTTCAAAATCAGTCTTATTTTACGAAACCAGTCTTAAGATTATAAACTGAATATTGATTTTTTTCATAAAATAAATAGGTATATCTTTCTAAGTACACTAATACACACATAATTTTTACTTTAAAATTTAACTAAATAGCAATTGATAATCACATTTATACAAGGAAAACTATAAGATAAAATCACACAAAGTAAACATTTAGTAAATCAACAATGCACACGGGTAAATCAGTGTCACTTATTATTTTAAAATCACAGTCATATTAACAAAACCCTTAAAAATAATAAACGATTATTTTAAACATTTAAATATCTGTTTAGATATGAAAATGTTTATTTACATACAAATATAGATTTATTTTAATGTTTCACAATCATTTATAAATCAAATATAATTAACGTAAAAGTACACCACTAGTTTACAAAAAACTGAGGCGAACTGAAAATCAATTATCACTTCATTTCTTATATTATTTTGATAATTATGTACTTTCCTATAGTATTAAATTTGACTTGTCTAAGTGCTTATTTTGTAAGCCTAAAGAAATAAAGATATTGATTATTTGATTATTTGATTATACAACATATACATAATATATATATACGAATAACATACGTAAGTATTTAATAATGAAATCTATTAATTATGCTTACCAAGGTTGATTTACTAAATAGTTACTTTCTGTGATTTTATCTTATAGTTGCCCTTGTATAAATGTGATTATCAATTGCCATTTAGTTAAATTATAAAGTAAAAATTATGTGTGTATTAGTGTACTTAGAACTTATAATATATATATATATATATATATATATAATATATATATATATATATAACAATAAATTGGAACAAACATGGGTCAGTTCTTAAATATGACTATGGAACATTCAATAATAAATAACTGTTTCCCTAATTCTAACCTGCATAATATTATGCACAAAATTGATTTTAAAACTATTGACAGTAATTCAAATTTGATTATATTTCTTGGTAATAGGGGTAATGTGAACAAATCTGACCTAATTAGGTATATGGATAAACTGTGCTCATTAAATTTAAAACAAATTGTAATGTTCACATTCCCCTACAGCGACAGCTTGCCACATTCGGAAAATATACTTAGATATAAGTTAAATATGACATTGCATACTATTTCATGCAACAACAATGTACATGTGATTGATACTAACAGTATTGTTAGTAAAAAATATTATTTGACTCAAGGTAATTACTACCTTTCTAATTTTTACAAAAGACAGATAGCAATTTCGCTATCCTATTATTTTAAAACAACAGCCAAAAACTTGGCTATAACAAATGCTTCTTTTGAGCATTACAATAACTTAAAAAACAATACCTTGGAAGTTATTCCAATTAATTTAAATTAGAAATAAAGACAATAGAGGAAGTCTCTTGCCCTAAAAAGTCAAATAATATTAATAATCACAAGAAAAAACAAAGTTGTAAAATAAATGCAAAGCTTACTAGCTTGGTGCACCAAAATATTCAAGGTTTAAGAAGTAAATTATTAGAATTAGAGTTATACATGAACTCATTTGATATTGACATCATCTGCTTAACAGAACACTGGCTGAAAAGCCATGAGCTCATGTTTAACTTTAGTAACCACCAAGTTGGTAGTTCTTTTTGCAGATCACATGCTATTCGTGGAGGCTCTTTAATATTACTAAATAAACTACTGAAATTCAAAGAACGTAAGGACATAATATGTATGTCTGTTGAAAGCCACATCGAAGTCGCATGTGTTGAGTTGGAGCAAAGTATTGTAGTAAGCGTATACAGCCCACCATCAGCTTCCTTTGAAATATTTGAAAACATAATGGATGATATCTTATTTAAAATAACAAAATCAAATAAAAATCTCATAATATGCGGAGACTTCAATGTTAATCTTTTAGAAGTTGACTCCCACAGTAGAAGATTAACTAATTTATTTAAGTCTTATAATCTAAGTCCACTATTTATGGAACCAACTAGAATTACTGAAACCTCAGCAAAATGCATAGATAATATATTTGTTTGCCAAAATGATAAAATTGTAAGTAAAAATATAATCAGCAATTTAAAATCAGACCACTTAGGTCAACTCATAAAAATGAACATTCAATTGAAAAAATATAATTGTAAAAAGAAAATAAAATATATACCAGTAACCACACATCGATTTGATCAGTTTAAATTGGATTGGGACTCTAAACCAGCACCTAACTACTCATACAACAACCCAAATGAGTTGTATAGCAGTTTTTTCAACAAATTCACCTATGCGTTCAATTCAATATTTACACCCAGGTTGATAGTGGTCTCTGAGAAACTTAACTTTAGCGAGTGGGCAACAGTAGGTATACATAAAAGTAGACAAAAGTTGTATGAACTGTATAGTGAAAAACAATACAATTTTAGTGAGGAGTTTAAAGAAAAAGTTAAAAATTATTCAAAATTGTTTCGGAAAGTTTGTCAAATTGCAAAGTCAAATTATATTAGCTCAAAAATTCGAAATAGTGAAAATGTAATTAAATCAACTTGGAAAATAATAAATAGTGAGACTGGAAAGGTTAGTAACTATACTAATGATTACAATTTAAAAATTAATAACTCTTCAATCAAAAATGATGTTGAAGTAGCCCAAGCCTTTGAAAACTTTTTTACTAATATTCCAATCTCTACTACTAAGTGTCTTAACTCTTCTCAAGTAATCGCTGAGTCTCTACTTAAAGAAAATGTACCTAAATGCGAAAATAAATTTAATTTCAATCATGTTGATGACAAAGATATAATTAAAGCCTTTAGACTTTTAAATATTAAGAAAACTGCAGATCTCTGGGGCATTTCTGTTAAAATTATTAAACCTTTGATTGATATAATTGCACCAGATTTAGCTTTCATATTCAATGAGTCCATTGATTGTGGCGTATTTCCTGATCTAATGAAACATAGTAAAATAACTCCACTGTTTAAATCGGGTAGTAGGTCTGACCCCACCAATTTTAGACCGATATCAGTACTGCCTACATTCAGCAAAGTTTTTGAAAAACTTATTTTACATCAATTGCTCAGGCATTTCAATGGCAATGACCTGCTACATTGTAAGCAATTCGGGTTTACTCGAGGCAGGTCAACTACTGATGCTGGTGTAGAGTTGGTATCACATATTTTTGATGCTTGGGAGAAGTCGCAAGACGCTTTAGGCGTCTTTTGCGACTTGTCAAAAGCATTCGATTGTGTACACCATAAGACATTAATCAGGAAACTACATCACTATGGATTAAATGACACCTCTTTGGATCTTCTTTCATCTTACTTAAGTGACAGGATACAAAGAGTTGACATTAATGGGAAACGGTCTTCGGGGTCTGTAGTTACTATGGGTGTACCGCAGGGGTCTATCCTCGGTCCTTTCCTGTTTTTAGTTTATATTAACGACCTGCCTGATCTTGTAAAGAATAATCACGAGATTGTATTATTTGCTGATGATACTTCTTTAATTTTTAAAATGAAAAGACAAACTACAAATTTCGACGATGTGAATAATGCAATCTCAAAAGTTGTCCACTGGTTTAGGGTCAATAATCTTTTGCTTAACGAAACCAAAACCAAATGTATTAGATTTATTCTACCTAATGTGAAACAAGTTAAGGCTGATGTAAACGTGAAAGGAGAAACGTTAGACATTGTAGAAAGTACCGTATTCTTAGGAATCACTCTAGATAGTAAGCTTCAATGGGGCCCACACATAGATAAGCTATCGAAGAGACTCAGTTCTGCAGCATATGCAGTCAAAAAAATCCGTCAATTTACAGACGTGGATACTTCTAGACTTGTTTATTTCAGCTACTTCCATAGTATTATGTCTTATGGTATACTACTGTGGGGGAACGCTGCAGACATTAACACCGTATTTGTGCTGCAGAAGAGGGCTGTTCGTGCAATCTATAATATGGGTCCCAGAGAATCTCTCCGCAATAAATTCAAAGAAATAAACATAATGACAGTACCATGTCAATATATTTATGAAAACTTGTTGTACACTCATAAAAATATCAATAGGTTCACTAAAAATAGTGACATACATAATGTTAATACTAGAAATAAGAATAAACTCGCTTTGCCCACAACTAGATTAAACAAAGTTAATGTATCTTTCAAAGGGCAATGTATACGCTTCTACAACAAAACTCCAAGTGAGTTGCAAAAATTATCGGTGAATAAATTCAAACAAATTATCAAAACTATTCTTTGTAAAAAGGCTTACTATAAAATATCTGATTATTTAGATGATAAAAAAGCTTGGGACGAGTTTTGCTCCAACTCTAAAACTAACAACCTAACAAGGTAAAGGTTTCTTGTTCGCTTCTTTACTTTACCTAAATAGACCGAAGTGAACATTAATCAAAGTGAGCACTTTATTTCATAATTTCAATTATTTTTAACATGTATTTTATGACGTGTCCAAGTGTCCTGTAAGGTCTTAAGGAAATAAAGCACTTTGAATTTTGAATTGAATTTTGAATTTTGAACGATATACCTATTTATTTTATGAAAAAAAAACAATATTCAGTTTATAATCTTAAGACTGGTTTCGTAAAATAAGACTGATTTTGAAAACAGAGATACTAATAAAAGACTGATTCATATATCATATTTTTTATTTTCGCTGTCTCGCCTTAAAAACTACTGAATCATATAAACACACACTAGGAATAACATTCGTAAATATTTAAAACTGAAAATCTATATATTATGCTTACAAACGTAATCAAAAAGTAGGGCATTATTTGTATGGCGTGATCGGATGCAACCGTTTGACGCCGTTTGCCGTGATCGGATGCCCCGTGATCGGTTTTGGTGTGATCGAATGGGAACAACCCTTTCTGACAAATATTGTGTGACTTCAATCAAAGGTAAACGTCCTGACTGATGGGCGGCGCGGGAGGTGGGCGCGTCGCGTGTATTTGGTGAGGTGATTAAAGAAATTATAAAATTGTGACTTTTTATTGTAAATATAGGTTGTAGAGTTCCATTATGTTTTAATTGAAATTACGACTAAATCTCAGGAATTTCCAATACAAAATCTGGCTTATCTCCGGAATTTTCATTTTTCCATATGGTAACCCTAGTCACACACAATAAACCATTTTACTGGTTACAAATATTATAGTAACGTCGTCATTAAGAAAGAAATTAACAGGTGAATTGAATAACCTAAGTTTCATTTTGTGTCACATTTTTTATTTTTTAACAAATTTTATTCCCGTCCAAAGATACTGACTAAAAGACTCCCTCCTACGTTACGCGCACGTGGTGTGCGCGTCACTCCCATCCAGTGCTTCCAGATCCCAAAAGTAAAATTACAGTGTTTCTAGTTAAAAAATACAGTAGTTTCTAAAAATAATGCAGTAGATTTCAAAATCGATTACAGTAAAATTACAGTATTTTGTTTAAATATTTATGGAAAATTAAGCTGCTTCCGGACATTAAGTCATGAAAGTCAAAGTGCTTAACATATATTTCGATACAAAAAAAACAATTATTATTAATTTATTTATTCCAGAACGATTTGCTCATGATTATCAATATTTATCGACGACCGATGTGGCGCGCTGGGCGAAGGTCCTTATTGATATTAAAATTTCTTTTAAGCTCTTGACGGACCAGCAAAGTGATGTGCGTAGTAATGATTACTACGCACATCACTTTCCTCACTGCTTGAGCTCATTTTTACAGCAATATCGCTATAAGTTTTTGGTTTAGAGTTTATTTAACATCACTGCATACTACTAGGTATGGCAAAACAAGTTTATGAATAAATAGACGAAAAATGCAATGTTCCTTTATATGACAGAGACGGCTACTATTGATAGTTGCGTCCCAGAGTGCTCTACGATAGTTCCGTATTGCCAGGCAGTACACGCAGCTAATCGACACCCATTGACAATTATTGTCAATGGGTGTAGATTAGCTGCGTGTCGTTTTACGTATTAGAATGATAAAGTTATAAGAAAATTAAATACAGTATATTCCATACACTGTATTTTATCATTACAGTATACAGTAGAAAAGTCTAAAATACAGTAAATCTACTGTAATTACAGTGAATCTGGAAGCACTGCTCCCATCGTGTGACGCTCCTCAGACGTCACGAGACCATGCGCACGCGCAGCTGCTGTGACGTCACGAAGCGCTGATACCAAAATATAACTAGATGTCGCTGCTAAAAATGGACGAGCTCTAGATCGCGCTGACGAGAACGCACGGCTCAGAATGAGGCGAATGAAGGAACTCTGCTTCGACAAGACCTTACTTCATAGGATCATTTCTATAGTAAGCTCTTCCTCAGGTTTCCACAATATGTGAGACCAGCTCAAACCGCGATGAGGAGACGTGGCGCGGTGCCCTGAGCGTGAGACTGGCGGAGGTAGTCTACCTCCAGCCATCGATGATCGTTCACTTCCCTTCGGGGGAGCGTGGGGTGCTGTCGCTGTCTGAGTGGTTTTTGAACAATTTATTAATGACTTGAGGTGATTTGGAATGCCGGTGTCGTCGAGACAGTTTGAATGGCTAATGTTAAATGTAATAAGTTCCTGGTCATACAGTACAGGCATACCTATTGTGTTATTTATTAGTACTCTTGTAGGTGGAATCGGTCAATGATCATGTTACTTCCAATTCATTAGAAGCAAACCAGTTTGTAATACCTATACTTGCTCCAATTATTCGAGATGGCACCAAAATACGACAAATACCACACCATCGCATAACGTTGTAATATTCTCTTTGATCAGATTACACACCAAAATTTATATAAAAAACATCAATATTAATTATGGACTCGGTCTTATTCTCCTTTTAAAAAAATATAGCAGCAAATGTTATGCTTAAACTCTTAGGTTAGGTTACCCATATCTTTAGACAATTCCTGAATTATTCCTTCACTCAAACTCGCCTGAGAAAGTATCGAGCATTCCTTAAAAAACATACTAGAGAGTAGAGACCGGTATGCTTAGTCGCTAATTTTGTTCTTTATCAACCCCACTGGACGTTGAATCGGTTGAAATAGGTAATTTTAGGCTTCATCATCGTAAATGATATTCTTCAAAATCTGTTAACCCATATATGCCCAGAAAGATTTAGGTCTCCGATTTTCATAATTTTTGCATATGTTGTTGCTAATGGAATATTATAAGACCCATATTTTTTTATTTTGAGTTTCAGTTACTGAAAGTGCCTTTTTTTTGAAGGGTCGCTATCGACCCCGCGGGCAAATAACTATCTGATAATAGTGGAAAAGGTAGGGGTCAATCAAACGCAGTATGTTATTTTTACACGCCCGTTTTATATTTTTACTAATGTATTAATACCTATGTTCAATAGTTAGGAAGATTTACTTCCTAATCCAAAAATTCGGTAATCCGAATAAATAAAATTAACAATATACCTAGCTTAGGAATCACATAATAAAACTACGAAATAACTATGCTAATTTCGCAAAGCATTTGTCAGGAAGATTAAATAAATATCTAAATAGACCTCAACGTTTTAAAGACCTTCGTTTTCACCCAAACTTTCCAGGATATCTACTATTTCATTGTTAGATAGAATTCGGCGTGACCTTAGAAAAAAAGACAACATTCGGTATCATATCTGCCCAGAGGGTCGGTAGTGACTCATCAAAATATTCGGTCTAATAACAGAGTGAAAAACATATTATTATCAAAATTTTGTACGTACGTATCTAGAGTATTATATTTACTTTTCTAATCATTCAAAAACAGAAACTAAAATCCTTATAAATAAATAGTTATTTACGGTTTTGTCTCAGCCGGTGCAAAAATTTCGCCATAAAAATCAAGTCATAACTTTCACCACAACTATTCAACTGAAATTGAGCTTTTTTGATGTAAAATTTGCTTCAGGTGATTAGCTATTTTATCATAAAATGCGTAAATGGCGTTAAACACAATTTCTTATGAATAATTTTCAATTTCGAGGCATCCAAGCGGGAGAAGAAAGTTTGGGTCGTTTTCGTGCTTTTGGGCATATATGGGTTAAATCAAGATATCCTTCAAAATCTGTTAAATTATTCACAACAAACTCTTCGAGGAGAGTTCAGGTCGCGACGTACCTTGAGATGACAGAATATCATCTCACCACTTGTATAAGGAATTTTCTTAAGGTAAATTCGAGAGGAGGAATTTTATAAAACCAAGCACACCAAAACACACTTGGAGCTTGAGGAAACGGCTAAAGCTAGGTTCATATTGCTGTGTCGGGGTGTGTTGTGGCGCGACAGAACGCAATCAGTCTCATAGATTTAGTATGACTAGATTCACATTAGTAGCTTGTGTTGGAGTGTGGCGCGATCTGTCCCTAATGTGAATCTAGTCATACTAAATCTATGAGACCGATAGCGTTCTGTCGCGCCACAACACACCCCGACACAGCAATATGAACCTAGCTTTAAGATATGTGGGTTAGAGCAGAAATTGTTTGTTATTGTTTCAAAATCTGTATAACTGTGGCTTAATTATAAAGGGTTACCATACCACAGATTGACTTGCAAATGCGGAATTTAAGCAAACGCGGCCCTTTTGCTCACCCAACATAACAAGGACGAGCTATTCACTAACCGAGAAAGTACTGGTGGATTTTTTGAATGACTAGGCTTAAATTAAATAAATAAACAAATAAATAAAATGCTGGTAAATTCACACAGATTCATCTAACCCCAAGCTGAGCAGAGCTTGTGATTATCATCATCATCATCATCATCATCAGCCTATATTAGTCCACTGCTGGACATAGGCCTCCCCTAATGAGCGCCATAGCGCCCTGTCTTCAGCTTGACGCATCCAGCATCTGCCAGCAGTCCTTCGCAGATCGTCATCCCACCTGGCCGGAGGGCATCCTACACTACGTTTGCCGAGTCGCGGTCTCCACTCAAGAACACGTTTACCCCAACGGTTGTCGGTTCTTCGCGCGATATAGCCGGCCCACTGCCACTTCAACTTGCTAATTCTATGAGCTATGTCGATAACTTTGGTTCTCTGTCGGATGTATTCATTACGAATCCTATCCTTCAGAGAAACTCCGAGCATTGCTCTTTCCATAGCTCGCTGAGCGACCTTGAACTGGTGGACCAGCCCTACCGTGAGTGTCCACGTCTCAGCTCCGTAGGTCATAACGGGTAGGACGCACTGATTGAAAACTTTCGTTTTCAAACATTGCGGTATAGATGAGCTTGTGATATGTTATAGATACTTATAGGTGTTAGATGACTGATATACTTAATACAATAAATAGTTACCACCATATAGATAGATTTGTTTTATTTTACTATAGATACCATATAGAAAACACAGTTTCAATCAAAGTTTGAATTCAGTCAGTCAGTTTTCATTGCTAGTAATTTTGTACCTACTGTAATTTTGTATCCACTGTATTTCGTACCTAGTGAAACCTTATTCCAAAAACTTACTTACTTGACTTAAGTACTAAGATTCTAGTTTTACAATTCAAAAATATATTACGTATAATGCCAAAAAAATACAAAGCGTTGAAATAAATTGGAAGCAGTAAGCGCGCGGCGACCCAGAAATACCCTTTTTAAGTAAAAGCCCATTGGGACGAATAAATTTAAATAGACTGCAAAATCAGCCAGGCTTCACGAGTTCAGTTTAAAACTACTAATTATTCCCAGGGTGTTCCGTTGACGATTTAAGCATGATTATATTTTACTTCAATCGAATTTTACGTTTAAAAATTATGTAGAGTTGGTTGACAATCACTATATGTAGTATAAAACAAAGTCGCTTCACGCTTTTTGTCTGCCTCTCTGTCCCTATGTATGCAAGATCTTTAAAACTAAAACGGCAACTTTTTAATAGAGTTATAAACCCGTGCGAAGGGTGGATCACTAGTGAGAATAGATACCTACCAGTTTATGAAAATAACAAAGTCGAGAGACAAGCATATTACTATTTAAAATATACTGAACCTAGAGAGATTAGTTTGATATTGAACACATTATGTTGGGTCCAGTCCAGACAAAGCGAACGGGAGCGAACGTAAGAGAACTAGTGGGATTCAACGTTTGGTATCGTTTGTTCACTCGCTTAGGTTGTTGCGTCCACAGTCCACACTAAACGAACGAACATATGAATCCCAGTGAATTCCGGCGAATGAGCACGGCCCAAGGTGAACGAAGGCCCTCGCTTTCATTCGCCATGCCATTCACACGGGCTCATTCGCGTTCATTTGTTAACCTTCGCTTGCTTTCGTTCGCTTGCTCTGGACCCGCCATAATAAACCAGCTATAAGGCTATTTCATGTCCTGTTTTCGGTCCTAGCCGAAACAAGAAACTTGGAAATGGACTTTACCCGACTTTGTCGGTCCCAAGCCGATTAGTCGGCAAGTTACAAAGGAACAAAACCTAGACGTGGTCACGGGAAAATCACTCTACTCACTACAGCTACCTTTGGTAACGAGCGGAACTTATGCTACAGGGTGTTTCTATCTGAGAGTGAACGGAATGAGATGGGATGAAGAGGGACTTCTATTTATACCTAATCAAATCACATCTATACCTAATCAAATGGAATTTATTTTCCAAAAACGTTTTTTCTATTTTTGGATTTGGATTAAAATCTTTTTCATTGTTTCTCCTTCGGTCCTAACCCCTTATACTAGCTCCGATGGTCATAAAATAATATACTTAGGTATTTTATTCAAAAACTTAGATTTTTTTTGTAAAAACTGAGTTAAGAACGCAAGAAATAATTGGGTTGAAACACCGAACTGCAGAAGTTCTAAACGATTCGTTTTGACAGCTTTAATTTGTTCATTGATTTGTCTGTCATTAGTTTTTGTACTATAATTTAGGTACATATTTTTCGCTGAGCTTTTGCAATTATGCGTTGTTGGAGATTTGGTTTTTAGTTGTAACCCTTGCTGTTGTCTGCTATTATTAAGTTTTCACACATGACGTCTCTGTTTACAAAAAATATTTTTATATTAAACTAGTAACCCGCCCCGCCTTCGCACGGTTTTATTATATGTATAAACCTTCCTCTTGAATCACTCTATCTATCAATAAAAACCGCATCAAAATCCGTTGCGTAGTTATAAAGACTTAAGCATACAAAGGAACATAGGGACAGAGAAAGCAACAATGTTTTATACTGTGTAGTGATTATACGTAGTTATTTTCCGAACCTTATCTACACCCTGTATTCGGATTATGAACTAGCAAAGTTCATAAACTGAACATACTGTAGGTATATGCATGGAGTAGGTACTCGTACTACACTCGTATTACTAACTGCAGTTTCCAAGCGAGTAATGTTTTGGTTGAGTACCCAGTATGTACCTACTTGTGCAAGTAGTTTTAAGACCGTGGGGCTTAGTGAGTATACATCATTATACTCACTACGCCATAAAGGCTTAAAATAATAATATTGTAAAGTACAATGATGTGGCTAAGGAAGAACCGACTGAGATTTAAGGAATGTGTTCGATTCCGACAAAGGACAATGTTTCTGTGTTCAGCTGAAAGTTCCGAGACTGCTTGATTTTAATAATATTAACATCCAGACCAGTTTTGTAAATTTTACTAACAACGAAAATTACAAGCAAAGGAATAGAAAAATTACAACTAGTTTTGTAAATCCAACAGTTACATTATACCTAATCTATCCATATTTTGTAGACATCGACTTAGTTACAAACTGAAATTCAAAGTACATTATCTATTTCATTTAGATCTTCCAGGACTCTTGGATTTGAAATACAAGTGTTCACCCTATGATTATTTTTAGACTTATTTTGTCTAAGAACAGCTGAAGTAATTTAGATGATCTTTCCTATGTCGGATTTGTCTCAGACTAATAGTAAAAAGTAAAGGCACAGATTTATTTATTTATTTATTTTTTACACGCGGACGAAGCCGGTGAGCTCAGCAAGTATTAAATACTTTACAAATTAACCCAAAATAATCTATATTTTTAAGTTATACAAGTTTAATTTAGGTCCTCTATATAGATAAATGTAGCCTTGTCGCTGAAGATTAATGTATACCAGACAGCCTTGAATGGCCTATATATTCAAAGTTGCATAAAACATAGAGTGGTAGGTAATAAAGCAAAGTTTTAAAAGTACCTATATAATTTAAAAAGATATCAATTTCCCTAAAATAAAGGTAAAGAAAATTATTCCGTCGTAATTTTCCAACATTAACAAAAGATGTTAACTTTTAATTAAAACGCTATCATTGTTATTAGTTATAATCTTGTTTCCTCCCTCCGAAATTGGTTTCTAAGGATCCGTACAGTCGGATACAAAGTTAATTAACTTTACTCTCAAGCGTACTCTAGTACAAATTGAGACTTTATTTTACTGGAGTTTATAAAAATTTAGTTAATTTTATAATTTCTTTATTAACAACGAAAATAACAAGCAAAGGAATAGAAAAATTACAACTAGTATTTACAATTGAAACCATTGAGCTAACTGCAGACGGTTGCAAACAGTCTAAAGGTAGCTCAATTGATCCATGTCAATACCAGTCGGAAGCGTCCCCAAGACACTGGCTGCATTACCACGCTGTATGGCAATCTGATGCGCTGAGCCAGATATTCACCAGCTCTCGGGTCACGCGTCGCATCGACCAGACGCTCAGATAATTTTTTAAAAACCCGGAGAGCCTCGGTACCCCACGGACCTAGGGTCCGAATCCAAGGGGAGCAAATGCGTAGGTTCTGTCGAGACCTGCATATTTGCGCCTCTTGAGATCCTCGGCCAGATCTGCCGCCGCACCAGCCCTAGTGGATGTCCTTGAAAGATGGGAAGGTGCAAGTGTGTCGACGCATGTAGCGTCGTTAATTTTATTAGTCACTTATTTCTCCACCCGAATGCGCATCGTACGTGTTGTCTGGAATAAAAAGCTTAAATCTCCATGTTTTTTGTTTAGCTTTCTGAACACGTAACATTTATCTATGTGTTATACCTATCGGCTCTACCCAATTTGCCGACCTTCACGATTGCTTTATTTACGACATAAAATCAGTCATTTGGAGCATACGGAAACTGATGACAGCGCAGGATTGCGACGCGACACCGGAGCTTCGCCCCGCGCCGTGCAGCTACGTCACTTCGGTTCACATCACACATCGAATCCGTAGACACCTTAGATTAATTAGATTATACAAAACCTATGTAAAAGTAATTAATTAAATTTATATTTTAAAAATCGTTTTTTTTTTGGGAAACCCAGGCGTCGCGTCGTTCATATAATTTATGTGTGTGTGCCGAAATAAATGCTATACCTAGATAAGTACAACTAGGTACGTCAAAGGTAAGCCAGAATCGTTCAGTACTTTAGGCGTGAATTATATCAATCCAAACTTTTTCATTTATAATATTACGAGCGACCCGCCCCGGCTTCGCATGATTTTATTATACCTACATATAAACGTTTCTCTTGAATCACTCTTTAAAAAAAAACGTTTCAAAATCCGTTATGTAGTTTTAAAGATTTAAGCATACATAGGGACAGAGAAACGACTTTATTTTATACTAGGTATGTATGTAGTGATGTATATTTGAAACGTTTAGTGTGACACCTAATTGTTTCGTAAATTACAATTTGTTCGTAGTGTTTTTGAGCTTAAAAAATCCGCCAGGGCTATAAACTTCTGCGCTGACTGTACAAAGGAACTGGTATCTATTCCATAACCGGTTTTCTGTATTGTCCTGAAGCTCTTGTTCTTGAAACGTCAGGCATTTGTTAACCTTTATTGATTGGGTCTCTCGACCCTACTATACAAAGACTTACCCTGAGAGGGACTGGTGCTACCGAACAGTAAAAGGTCATTGACATTTGATACAATAATTTGCGGGTACACTATTGTACTCTATTGTTCCACATATCTAATCAACTTTTTCACTATCAATTATGGTAAACTACGGTGTTATGGCTGGTACATAGACCCCATCTTACGGCTATTCTGCTGAATTAATCAGTTTTCAATGATAATCATCGTCGCAGAATCGGGTTGGTGCGGTTTATTGTATGTATAGGTAAAATAGATAAAAGGTAATAAAAAAGGATGATTTTTTTCACAATAGAGACGACTTTTTCTTGCATCATCGCTGTTAAATTAAACCTTATAAGGTTTCTATTGGGTTTAAGCCTGCAGATCGCACTGACCAGGGAATGACTTCTATATCGCTATGCCTGTTAAACAAATACGAGCAGAGCAGTGTGTGTGCGAGCATTTCTTGGATTTAGCTGACCTGACGTAGCTCAGCAGAGGGATACAAGGTGCTAAAACTTGGTAGCATACCGTCTTACAAAATAGACAGATGATTAGTTGCATTTGCCCTTGAAGGAAGTAGAAGAAGCTTCCCTACTCCATCATTTATTTATCTCTGGTCAGAAAAGACGAAATGTCTTGGTAATGTTGTAGCCAGTTTTATGTATTCGGCAGCAATAATTGCTGTTCTTCAACGGTTCAGATCTTGGCATTATAAAATACTTTCAGGGCCTCGCGGTTCACCCGCGTTATTCCCGTTACCGTGGGAATTCCGGAATAAAATATATTTTATTTGGCCTATGTGATATTCCAGATTATAATCTATCTCTGTGCCAAATTTCATCCATATCCGTTAAGTAGTTTTTCACACGTCCATCCATCCATCCACACTTACAAATTTTCCCATTTATAATATTAGTAGGATCTAGCAACCTTTGTACAAGCGGATTTTTTATAGGTAATGATTTGGTACTACCACGTATCATTATCGTTGTCAATAGTCGTCAGATCTCGAGTTCTGCAACAGATCCCCATCCGTCTGTTAATGTCTGTGAAAATTCCTAGAAGCAAGAGTCTCATTCCTCAAAGACCCGCGAAGTAATTATTCTCTTTCACTTTGCTTGGTCAGGCAGGGATGCAAGTTGTGTGGTTTCATAATGCATTCCATTTGGATTTCTTGCCAGTAGCTTGTAGCTTATTTCGGCTAGCTATAAGGGTTATGCTTTTATGCTGATGACTTCCATAACTTAGCTTTAGGTAAGGAACTTATTATCCTCATATCATAATTCAAAACAGGTAAAGGGTTCGGATTTTTCAGCGAAAACAGAAGAGTTGTTATGCATTCAATACTTTTGGCAAGAAGTCCTGAGACTGTCGAATGCTAGAGTCGAGAACTAGACTGAAATTCATGATTGATTTTACATGATAATGTTTGACGTGGTTGAATTTTTTATTGGTTTCGCACACAGAATTGGGAATAATATGTTACTATTATTCCTTCTATGGTTTCGCATGTCGTCGTCGCCTGGAAAGTCTAGAGTTTGGTATGTAATAAAAGAATAAATGATATGTATGTATAGACCTGAAAATGTATGAATAACTACATGAAAATAACTACATAAATCAAAGTGATTCAGGATAGAAATTTACTTTGATTTATAGACACTTATTAGCTCTGTATAGAATTAAATTTGATTTGTCTAAGTGCTTACTTTGTAAGCCTAAAGAAATAACGATATTGATTTACTGATTCTGCTTGCTTGAGGCTCTACGACGTTGTGTGTCCAGCATTACTAATATTATGTAGGTCTTAAACCAGGTCTAAAGCCACTGAGTATCGACTTTCAACAAAAACGAGGAAACGTAGGACAAGAAAACAAGGGTGCCATCAGAAAAAGCTCAGAGATAAAGCTAAAATATTGGGTGTTAGCTGAAAGGGACAAACGTTGGCAATAAATATAAACTAAGCGCGACATAGCTACTAGCTATTTGAATTTCCTAATCCTTTAGGTCTGGCCTGGTTATTACGTCACTACTAAAGACCTCCGGTAGTTTTATGATTTTGTAGGTCCTAAATTTAATGGATTTCATACTTTGGGGCTAGATGATGCGGTGTGTACAGTAATTATAATTTATAACTAGCTTTTTCCACATGAAAGTTATTGAAAAGTAGCCTATGTTTCAAAACTTTCAGCCTGATTTCAGAAGTTTTGGCCTGAAGAGGTAACAAATATCATCCAATCATCCAAAATTTTGGAATTACATGTAATATTTGAATGATATTATGATACGAGAATGGGATGGAATCATTATGATCTGACTAACTAATGCCACATAATAGATTGCGCGGCATAATAGATTACCTATCCCATTCTGATAGCGCGTGGACATTTACCTACAGCCTTACCACAAAAACAAAATCACGACTTAGACACGTGTTTAATAGTTGTTTAGCAAAAGTCATCGTACAACCATGTTAAACAACTGTTAAACACGTGTCTAAGTCGTGACTTTTTTGTGGTAAGGCCTTTATTGTTTCAATAAATTATTAATTCAAACTGCCATCTACTAACTTTTGTTTTGGAACATTTAGCGACTTAATTTCCCCGAAGTTTTTTGTTTGAAGTATTTTGCCTTGAAGGTTCTTTCAATTACACAACTTTTCAAAACAAGTTTCCGTGCAATGGAAACGTGAATATTTGGGACGGTAAGTACCGAATGTTTGTGAACAAATCACTCAGGTATTTCATCGGGTAGTCCGGAAATCACGCACGATCGCATGCCCGTTGGCTTAGCGGAGTTTTACACGATCAATCAATCAAGGCTTGATGTGATATGAATCGACAAACGGGTGTTTTAGCAAACTGTCAATTGCCATATGACAGTTATCTTTGAATTTTTTGTCTCAATGATACAAAGATGTTGTAGAGGATCTTTGCAATGAGATTGTATTTTTTTTAATTATAGTAAGGACCTATTTTATGCCCTAAATTTAAGAAAATAAAACGTAATACAAGGCATTGGCCTTGTGTTTATTTTCTTCTTCTATCTTATGACCATTGGGTCATAGTGGCTTTCGCCTGGGCATTGAAAACATTTTTTTTTTATAGTTCTTACGAAAATTATCGTAAGAATTATAAAAAAATATAAAAAAAGTTAGTTTATATTTTCTTAACTTCAATTTGTGTATAGGATAACACGAAATTTATTCGTTGGCTTGCACCATAGAAGTTTATATTATTAAATGAAATTAAATAATCCCTAATCCCATCGTATTTTTTTTCCTTGTAGGAAAAGAACCGTTTAATACCTGGAAGGAGTACCTACTTCACTACATAATATAAACAAAGTCGTTTCCTGTGTCCCTTTGACGGTAAGTCCCTTTGAACGCTTAAATCTTTAAAAGTACGCAACGGATTTTGATGGGGTTTTTTTAATAGATAGAGTGATTCAAGAGGAAGGTTTATACCTATAATAAAACCGTGCGAAGCCGAGGCGGGTCGCTAGTAGGTACTAATACAAAATTGTTATTATTCCGAGTTGTTCAAGCAATGATTTACACTTGTCCTTCATTTTACGTAGTTCTTTGTTATCTTAAGACTATCTCAAGTTACTACAATTTTATCCTATCTATCACAAGTGACTATCACAAGTTACCACAGTTTTTTTTACAGTGTTTCGTAGACGGCGTCGGCCATTGAATCATAGTTCCCAAGGGCTCGTTACGGTTAAGTACGCCGATAACATGGAACAAGGCCGTGAATTTATTACTTATTTCTGATTGGCAGTAAAAAGTTATTGCAGTACCTAATAACTGATTAGTACAATGTAGGTTGGTAAGTATGAAGAATAAGTGACTGGTTTTTAAACAGGGGCTTTATTATCTAACTTAATTTAACTGATAATCGAGATCGCTTAATTTTTGAGAGTTGAAACCTAGCCTGGACTTCAATTGTACCACTGGTTGACCTTTGAGTTTAACTGGTAATAATCGATTTCAAAATTAGCCAATAAAGCATCAGATTGCGGGTTCAAGTCCCGTAGAATAAGTTTTTTTTTAAGTTTTCTTTTTGCCTAAAGCGTGACTATGCAGACAGCGTCTTTGGGACGCTTTCGACTGATATTGATAGTGTATGATAATGAACCATATCAAATATCTACCTCTATATAACCAGAGTTTTTTTCATACCAATTTCAGAAATTTATTACACAACCCCTAGGAGTTATTTAGTAAAAATAAAAATACGTTTTTAATTATTTATTTTAAAGTTTATTTATTCCGAGTTTTGAGCAAATCGAACCAAGGAAAAACAATTTTCCATACAAACTTTACCACCCTATTTAAACCTGTCAGAGGTTAATTTTTGAAAATTTTATTAGCCTATGTCTTATTCTAGGTCCTAAACTATCTATGTACCAAATTTCAACTAAATAACTTAAGTAGTTACGGAGATTACTTATAACAAACATTCACACAGACTTTCCCATCTATAATATAAAAATGAATCGCAAAATGTGTTGGTAAGCGCATAACTCAACAACGCCTGGACCAATTTGGCCAAATCTTTTTTTAAAATGTTCGTTGAAGTTCAAGGATGGTTTTTACGGCGAGAAAAATATGATATTTGACAAATAAATAAATTTCCCCGCGGGCGACGCTGCGGGGCGCAGCTAGTTTATTATAAAAGTAAGATAGTAAGATTAAAGCAGTCGAAAGCGTCCCCAAGAGTGTCACGCTGTATGGTAATGCAAACAGCATTTGTTTGTACCTTAATACTGGGTTTAATTGGTTTCTATTGTTTGATAATAAAGAGTTTTTAAATCTTCACCAAAAACATGATAACATTCATAGGTAAAACATACTTACTTACCTTATATTTTCTGCTCAACTTGGCAATCCCACTACGGTGGTCCCTATCCCCCGCATCGGAAATTGAGTCTGTTAAGTTTCTATCAAAATATTTACCGTTCATTTTTTTAACCCTGGCTCAAGTCACACAAATTTAGGCATCTATTTTATAGGTAGGCGTTGTTTAACGGTTAACTACCCATAAGTATAAAATGTATCAATTTAATTACGTAGTAACATCCTGGTAATTATTTTAATGTTTTTTAGAATCTTTTGTCCTAAAAACATTGCAGATGTTAAAGCTGTATAATTTCATGACATTATTTACACTGGCAATATACTGTAAGCTGTTTTAATAAATAAGTAACTTTTAAAATCGATTTGAACGCAAACCGCATAGAATCACTCGAAAGTACCCATGCCTTGCCATTAGAAAATATTGTTACTGTCTTAGTGTCTATGATGTTTTAACACTAGTAGGTATAGTATAAGTATCTGTAGGTGTAGCTATATACTGGTTGTTAAACGTCTGAAAATGCTGGAGAACTCTCAAGGGAAGGCGCGCAAAAACTAAACGCGCTTTTACAACCAGAGCTCTTTAGGGTTCCGTAATGTTAATTGCGCTTATGTGGTATATGCGAAGAGAAGCAAAGTCTTATTTAGTGCTATGTACTCATAATGTCAAAGTAAAATAACATGAAAAAAATTATATAATACTATAATAAATAAAATTTATATAATACTTATTTTATTATTTTACTTTTTTCCCAGCTGCCGCTCTAGGGTGTGGAGTATTATAATATAGTATTATACTCTAACCCCATCCCCTAGAGAAGAGTATAGTATGTACAGTATAGAGTAGATAAAGTAGGTAGAGAGACAAATGGGAATTACTTGTATTTAGGTGTCTTCGGTTGTAGTAAGTTTCTGATATCTATGGTAGTAAGCAACAAAAAAAAAATGAAATCTATAATATAAAAATGAATCGCAAAATGTGTTGGTAAGCGCATAACTCAACAACGCCTGGACCAATTTGGCCAAATTTTTTTTTTAAATGTTCGTTGAAGTTCAAGGATGGTTTTTACGGCGAGAAAAATATGATATTTGACAAATAAATAAATTTCCCCGCGGGCGACGCTGCGGGGCGCAGCTAGTCTATAATATAAAAATGAATCGCAAAATGTGTTGGTAAGCGCATAACTCAACAACGCCTGGACCAATTTGGCCAAATCTTTTATTAAAATGTTCGTTGAAGTTCAAGGATGGTTTTTACGGCGAGAAAAATTAGAATTATGTATAAAAATATGATATTTAAATTTCCCCGCGGGCGACGCTGCGGGGCGCAGCTAGTATTCTTATAAATTAATGTAGGTACCTACAGTAAAGTTTTAACTTCATTTCACAAAAAAATAAGTACCAATATTCATCACCTATAGTCAATTTTAGCTACTACTATTCCAAAAATTTTAGCAACATTAGGCAGAATAAAAAAGTTGATTTTCTCTAGAACCCTATCTCGAGCAGAACACTTGACATATTTGTTGCTCAAAGGAAAAGGTCAAAACAGACAAAAGAAATGTGCGATAAAAAGGGGAAAAAATCCAAAAGAAAATTCATAGAAAGGTATCCAAACTCAACATTAAAGGCAGATAAGGGTTGCCCAAGTTTTTCTAACAAAGGGTTCCTTGAAATCAATTGGAAGCCCTTAAGCCCTCGACACTATCTGATTTGGTGTTATACAAGTTGGATCAACTTTGAAGTAGGATACCGTTTCTTTGTAATACAGTTGACTGTTGACTTACTTACTTACATATATTATAATACGAAAGTTTGTATGGATGAATGTTTGTTTGTTACTCTCTCATGTAAAAAGTACTGAACGGATCGGGCAGAAATTTTAAATAGACTTCATCATCATCATCCGCAGCCCCACTTTACCCACTGCTGGGTATAGGCCTCCAAACTTTTGTGTCACTCTACACGGTCCTGCGCCAGTCTCATCCAGTTTCGCACCGCGATTTTCATTATATCGTCTGCCCATCTCGCTGCTGGACGTCCAACTCCTCTATACCCCGTTCTTGGACGCCATTCATCATCATCATCATCAACCTATATTAGTCCACTGCTGGACATAGGCCTCCCCCAATGAGCGCCATAGCGCCCTGTCTTCAGCTTGACGCATCCAGCATCTGCCAGCAGTCTTTCGCAGATCGTCATCCCACCTGGCCGGAGGGCGTCCTACGCTACGTTTACCGAGTCGCGGTCTCCACTCAAGAACACGTTTACCCCAACGGTTGTCGGTTCTTCGCGTGATATGGCCGGAACATTGCCACTTCAGCTTGCTAATTCTTTGAGCTATGTCGATAACTTTGGTTCTCTGTTGGATGTATTCGTTACGAATTTTATCCTTCAGAGAGACTCCGAGCATAGCTCTTTCCATAGCTCGCTGGGTGCCATTCAGTTAGCGCCTTACTCCACCTGTCGTCTTGACTCCTTGCCAGGTGTCCTGCCCAGCTCCATTTTAGCTCCCAAATAGACCTAGTCCTACTAAATAGCACGTAGGCTACTTTTCATCTCATAAATCATTTCCTATAAGGGATATAAATAGCCTTGAAACGTTTCCATAGAAATTACGCATGCGAAGTTGCGGGTAGAAACTAGGGTTAATTTTTAAGTTGAAGCCTTCAATCTGAACTTGTCTAACAAATAAACTTCTTCTTCATTCGTCATACGGGCCGGCCATATCTCGCGAAGAACCGACAACCGTTGAGGTAAACGTGCTCCAACTTGGCAAACGTAGTGTAAGATGCCCTCCGGCCTGGTGGAATGAAGATATGCAAAAGACTGCTGGCAGATGCTGGATGCGGCAACCTGATTATGATGATTCGTCATCGCTCAAACAATAGCGGAGTTCGACTGGTAGACAAGGGACTTAGCAAAATTTCTTGTCAAAAGTACCACATGACAAGGCAAGGTACGGAAATAATACGCTCGATGTTATCGATTCACTTGAGACCATCGGAATTAGTATCCACTATCTATTCGTTTTAAATAAATCCCGTGACATATCTATGGAATAAGTCAAATCCATCTATTTTTGGACTTTTCTTCTACCGTTATCGTTTATTAAATATCAAATGTTACATCGTCTAAGCCCTCAGGACACCCCAAACCCCCGTCGTATGACGTCGTGAACGTCAAGTTGGAATCCCTTGGTGTATGTGCTGCTCGGTCGTTTGCTTTTCAAACAATGTTTTGCTGCTACCATTTCTCTATTCGGTGTTGTAGTAACCTATTTCCCACCAATATTTTTCTGGTTCTTAACCACTTGTATGTAAAACAGGTTCTTGAACCGAATTTTAACAATTATAATAATGCTGGACAATCCACACATCATAATCCAGCCCCAAGCTAAGCAGAGCTTGTGTTATGGGTACTAATGTACAATACATAACAAATATAGATTTTTCAATAACAGAAAACATCCAAAACCAAGTACAAATATTTGCCCCGAGGCGGGAATAGAACCCACAACCTTCTACGCTGCAGGCGGAGTTTCCCCCGCCACAAGACACATCAGTCGTCAGGAATTTGTCTTATGAAGCCTAGGGATTAGTTCCATATCTCCTAAAAATAAAATTGTGTTAGTTCTTGATGCGGTTGAGAAATACTCACAAACTTACGTGACATATTCCAACGACGACGACGGGTTTGCTCCAAACTACAACAAGCTAACTTTTAACCACACAGTTATAACCGTTCACACTGTTCATAACATCTTGTACCTACAAGTAATATTAGCGACGGATGAATTACTCTCACAAAAACTATACCTATTCCAAAATGATTTGTAATTCGACCATATTTCCACCATGCTATTTTTATTTCTTGTAGTCAAATTGTATCGATCTTTATATAACATCGTTGCGAAGCATTGTGATATTAAATGTAAGTCACTTTTTGAAGCCAAACGCTCTATAAACAACTGGTTACTAAACCTTTCGTACGATTCAACTGAAAACTTACTTCGAGTACTACGTTGAAGGTGGCTTTTAATTATACTATTTCATGCTGGTTGTTATTATATTGTAATTTATCCGTTTTTTTTTCTTTGTAAAACATTTATAGACAGGCTTATTATTGTATTTTGTACTGTACATTTTAATTTTAGAAACTTATTTGATTTTGATTTTTATCTTTTCGTGCATGCAGTTTTACCATATTTTTTTTATCTAGTTTTACACTTTGTTTTGTAGTTCTGTATTAATTTTACTGTTATCTGTTTTCTTAAAATACCTATGTAAGTAGTCCGAAACTCATACTAGTTAATTCAAATAACTGGTCTCCGCGATACGATACAGCCTTTGCCAAGTGCGGAGACCGCAGGTAAACTGTCCATGAATTGTGTTTTTAAGAATAAATATTTTTTCATTTTTCATTTTTTTCATTTTCTTTACCCTAAAAAAACTTTATAGGTTTTTCAATTATTTTGTGATATTCGCGCCGATTTTTGCGCGCTTTGAATTGAAGTAGCGAGCGGTGTTCTCCGAACTCATAATCCACATTCAGTTACAATAAGACTTTTTTTATTTGACAGGGAAAAATGATAAATACCTACTGTCACTCCATTCCATCCCAAGACATTTGATTTGTCTGAGTGTTTATTTTGGCTCGTCTAAGTTTTTATTTTGTAAGCTTATAGAAAAAAAGAAATAGGTAGGTATATTTTGTATTTTCAATGTAGCTAGCTGCAGACATTGATTTAATTGTAAACAATCTAGAGGCTCAACTGAACAATTTCAACGCTAAAATGTTTAATAATACTTTCCACTTAATTTTTTTCTTAAATAGTGAGAGTTTTTTGTCTGTGTAAAAACCGCGGAGAGAATACAAAAAATTAGCATCAACATTTTGTCCAAAACAGTTTTTGCGTCGTTTTGTAAAAACGACAGAACCCTTACCAATGATAATTTCAAGACAATATTTCACCCCAACCGTAACTTCCCCAGTAGCAATGTACGTACGTACGTAAACGTAGTTCCTATGAAAAGTCCACGCCTCGCTAAAATATCGAACGCGCTACGTAAATTGCTAGGAGGTCGACTGCCGTCTACGAAATAGCTGCGATAGTAGGTACACAAGATTGCATACAACTTTGTAGGAAATTGTAGTTTATTTGAATAATGTGTTTGAGACGAAAATGTTGTATTTAATTATTTATTTTACCTGACATTCAAAAGGCTATTGATTTGGTGGAGTGTTTTATATTACAAAACCGACAAGGGAATATAAGATAATTTTTTAAATATTGCTTTGTAGTGTCATAATAAGGCTTATCAGAGAACATCTACGTCTACTGCCGAGTTTAATGCAGTCTTGGTCTTATATACTGGGTATAGTAGCTATTTCGTCGTAATTTCTGAAGTCAACATTTTGATGTATGTGACCCAAGACCTTTTTTTCAGGATGAACCGATTATAATATGTTTTTTATTTGCAAATTGGTGCTTCTCATGAAGTCCCATTTAAAATTGCTCAAGGTTTGACCAATTTGAGGCCTATTTTCTGAAACACGCTAATTTATTCTTTTTCGGTAAGCAAGGACTTTGTCAATCCTATTTAATTCAATCCTAATTAATTCTCATCAAAGGATCGTAGATTATTACGCGCGATTTAAACCGCGATCCGTCGCGGTTTTGTGTACTAGCCTTTACCTCTAATAGCAATAGAACGAACGAAGCGTGTGATATATTTGCCATATAAATTCATTTGTTGGAGCGAGCGCTGCCAACATTTCAATTGATGAGTTGTCGCGGTGAAGTAATACCACTCATATATCGAGACCGTGCTCGGAATTCTGCCAGCGGCTTTACACTGAAAATACATGGAAAATACGCTTTATCGCTCAATACTCCAAAACCTCCCGAACCTAAAACTAAATTAAGTACTTATATCACACACAATGTAACACGAGTGTGTAGAAAAGATTTTTTTTTAAAGTACTCTTGGTAAGTTAGGTACGAGTACATCTTTGTTATTACCCCAACAAATAAACATTACAGGTACGTAAATATTACAAATACTTTGCAGAAAACTTTATCTAGTAGGACCATAATGCCCCTGCTAAGCCATCTAGATGATGCTGCTGTGTTTGTTCAGCATTTTTAAGAATTCATTATTTATTTTATTTATGTAAGTATCTTCAGAAGCCAAAAATTTGCTTCTATTCAATACAGTTTCGGCTTCCTTGGAAAACTTTCAGTCTAGACAGTTAATTATAAAAATTACTATGTATAAATAATACAAAAAAACAATAGATACATATACTTAGACAAATACTGTAAGTTATCTTGAGAATATAACTTACTCATGCATATATCTGAATTGCCTGCTACTGCTATTGTGATGATGATAATGATGATAAATGTTACAGGAGGAAAACAACAAGTTATTAAGTGGAAAACCTTTAATATTCAGTTCACGAAATAAAGACAGAACTTACTCCATTAGGTACTGAACGAATACCTTACGTGTGAGAGTGAAACATTAAAATAACATTAACGTTTAATTTGGTTTTTCAAAAGATATTACTGTGGCGTAATGTGAAAAGGAATTCAAATTGTCCCGACAAGCTACGAAGGTGCTATAAAAGTTGACAAACGATGTTTCGACAGCACGCACGTACTTAAATAGGGATGTGGAAAACCTGAATAATTCGATCGATAGTGATGTTTTCTTCCTAGTCGAATTTTCGACCAGTTTCAATGGGGGCAAGCCATGTGCTTGTGTGCTTGGGGAGGGCGTATTATTAGCAATAAGCCCTGTAATTTACCAATAAACTATGGATAGAGTTATCCGATTAAAAGATTTTTATTTATGTTATTTATTTATTATTAGGAAACGTGTGACATGTAAAACATTTTTTTTAAGGTTACATATCAAAAAGGAAAGTTATTTTTTCTTTTAAGATCACATTTTTGTCTGTTAAGTTTGTGCGGAACCCTCGATTAGCGCATCTGACCCGCGCTTGACCTTTTATTTTATATATTAAAAGGCGCGCCCTTAAGTTTCACCAGAATGAAAATTGATTTAAGTAGCCTATATTTTATTCCAGGCCTAGAACTACGTTTATTCAAAATTTCAGCCCGATCCGTGTATTAATTTTGGCGGGAAAGGGATCAATCATCCATCCATCCATCTAACGTTCACATTTATAAAAATTGTGTGATACATTTCTTTAATTCAAATGAAGTACGAAATAGCTTTAATTTTACTTTTACATAATAGCGCAACGATTAAAATAACGAGCTAGGAATTAAGCATTCAAAGACTGAGCACTGTGAGTGTAGATAATAGGTGGGTATAATTAATCATGAATATTATATTTGTAACACCTGCTTTCTACGTAAAGAAAACTAAGCGGCAATTATTTATTTCACACAGCTATGGAAGTAATTAAATGATAAAATTTAATTATAGCACGCCTGACTTTGTTGGTCATTAAATTATTTTATAGAAATCGTTTCATATTTTTATGAAGATAATTGGTTGAGCGCATGGTATTAAATTCCATAGGCAAATAGGTATAGTGCGGGCGATTTAATTAAAGTCCTCGCGACTTCTACCAAAAAAGCTTAATTTCGTCCGCATCGACGATATTCAATAATACATATAATACATCATTTTAACGGGTCACATCTCTACGTTATGTCCTGAAAGATAAATCACAAAGCCCGTTCAAAGTGTTCCAGATTAATGCGTAGCCGATCAAACCCAACATTAAAATCATCGACACTCGATAAACAATGACCATGATTGGCACATCCCTAGTGTGGCCCAAAAGATAAATCATGGCCCACTCAAATTGTACGTCGAATGCTGAATGCAAACGAGTTATGGATTTGAGCGAGGTTCAAGACTTTTATTCAGCGCTTGAAATACGGGAATGGACGTACTCAGGGCAGGATTGAGGTAAGTAAATAAATAGTCAATGCTTTACGGTAACAGCATTATTTAGCCCCAAAGAAGCGTAATGAGTACCAGTCGATTCTATTAGGTTGGATTTGGACTCTATATTTGAAGCCTCAAAACGGCTTAATTTGTTTTGCTAAAATTTGTTACAAAATGTTTTGCCAATAAATGAAAAAAAATTAGAAGGGATATTTAATTTAAAAAAATAGCCATAGAATACCCAATACTTGGCTTATAGAGTGGTAAGAGGTAAATACATTCATTCGGATATTATCCGTTCTTTTACGATGTAACTTAACCCTTAATACGTCCAGCTTTCATAAATGTATAACGATCCGTGTATACATGTACAGTTTGTGTTATTACCTGTCGGTTTGTGAACGAAATGTGAATGTCAGCTGTTGGACTGGAAAAGGGTTGAGTTACAATCAACATAGACTTATTGTCAATTGTTATTTCCAATCGACTTAAAAAAAAAGGAGGAGGTTTTCAGGCCGGATGATTATTTTTATGTGTTCAGATATTTTTCTTTGTGGTTATTTTTTATTTGCAAACTGGTATTTCTTGTAAACCATACAAATAATATAAACTCGTTTCACGCATACAAAACTACTGTTACTTACTTATAAATAATCAGTCTAATTAAGAACCTCCTTTTTTTCAAGTCAGTTGAAAATGGACTTAAATTTTTCCGTGAAAAATAAAAATCTAGATAGCTCTTGAAAAAATACTTTATTTATTTATTTACATTATATCTTTTTTTTGCTAATTATCATGCAGTTATGACAAGTAAACAAGACGCTCATGATGATAGCATAATCTTCGTTAAAAATGTTCTAGTTTAATTTCGTATATCTCTTTATTTTTGTTCTGAGAATAGTCCTAAAGAAGTAATATTGCTTGTCAGCGCAATGTTACGATGTGTCTTTGTTGAACGATGTAACAACCCTTTTTCAGTCGTTTTTCGTAAATATTAGCACATTTGTCTTTCTTTACGACGATCGATAGCATGTGTCCCGATTCCCATGCTGTTGTAGGTTTTACTTGAAGGAAATAGTGACGTAAAAGAAATAAAGCAATTGAAGCAGTTTGATTAACTGACATTTCTAGACGTCATCCACAAGTGAACAAAAAATGAGGCGAAGAGAAATACAATTACTTATCACCTTTTTAAGTATAATGTTATTTTGATAATTATTTAGGGTTAAAATATTACTTGTCTATGTTGTAAGCTTCAGAAATGCAGAAATAAAGGTATTGATATAGAGAAAACAAATAAATGATGATATAATATGTAACTATCATATGCAACGCCTGATCTAGCTGATGAGTGTCTGGCGCAGCGCGTCAGCATTGCTATAAACCGTGGTAATGCACCCAGTGTCTTTTCGACGCTTCCGACTGGTATCGACATGGATCAGTCGAGCTATCTTTAGACTGTTTGCAACCGTCTGCAGTTACCCCAATCGTATATATACTAGTGTTATTTTTTTCTATTCCTTGATTGTAATTTTCATTGTTAATAAAGTAACCTTCCTATTTTTTGCTTATATAATAAACAAAATACTTAGATTTATTAACAACGAAAATTACAAGCAAGGAATAGAAAAATTACAACTAGTATTTACAATTGAAACCATTGAGCTAACTGCAGACGGTTGCAAACAGTCTAAAGGTAGCTCAATTGATCCATGTAAATACCAGTCGGAAGCGTCCCCAAGACACTGGCTGCATTACCACGCTGTATGGCAATGCTGATGCGCTGAGCCAGATATTCACCAGCTCTCGGGTCACGCGTCGAATCGACCAGACGCTCAGATAATTTTTTAAAAACCCGGAGACCCTCGGACCTAGGGTCTCGAATCCAAGGGGAGCAAATGCGTAGGTTCTGTCGAGACCTGCATATTTGCGCCTCTTGAGATCCTCAATATTGTATTCAGTATTTACAATTATAATAAAGTATTTATTTTTTAAAATAATATAACCCAGACAAAACCTTGCGTGCCTGCTGCCATTACTCGGTGCATCATCACAACCTATACATACGGTAACTACCACCTAGTGAACGAAGTAAAGCTTTTTACGATCATGGAAGTATCTAGTTCAGGCCGGATATTGATTCGTCATAAATAGGAGTTTAAATACTTTATTAACAAGGAAAATTACAATCAAGGAATAGAAATAAATTATAACTAGTAGGTATATACCATTGAGCTAACTGCAGACGATTGCAAACAGTCTAAAGGTAGCTCAATTGATCCATGTTAATACCAGTCGGAAGCGTCCCCAAGACACGGGCTGCGTTACCACCTGTATGGCAATGCTGATGCGCTGCGCCAGACGCTCATAAAAAGGTTCATTATAAGTATATTCTTCATTAATGTCAGCTACTGTACCTCACCTTTGTTTTATATCCTACGTAACATTTTCAATGTGCCTCTTAAAAGCATATTGTGTTGGGTTGGCCAGCAAAGCTTTTAGTATTACATACTAGCCTCAACGCTTAGAATTTCAAAAATCAAAAGTTATAATTAGATAAATTAATATGCTTCACTAGCTTGTGACCGCGGCTTTGCACGCGCTTTTTTTAAGAACGAAAAGCCTAACATGTGTTATTGATTACATATCCCGACCATTACATGTGCAAAATTTAATTCAGCTCTTCATTCAGAATTTTTATGGATGATTTTTTTAGACAAGAATCAGCATTGAGGCAAAAATATTTGTTTTTTACCTAATATATTATTACGTATAAAAACTGGTATTTATGATATGTAGACGTTCAGGGAAATAGATTATAAGGTCTGAAAACTTTGAGGTTAGTTAATGGACAAAGTAAAGAAACATATCCGACCTATCAAACTCGACATTCCGGTAAAACTTACGAATAAGGGCTCCCACACAAAACTGCGAACTCTCATCGCATCGCATCAAATCGCAGTTTTGTGTGGGAGCCCTTAACGGACCTAAAGGATTCGTAGGTGGTTTTCACAGGGTACATGATGCTTTATTATGTAACTTGAGAATCTTTGATCGACCAGTGGTACAATCGAAGTCCAGGCTAGGTTTCAATAGTCAAAAATTAATAGATCTCGATTATGAGTTGCGTTAGAAAGTAAGACCCCTATAGTTTTATTTTAATAACCAGTCAAACAGTTTTTTTACAACCTTCACAGGTTCCAGTATTTCACAAAGCAGGAGTTGAGCGAGCAGGAGTGTTCTGGTCTTGGTAACATCACCCTTTTGTTTAAAGCACTAACCTTCATTGGATAATATAAATGTATTATTATAAGGCAGGTTGAAATAAAAACACAAATTATTTACATACATTTAATTCGCCTAAATTATCTATAAAGTATAGCGTAACAAGATGAAGTAGTTAAGAAGATAGGAATAGTTGCACAAACCAATCTCACACAATCACACAAACAGACAATACCCAACAATATATATTTAAATTATATTTAGAATATAATAACAATAAAATGACTAGATAGAGTAATACTGATTTGTAAAGGCAATTTAAGCACTAGGTGTATATATAAAATATATGGTTCACAATTTGATAAAAATCATACTTAGATTCATGCTAAAATATATCTTAAATCATAGATATTTAAATGTATAAATATTTGGTACATATACGAATATATATCTGACTGAAGTGAATAAATCTAAATGCAAGTGATTGAACTTTACCAGAAACAATGTTACATCATATTATTGTGGTAAAAATACATATCATTGAATACATAGATAAAATATAAAACCGGAATAAAAATATAATGCAATAGGTTATGTTAGATAAAATGTAGCGAAACTTTTTGAAAGATATGACTACTAGATATGCTAATTATGAGAAAAGTAGTGACTATTCGTTGTTTAAGAATAAAATCTACTTGAGAACTAGTAAAGTTTGAGCCTTAAAAGTGAAATTCTATCAATGTTCTATGTAGATATCAAGAATTATTTCTAATCTGAACACATACACAAAAATTTGGAAAATTTCGACATATTGACACATAATCGGGGTTCCTTGCTTCTTGCATGTTTTGGACACAGCATATAGCTCCCCGCGCGAAGATTTTTAAAATTTTAGCCAATCATAGACAATTAGATATCATTTGAAGGTATGGCTTGGCCTTTTTCACTAAAAAGTGATATAAAGGTTTTTGGTGTTTATTTAGAAGGTGGTCCTGCCGAAGATGAAGTTGCCAGCGGCATTTGGGTCTTCAGTGGAGAAGTACTCCTTCCAAAGCTCTTGGAACTCTTCCCAGCCAACGCTGCTCTTGCCCTGGTAAACAAACATACACTTTCATCCACAGTTTTTATGTGAGTTGGAAGCCAAAAACCCACTGGAAATATTGAAAATGGCAAACGAAAGCCGCAGGTAAAAATACTCAAAAGGTCTATAATAAATCACAGCCCTGAAGGTGTTGAGATTCTACTAATATAAATTTCTAAAGATTTATGTTTCTGCTCGAAAAGAAAAACGCCTATTGAACTAATTGGTATTAAACTTTCTTCGTAATGTAGTTTTATTACGTAACTAGCTGGTGCCCGCGACTTCGTCTGCGCATGATTAGTATTTCGAGCACTCGCGATTTTACTTGCGTAATTCCCTTTCCCGTGGGATTTTCGGGATAAAATAACCTATGCCTATGTGTTATTCCAGCTTATAATCTATCTCTGTGCCAAGTTTCATCCAGATCCGTTCAGCAGTTTTTGCGTGAAAGAGTAACAAACATCCATCCATCTATCAATCTATCCATCCATCGATCCATTCATACTTACAAACTTTCGCGTTTATCAGTTCAATTCAGTTTGGTTCCCCTGGGCTATACGGGTTTTCAAAAATTTCTCAAAGCATCTGAACGACGCGCGCGCGTCGTTCAAATGCTGTGAGAAAATTTTGAAAACCCGTATAGCCCAGGGAAACCAAACTGAATTCCGGGATAAAATGTATCCCATGTCCAATCGTCGAATTCATTCACTTCCGTCGTGATGCGTGGTTAAAGAATTTTTCTTTCACCCTCTCTCCCAGGGGAACCTTACCGAATTCCGGGATAAAAAGTATCCCATGTCCTTCCTTGTACTATGAACTCAAATCGTCCCGAGTTTCATTCCAACTCATTAAGCAGTTTCGGCGTGATGCGCGGTAAAGGAATTTTACTTTCATACCCTCTCCCATGAGAACCTTACTGAAATCCGGGATAAAAAGTATCCTATGTCCTTCCTCGTAGTATGGCCTATAATCATGCCGAGTTTCATTTCAATCCATCAAGTAGTTTCGGCGTGATGCGCGTTTACGATACAGACAGACAGACAGACAGACAGACAGACAGACAGACAGACAGACAGACAGACATGAATGAAAAAAAATACAGTTTTGGCTTGAGTATCGATAAAAGAGTGCCCTCCAAAAAAAATTTTAAAAATATCTTCAATGTACAGAATTGGACCTGTTACAGTTTTATTATAAGTATAGATAGATAGAAGTGTATTCTTGAACAATAGCCTGATGAATTGATTCTATAAAAGAACGAAAATACTATTTTACGTTACATAAATAGATAAAATCTTATAAACGCGGACGATATTTCCTCGAAGATCTAGCTTGTCGATACCAAAGACAAATTGCTTCGCCAATATCAGTTGAAAACATCTCTGAACTGTCTTCTCCAGACTTTGTACTTAAACTAAGTCGTTACGTACTTTGAGTGCGTGACTAGTTCCCATGTCAGAGTTCTGAGGGTTTATCCTCTTAACGGAGGCAAGAAACTTGGTAATACCTACCTGCCTTTATAAAAGACAATTGGGGACCGGCAAACATGAAAAAGCTTTAGGAACATCTGACCTTTCGGAGTATAAATAAACTGGGAATGGATAAGCTAGCACTACAAAAATATGGTCCAATTTATACAATTCAATGGTGAGGAAATAAAGGTGTCTTGTTTATTTATTACTAGCGACCCGCCCCGGCTTCGCACAGTTTTATTATACGTATAAACGTTCCTCTTGAATCCCTCTATCTATTAAAAAAAACCGCATCAAAATCCGTTGCCTAGTTTTAAAGATTTAAGCATTCAAAGGGACATAATGCCATAGGGACAGAGAAAGCGACTTTATTTTATACTCGTACTATGTAGTGAAGACTCGACTAAGCAAAAAAGCATAAATTAGTAAATAAAAAATGTTTAAGGCATAATGTGATCTGTTATTATTACCCTCTGACAATTGCCGAATTTCGTAAGGCTTCCCCAATTTCCCATGGTCTCTATTTATCTGATCTTCCATTTTATGAATTTTATCGTACATTGAATTTTTGAGTGGAGCTATCTATCAAAATTGTAACACTATATTAATTGATAAAAGAATACCCACCTTAGCCATTTTAGCGAAAGCGACCTTGCACTCCTGAGGATCGATTCCATAGGAGGAGCAAACGGTGGTGAATTCATCACAGTCAATGGACCCGTCAGCACTGGCATCTTCCAGCTGGAACATGAAGTGGCAGTACTGCTGCTGCCACTTCAAGGCAGCTGACGGGTTGGAGGCGTAGTCATTCCACATGGAGTTCCACTCTTCAACAGACACCTGGAGAGGAGAGCTGGTTAGTTTATTTTTTTGTGAATTTTCGCAAAATCCAAGAAGAGTTATTTTCGATCGCTGTTATACTACAAAAAAAAGGTACTCTTTTCTATCCAGTAGCAGCGTAATACCGGATAAGGAGTCCGTAATACCGGATAAGGAGGAACATGTTTTCGTGTTTTTATGTTTCTAAAATTCATTATATTCGTGAAAACCTTCTTAGATTTAATTTCTTATATGTGCTGCTGGTTTTCTTTAAATAAATAAATACTCTTTTTAAGGCGCTAATGGAGGGAAACGTAAATTTTTCTAGTTTTCGTAAACTATGCACAACACATACTAAACTCCGGTTGATCAACTGCTTGTTCGTCTTATAGTAATCAGTAAAAACCTAGTTTATAGAAGTATCACGAACGAACTAATGAATTTAAGTTCACCATCAAAGTGATCAAATAGGTAGATAAGTGAGGGTCGGGTCACAATACTCACAATCGACTAAGCCGGAAACAGTCAGAAAAAGATTTACGTCTACGACACACGGTTGTAAAGATCGTCGCGTGTTTCAACCCGAGTCGAAGTGAGCCGATACGGATAACATTGTTTACATCCTTATGTCGTAGGTAAAAAGCTTTGTCTGACCGGGTTAAGCCAATTTAGGCTAACTGCATCATATAGATAGTCCATCGTAACAATCGTAACTCACTTATATATCTTTCTATACCAATTCACTTAGTAGATGGTTCTTATTTTCTCATAGCGTTGCGTCTTTGTCTGTGTACGTAGTTGTAAGAGTTAGTAAAAAACTATTAGAAACATCTGTCACATACGGTAAGAGAATCGGAGGAGTGGAATTGCTTTCATTTCCGCGAAAAAGGTAGGCTATTCTTTTACTGAAGTCCGTCGCAACAAAACTACAAAGTATGAGAACTTCAAACGTGAAACTAAAACAAAGATAAAAGAACTATCTAACAAAGGAGCCGTGAAAAGGATTTTCGTAGCAAAACCATTAGTGGAACATAGGCCCAAGGGAAGATAGTTTATAACGAACTTGGTAGTTTACTTTGTCTTGTACAATAATCACAGAATCACAAAAAGTAGATCAAATTTTAATATAAGGTTATTGCATTATTTGAAACTCCTTTTCATGGGTTTAAAATTTAAGGAGACGAAGATATTATTATATATATTTATGTACGGGTATTTATCGCATTTATTTACATATTTTATCCGAAGTCAATAACAAATAACTAAAAAATTAACAGTAAACCATAAGCATTGCACATTTTTGACCGTCTTACAAGATGAATACAGTTATTATCAAACTTTATATATTAAAGGTAAAGGTTTATATAAAACGGTAAAATTAATAGAAGCCTGTGACATTTACCATTAACGAGTTTATTAGCATCAAGTTCATACAAAAACATTAAAATAATGAAAATTACAATCAAGGATTAGAAAAAAATTAAACTAGTATAAACGGTTTCATAACGGTTTCAAACAGTGTAAAAGTAGCTCCACGGAGTCATGAGTATTGATTTATGTATCGAACTTCTAATCCAGTGTTTTTTTATCATTTACACCATCTGTGATCTTTATGTTTTCTAAGAATGATTGATTTTAATAGTAGATAATAATTAGCTATAACTATTGATTTATTTTTTGAACTTACCTAATCTTGTAATTTTATATTTTCAACAAAGTTTTTTATAGTGAGTAACGTTTGTTAAAAAATCATTTAAACAAACCTCTGTGATTTCATAGTTCCTAAGACTGATTGATTTTATTAGTAAGTCATTATTATCCGAATGCTATACTCTTGTTGAGTTGTTTTAATTATTAGTAAAATAAACAAGTTATGTTCTTTTATATTATACTGGCTGGTGCCCGCGACTTCGTCTGCGCAGGATTAGTATTTCGAGTATGCTCACTGTTTCACCTGCGTCATTCCCGTTCCCGTGTGAATACCGGGATAAAATATAGCCTATCTGTTATTTCAGACTATAATCTATCTCTGTGCCAAATTTAATCCAGATCCGTTAAGTAGTTTTTGCGTGAAAGAGTAACAAATATCTTTCCATCCATACTTACAAACTTTCGCGTTTATAATATAGTAGGATGTATATCTATGTACATCAAAAAACATAATGTCGTTTATTTCAAATTCTAATAGTATCACATTCATCCTTCACTCATCCTGCACATTAAAAGTAAGCACCTAAATAAATTTTCTTAAATTGTTTTTGTAGTTGACTGTACGTAAATACGTCAGATTTCACAAACCAGCGAGTTGACGACAGAAAAAGTAGGTAAAATCGAAATGTGCCATCTCGCGGGCTCCCGCGAGTTTCTCGCCCGCGAGATGACGAATAAGCCCCGTGGTCACGGCTTTTAGACGGAGATATATTCTTTAAGACTACTTTTAAATAAATAAATCAAAGGAAATGCAAGAAGATGATTAAAAAACGGATTAAATATATTATTCTTAGCCATTTGACGGACAATCCGCACAACATCATCGAGCCCTAAAACGTAGGTTAATTCAATCAACTGAGAAAACAGAGAATACGTACAGAGAATAACAAAGTTCATATTATGTTTCAAGTTACAACACCGACAAGAACTTGTACCCAAGGTTTCTGTAAGATTTCAAAGCTGCGTTTATTACAACGTCGGTCCCACATCAATGTTTAGAGGGTTCTAAAACCCTTCTCCTGAATGTTGGTATATTTTATACATTCACATCACTGTCACAACTTGTGCGAAATGGGATGGGAATGGGTGACGTTAAAATCTGGATCTCTGCTATGACATACAAAAGCGTAATTTGGATCTCTTTTAAAAAACGTCATGTACGTGGTGTAATTAACTCAGCGGATCTGTGGTTCAACTATACCCACAAAGCTTACAGTGCTCTATGGGTCTAATTAGAAATTGAAATCGCGTTTAGGTCTAGTTTGATTGGTGTTGCGACTACCGCGATTCTGCAGTCACGTTAGCACGGGTTGCACGGATGCCTTCGATGTCATCTGACGAAAGAATTAAACCTCACTTCTGAGCATAACCACCGGGAACAGCAAAAGCATCGTAACCAAGATAAGTAGCTGAAAACTATGATTGGCCTATTATTTATAAAATCGTCCAACGACTAAATAATTAAATATTTCTAAGTAGATACTATACTAACCCCCCTAGTGAAAAGCCGACTAACATATTGAACTTTGAATTTGTCAGGATAAAAATAAAATTTAGATAATATACCTACTGACACAATCCGTGATGATTCGCGTATGTGTACTTCTTAATAGTACTCTTGTTTAAGAGTAAAATAAAAATAAAATTAAGAGAGTGGTGTTTTTAAATGTTTTAAAGAAAGAAAAGCCTTTTATTTTTGCCTGTAGACTAATGACGCATGCATGATGTCGAGTGAATTATGACCCTAATAGAAAACAACACATTCACACCTACACAAATGGGTCACCATGACCCGTGCTACCGCAAACTCAATAAAAAGCGACCAAAATTAACAATAACTGGATTATGAAGCAAAAAATTCTAATAAAGGTCACCCACGCAGGATTTATGAGAGAGAACGAATAATTAAACCGACAGAGAATATCGTCGTTGTTTAGCGGCTGTTAATAAAACAATACATCAGAGCAATTTGCACAGGGTGTAATGCTCAGGGTGTTAAAAAGTGAACACTTACGAATTACATACATGAAAGAAGAAGATATTGAAGAACATAAAAAACGCAACTCAACCCCTAGGTTTAACTGTTTGGTGTATTTATTTTTTGTAAAATAAGGCATCATGGATGACAAACAATTTATTTACCTACTTACCAAAATATGATAGAACTATTTACATTTATTCATAACATCAATACAGTTTTAGAATGTTATAAAAGGGCCCTCACAGTGTGAGGGCAGCGCTGGTTTGGGCTCTTATAAAGCTGTGTGAGGCTCACCCAGCTTTATAAGAGCCCTAACCAGCGCTGGTCTTCCGCTAGAACGTGTTTAAATGGAGTCACAAAAAGACCTAGGTACCTAAAATCGCTTTTAGCTTTTTTATTTATTTCTTCTAGATACTAAAAAGTCTCAGATAGTTACATTCTGATAGAATATAAACAAATTAAAATTAGTTTTTAATCTTGGAAAAAATGAGCTAACTGCAGATGGTTACAACCAGTCTAGAGGTAGCTCAACTAATCCATATCAATACCAATCGGAAGAGTCCTCAAGACTGGTTGCCTTACCACTCTATATGGCATACTTAAATATCTTACGAAAGACAATAACTACTCTCTTCTCATTGGTAAAAAGAAAAAATATTGTTTGTTCTATCGTATTCTTCATTACTGGAAAATTCTGTTTTCAGATTGTATTTGTGTCAGCTTGAACCTGAATCCGAGCAAAAGCCGGTTGATTAATAAATATCTCTGCAAGACAAAAGCAATAAAGACAGCCCAAACAACAATATAAACGAATTGCTATAGCCGAGCCGTTTCCGACTGGTATGATACAGAAATTAATAAAGGCTGGCTTGCCCGGTTATGACAGTTTTATGTTGTACGTGAAACTTTTACGAATGGAGCTATTAGTGTCAAGATCTAGATGGCGAAGGTTGTCTTAACTCCTTAGGACTACCACCGAGCGTATAAGAGTATCAAGCGTTTCGCTGGCAGTCACCAGTCAGGCGTATCATTATACTAAAAATTAAAATAAAAAAACAAGAGATAAGTGGATAGATCAAAATGTAATAGACAACAAGATCTTAATACTAATAACGTTTAGAGTTGCAAAATCGGCACGAGATCCCAAAATACTTGATAACTATAAATAAAAAAATAACTTTAATTCTTGAGGCTTACAAAATAAGCCCTAAGATAAGTCTTATACCTATATTTATCATTGTTATAAAATTTGTAGTTTCTATACTAAGTTATGAGAAACAGATTTTCCCTAAAATGTGTTTAAACTCTATCTAAATGGTCAAAATTGACGAATGGACTTCAAGAGAATAGTACTACGAGTAAAATAATTGTTTTAATAATAGTACTATTCGGGTCATAATTACCAAAGTTTCAGTGGCAATTAGCCATATAAGGGTCGCTGTCGTAATGTTTCTTGAGATTCCGGTTTATAAACTTAATTCTCTTTAGAAAGTGTAACAATACAGTGCACGAGACATCTTAGCTTCCTCTCGTTAAACAATGAAACTTTATACCGAGAGCCAAGAGTATATTTCAATTTCTTTCCTTAAGGACATCCTGTTACATGAGCAAAAAACACTTTAATAAAGGTATTTTGTCAGAAACAAACTAATTTAATATTTCGTAGCGTTTTATAGCATCCCTCGTTTACATAATTTTATTTATTTTAGACTCTGCGTGACAGCCTGGTATCGGGTCTTCATGACCCATTTTTAGTAATTTATTATTCAAGCATTTCCTTCCCGTACCTGCGTTTTAAAAGACATTGTATTTTGGGACATGTAACGCCATTTTGATGGCGCGTCGTAAAAGGAAAACTCTACGGTACTATGTATCCCTTGTCCCTAATATATCACAATGGCGTCGTTATGAATTAATCCTGGATGCAAACTTTGCCCATTTCAGAGGATACCGTTAAACATTATTCTTCATGACCCTTTCTACCTTTCTATGAGTGATTTTAAGAAGAACTTGGTCTCTGTCTAGTTAAAAGAAAATGGAGGCTTATTCACAGGCAAAGCTGGAACTAAATCACACAGTCGAGTGAGTTTTTATTTTCCGTGGACGCCATGAGACATCTCTCATGACTTCACAGAAAGGAAGGACGTACTTCTATATCTAATAAAGCACCATACGTTTTTATTTGACTCAATTTTATTACTAACCTCTCGGATGAAACGAGATGATAGATAATCTTTTTATATTCCTGTATTTTATTTTGTAAAACGATGAGGTCTGTTTTTATAAGTTTTGATTACCAAGCTAAAATATAAAATGTATTATTTATTGTGTCATATTATCAGTTACGAACCGATCCTAAGCCAAAGGAATCTTTCCAGTTATGTAGATTGCTTTCACTACCAGGAATCGTAGTGAAAGCAATCTACATAACTGGAACCACGTAGAGTCATTTAACACAGAGCGCCGCCTGATTACCGTCACGTCTACTACAACATCTCATCTATATACAACTATCTGACATCAACGAAAGACCCCGAGAAAGTAGACCAGATGGGTCGGCTCGGTACAGGGAAGATCATCTACTGTAAATATTTGGAGGAATACCACCTTTAAAACCAAAGAAACAAAGTTCCCCAGGATCCTACATAAAGCATACCTGTCCATCCTTATTGGAGTCAGCTCGCTTCCGCAGGCCATCCCAGATCTTGATCATGATCTCGTGGGTCTCGGAGTGTTTGGGGTCCCCGGCTTTCCATCCTCGCAGGCTGCAGATTTTCTGGACAAAAAAATATGTTCTATATCGACCATAGTTTGGGAATATATCTCCCGAAAGTTGTAATTGATCTTCTAATTAGGTAGATAACATAACCCATTATGACTTTATTTCTTATCTTAATATGTACAGACAAGTGATTTTTTGAAGACAACCGCCAGCCTAAACCACTGAATCTAGAAAGCTGAAATTTGAAGAATAGTTCCTTCACAAAGACATCCGATAAGAAGGGATTTTCGGATATTCCACCCCTTAGGAGGTGAAGAGGGTTGAAGATTTTTTGGTGTTTTTGTAACACATACAGACACACACAGATTGAAGAGCATGACAAATTGTATAGTCTGTGTGAGCGGAGCCGCGAGCGGAAAGATAGTTTAAGATAAATTGATTGTCTAAAACTTTACTTGTATTAATTACTTCATTATTTGTAAGCGTAAAGAAATCAAGGTATTGGCTTCGTTGAACAAAACTAGGAGTTTCCAGACCTAAGTTTATTTCATAGATCCGTTTCTGCTCGCTTAAGCTTGTACCTTGCTTTCTAATTCACCATCTAAAACGCCGTTTGTATTGTCTGCCAACATGCATAGCTGCACCATTTCATCTTGTGAGTTTACAGCTTTCTAAATTACAAAAATACACCTTAAATTCAAGACTTTAGGACCATAAATCGCAAAGAAGCTAGGTTCTTTGGCTAGGTAAGCTGCAGTCATATATTTCCATTATTATCCGGCCACGTAAACAGCTACTTTGCCAGACACCTGGGCGATACCAGTGGATAATAACCCTTATTTTGACTCTCTGGTCGTGTTAAGCTAACCCCCCTTTCATAGCCGTAAACAGTTATAACGCTAAGCATAAAATTATTCTTTCAAATGGTTTTGATTTTGATCGGTTGAAATGCCTCTAGACAGTTTGCAGCCGCTTGTAGTTAGCTCAATTGTTTCGACCAAAACCTTTTTGTTTCTAAGGTCATATACTTATTCTTTTTCATTGGAATTCTTTGATTGTTATTTTCTTGTATAAGTCGGTATGTTTTCTAAGATTTTTAGATTAAAAAATAATTTATATCTAAATGTTTTCTGTAAAGTTATTTCTCGTGGGGATGTTAAAATAGCATAGGACGTCGTAATCCCTCCTCTCTTCCAATCCTGTTGACCTTGTTAAGAGCCAAATACGACTCTTCAAACCCTAAATCGTCCCCAATTTGACTGTGAGCCCCCAAAAGTATAATAAAATGTTCCATTTTACCTTTGAAAAGAGTATTTACCTTCAGAAACACATTTTTGTACCATTTAAATTAAAGGATTTGGCTGCTTTTGAAGTTTTTTCTTTATCTTAGTCGTGCTTATTATTTAAGATTGAAGGTTAATTTTAGCATAATGTTTATATTTGTCTGTCGAAATCGTTTTATTAGCTATATTGAACTTGTGTTTAACTACACAGACGTCATAGGTTTTAGATTGGATGGACGGATCGATGTACTTACTTTTGCTACTTTTCAAAGCAAAGGTACTGAATAAACTCCTGCCACTCTCACCTAACTGTAATCTTCTACATGTCGCATCATCTCAATGTAATGGCGCAGGAAAATTCTCTATAGGTACAACTCTTCGCCTAGTAACTACATACGTATCACTTCTTAATTTTACAAGTGGTGGGACCTACTTTGTTTGTCCACTACTATCTTCAATACTACTTTTTAAGTAGGTATAGTACAAGTTTTCACAAAGAATTTTTCACTCTTTGTGAAAACTTGTAATTTGCCCTCCATATATTTATACGTTTTTATTTCACTGATAAGCTGTCTTTATTCCTAAAATCATAAAATAGATGTATTTATATCGTTATCGAAATACCCGCCTTGAGTTTCAGATAGGAGTAATTGAGAATGCAGTAAAATATATCAACAAACCACTTTTAAATAAATCCTCGACCTAAGCCAGGCTTAACGTAGATGTAGAAGAATAAATATTTACCTCAATCGCCAGCTCAAAGTCTTTCCTCTCAATGGTCCCGCTCTGATTGACGTCTAGAACAAAGGGAATAAATAAGAGTAAAAACTCGAACGGAAAATATATTTTCGAAAAAATGGTAAAAAAAGGGTTGGAGATATCGAGAAACCCGCAACCCAGTATTGAATTAATCAGAATAATCAATTTATTGGTAAGAGTTTTACAAGTAAGAGTTTTACAATTATAGGCTCCTTGAAGTTGTTTGGCAAAATAAAAGCAATAGAAATACCTACCACTCTTCGTGGTATTATCCGAAGTACCACCCAAAGACTAGTAGGTAAGAGGTATATTATCATAGACAAATATTTTTTTCACTATGTTCAGTATTAGTGCACAAAGGTTTCGCACTGGCGAAATATCATTTAAATTATGAAAAATAAACACTCATCGGTATTTCATGACCTTTCGACTTCAACCGTTTCTAACCGACTTAAAATTCGGAAACGTCAAATGAAATAAACAAATTACATCAGCAAATAGAGAGGTTTATTCGATTCAATTTATTTTAACTCTATAAGCTAGAGTGGTAGGTAAGGTTGCGAGTTCACTGAGCTAGAGAAACTAGACTTTGCAATTTACAAATGTCGTCTCTACCTCTAAATCATAAGTTCTTACCGAAAAATACGTTGAACACGTACAGCAGCTTCTTCCTTCTGAATTCAGAGAGCGACATCTTGGATTCTGTAACAAAGGATGAGGTTAGGGTCCTGTCTACCGAAGCTTAGGCTATGTACACATTGTACTCATTCATTTTAAAGCGCGCACTTTAGTGACGCGCGTTTTCAGAACCCGTGGGCCTAGATAACAGAAAAAAGATTTGGTAGGTAACATTCGAGTAACGATAGTAGAAAAGTACAAGCATGTAGGATTTTAGTTATGCCGTTGATACGTGTGTGAGCTGCTAACGAATATATAATTGGTAGACAACGTTTCGATGCCATCAAGCGAATCGATGACACGAACGATTTTACTTCCGTAAAAATGCTTGGGCAAGGGGCTCGTTTGACTTTGCGATGTCGATTGTAGAAAAAAAATCGATCAAATAGCGATACCTATGTGCGCTGAACACAATGCCAATGCTTAAAGGCCGATTCGGTAAAAGATTTGACGGGTTGTATATTGATCTTTTACTTCACTGATATATGTGAATCTACCCTAATGTGTGCTCACCTTAACATCAGTCAGTATAATGTATTGTTGGAATTGCTTTCAGTGGTATTGTGGTTGGATTGGTTTGTTTTAAATCAGCTTTGTGGTCCTTCTATGACTGCCAGCAATGTTGAGCTCGGACCTTTTCAGATAACTCTTTAGAAATAAAGTTTTTTGTAATTAGATTATTAGAATGTTTCTTTGTATTACCAACTCCATGATTGTTATTCTTATTTGATTGAAAAAGTCACCTCGGAGCCCACATATTGGAATCGCAGCAGATGATTTATGTATATCTTGAAGATATTCATCCGTTCATTTCATTCACAATTTCATATAATTCTATTCCACAGAAACACAAGGGTTACAGTACAGATCCTTCAAATCGTGTTGGTACATTTTGAAGGATTCTTTCAATTAAATGTTTTATTTCCTTTGAGTTTTATTGGCAGTAACTGGGCCGTAAAGTTGTTCCTACAGGAAAGCTTTTAAAATAATTATCGTCGCTTGCTTTCTACAGTAAAATCATATAATATAATTTAACAAAAAACACATGTTATTTTAGGAATAACCGTTTCCAGTTAGTTCATTTGTTTCATTTGTATTTACTAATTTTAATTTGTTTTTACCTCGATTGTAATATTTGTTATTAATAAAATATTAATGTAACTTTATGAGACTTATGAGAACATGTTACGGCGGAAAGTGATGATAAAAAATCTAACAATAACATTCAGTGTATAAAATCGAGATAATTTAAGTGTTGATATTTATTCGATGACATCAAATAATGAAAAATTAAAATAATGCCTATTTGGAACGTTTCCAGAACTTTCAATTGACATCAACGCCATTATTTCGACCTATTGAGCCGAAATGAAATCTGCCCGCCATTCAAAACCGCATAAGGGGAAATTTCAACTATAATTCAGGATATAAAGTCAAATCGCCCGGAAGAATATGTGAATATATTAAACCGGGAATAAAGACTGCTTTACCAGGATTTTCACAACAAAAGAATTACCCTGTCGTAACTTACCTAAGCTCTATTTTAAAATTCACATTGCGTTTCATATTTTTATGAATCGTTGTACGTATATTCTACATTCTTTATTATTTTACGAAATAAAAAACAAAAAATAAATAATGGGGCTTTACTAGATACTAGTATATGCCCGCGGCTTCGCATGCGTTGTTTCTATGAAAACGTTTCAAGGCTTTTTTATCCCACGGGAACTGATTTATGGGATGAAAAAGTAAGCTATGTATTATTCCAGGGCTAGAACTACGTCTATTAAAAATATCAGCCCGATATAGGCTAAGTACTTTATATCAAAACCTTCAAAAACATTATTATATAACGTACAAAATACGCACACCCAAGCTTTTAAAATTCATATCATTACACGTGGCTTACCTTTACCCAAGCAAATGAACCTAACCCAACAATGATGGCAAATGTATCGAAGTACCCGCAAACCGCAGGGTTAGTGATTACGTACACCTGCCACTAGAGGGCGCTCGTTAACTCAAGGGCGGGCTTGCTCCTCGGGAATTAACTGTGGCTTGACAGGCCTACCTGCCTCAAGTGGCCGTTAAGGCACGCTTTTCTAAAGGGCTATAGAATACCTGCATCCGGTTTGGATGGATACAGTCAGTAAAGTGAAGTTAGATAGAGTTTACTTGCGTAGTAACTTTTTTTTGAAAAGACTAAAAATATGGACACGTTTTACTACTTTTTTTACTGGATTATCTGAATTTATTTTAAAGCTGATGCCTCTTAAGTGGTCCTATAGAAATTTGATCGAGATCTGAACAGTAGTTTTTTTTATTTCGTGAAACCGATAATATTTTTAAAAAGAGGTAGTACGTTAATAAAGCAAAGCATACTACGTGAATTTTAATAAAAGTATTTTTTCCTAGCAATATGAACTTCGAAAAGCTAAGGCAATTATGTGCGTCCATTTAAATAACTCCAGGCTTTTATTTATCTGGGCTGTTGAAACTCATACCAAGAAGGCAAAAGAAATAAGAATTAGATGGTGCAAAATCAGAATATGAAAAAGTTTGAGTTATAATTTAATTTTTTCCTTCGTTCAATGAATTTACTTTCTCGAGGGAACGCTGGGATGAATAAAGTTGAAATATTTGCTTTATAAATGTAAGCAATTTTGTGTTTTTCAAGAAGTTACCTTACCAACTTGTTCTTCTTAGCTTATTCCAGCGTTCTTAGCGTTTTACCCCTTTTGTGGACGTGAATCATTAGTTATTAAAGTTAGTTAAGTTATTACGTTTTACGTGTACTTACATAGGTGAAGGGAATTTAAGATTTTGAACACATAACTTTTTTATAGTGCTATGTAAGTACTTATGTAAGTACATGTAACATGTAAAATGCGCATAATAAATTTAAAAAAAAACCTACGGTAAATACTCCAAGAATGTATTTTTATGTTACTTCATAAATTTAGATAAAATATTGAAGATTCCTTTCGTCCTTTATCCTCGATCCGAAATCGTTTGGGACAAGCTCCTCACTAAAAAGACCTATCAGGATCACTCGGGCCCAAAATGGGCTCAAGCAATAGTTATTTACACTCCTACTGGCGCAGTTTATAGTTATTCTATGACTTGGACCCGACCCTGGACTCTGTAGTCTACGCTACGGTCGATAGGTTCTTATAGACTGACTTTGGGGGCTGAGACATAGTGCGACGATAATCAAAGGGCTTTAATTAATTATATGAACCACGACAAGTACTGTAGTTCCAGATTATGATCAAACAGTAACTACGAAATGAATTACTAATGAAGCAAACTTGATAGTATGAAATAATCGATTGAGGGATTAATTAGTCACTTCCCTTGATCTTCTTAAGTCCTTTGATGTTAGGATAATCACAAGTCAAAATATTGGTAGGTTTACACAATATTGACAGCAATATTTTCACAGAATTGGCAACCGTAAAGTCATATATAACCTCCGTGCTTGTAACGACCATTGCAGACTTTCATCACTACATAGTATAAAATAAAGTCGCTTTCTCTGTCCCTATGTCATTATGTCCCTTTGAACGCTTAAATCTTTAAAACTACGCAACGGATTTTGATGCGGTTTGTAATAGATAGAGTGATTCAAGAGGAAGGTTTTTACGTATGATAAAACCGTGCGAAGCCGGGGCGGGTCGCTAGTATTTAATAAAAGTTGGAAGTTTGTCTGCGTCCCCTTCGTTGGTAGGAATGATCAGCAATTATGAAGTTTGGGTTTGGATTTAAAAATAAATATATATATACCTACATATTTTAACAAACTATAATATATTAAAGAAAAATATTACAATAGATACATTTTCGTAAAAAAGTGAACAAAGTTTAAGTAAAACAATTTTAAGTTAACCTCATGGATCGCAATTTTTTTAAAGATCTTATAAAGAGCGAAAGTTCGTCAAACAAAAACCCAATGGAATGGTGTCCTAAATTCCCATGCAATTTAAAATCTTAGGGCGTCTGAAGGGTGTGGCTGAAACGTGCAAAATAAAAACAAAGGCTTTAGAAACTAAATTCTAAAAGCCAGTTTAAACACAGTAGGAAAACGAATAAAAACGCAGTCTAGCGTAGCGTAAGTTACTACCGGCAAGTGGCTGGTTTTACATAAATTAACCTCTCGTAGATACTCGTGTGGGGCGAGTGTAGACCGTAATACAATATGAGTGCTGTAAAACTGAAGTTGCTAGATATTCAGAGCATGAACACTGGAAATACTATTAAAATGGGTTCAGCACAAATTCAGATGTTTACTGGTTGGGCGTTTGAGCATTTGGGGGTCCGATGTTTTAATAACTACATAGTATAGAACAAAGTCTCTGTCCCTATGTCCCTTTAAATCTTTAAAACTACGCAACGGATTTAATAACTCTAGCTAGTCCCTAGTTTTTAATATATCTAGCTTCTGCTCACGTTTTAGAACTTTAGAACACGTCTCTAACAAACTCGGTTCTAATCCGTTCAGAAATTTAGTTGACGTAAAATCCTTATTATTAGGGTTGAGGTTAAATCGTCACAAGTTAAATTTAGAATAATTTAACTTTTCAATTTAGTTAAATTCTAGTGTTACTCGCTTAAAATTATATCAAATTTTTAGGGTAGTTTTCTCACAGCCTATATTTAAAACGCTTTAGTACAGTTTAAGAAAAAGTAATAGACCTTTATAAGTACGATAATGCGTAGGTATATTGAGAAAGTCTTAGCTCAACTTAGGTAGGTGGAGGAAAGGACAAAATAAGTTATCTTATCACTACATAGTATAAAACAAAGTCGCTTTTTGTGTCCCTATTTCCCTATGTCCCTTTGACTGCTTAAATCTTAATAACTACGCAACGGATTTTGATGCGGTTTTTTTTAAATAGATAGAGTGATTCAAGAAGAAGGTTCATACGTATAATAAAACCGTACGAAGCCGGGCCGGGTCGCTAGTTAAGTATAAAATGCAAATTATCAATTTTAAATGATCTGTTTTTAAATGATCTATTTTTGAAAAAAAGGCTATTCATTCAGCGTCATGACAATGAAAAAAATTGTTTTAGCAAAATCATTACATGTATTTACAAAAATTGTCACAAGCTAAAGATTCACAAAACCCAATGTGTCCTGCATCTACATTTTAAATGTTAAAACTTCCGAAATTATCTTCAATATATTCAACTCGCAAAGATAATTCGCATTATCTCAACCCGAGAATAAATTACAATTGTTGAATCCCCGGGCGTTGTATTTATAACTCTCTTTACGCTGCTTGCGAAGATTTACGATATTTCTGTGCGAGGTTATATTTACGTCAAAAGTAATACAATGGATCACGCGAGAGATAGAAAGTTAGTTAAATTTAATGGCGGAAAATTACTAAATAATTTTATTTGAGAGTTAGTGGAATAAAAATATTGAGTGTAGATAATATGTTTAAATACATATAATTTTAACCTAGGGACTTAATAAATAGTATATTTATTTATATTATAACTTAATAAATAATATATTTATTAAGTAATAATATAAATTAATAAACTAGTAGGTAATGTTAAATAGTAAGACGCAATCGCCGGCCTTTTATATTTTCGGAGCTCATAAAAATGTAAGGTACGAAGAACTGCGCGCTCTCGGAATCTTTGTATCGATTTTAAACCTCCTGAGCTGTCTTGTTTAACTTCTATCACTATTACACAATATTCAAGGCGTTGGAAGCTTTATAGTTATTCCCTCGATAGCATATAGTTGATTTCCACGAATTTGCCTGACGTGATTTATAATCACGCATAGCTTTTATAAATATAAGTTTTCTTAATTTATGAGACATACTATCTTCAAGGTGTTGTTGGAAGCTCTATAGTTATTCTCTTAGAATATAGTTGATTTGCACGAATATTGAGATACGTAGTTGTCGTGGTTTAGAATCAAGCATAACTTTTATAAATATTTAATAACACACAAAGTTTTGTATTTCTAAGAAAACATAGATTTGCCTATTCGCAGTTTATTAGCAATAAACGGATAAAATTAAATAAATTATTTAAGTTTCATAATTGATTTGTACGTATCTTGAAATACCTACCTTGTCGAACGCATCTCAGCATCAAGCAATATGTAGCTCTTATAAATATTTTAGGTAGTTTTTCGTTATTTGTAAGACAACCATACGAAAGAATATTATTTCGCGGGGAGTACATCGATTTACCTACCCTCAGATTATTTGCAAGGAACGGGTAAGTACATGAAATATTTGGGTGATTCTACGAAATCTGGTTTTTTGTCTGATTTCTGTGGCACATTTTTTTTTGTTGAAATTGCACATAATGATGGTATATTCTAAATGAAGATTTAATTTTGAATTTTTTGGTAGTGAAGGGAACTTTATTGGCTTTATGGTTACGAAGTTATTCAATTTTAAAAATATGGTGTCCACGGAAATCATAATTTATATCACCAAAATCAAATATGGGTTGGTTTATCAATAAAAATATGTGTTTTCGGTAGTAAGTAGATTATTAAGCTAAGGACCAATTATTTGACGTTTGTAGTTTTAATCAGTTTTTACAAAAACACCTTTAAATCATTACTGTAAATACAAGTAACTTTTTACAAAAATCACACTAATAATGTTTATCTTTGTATTAAAAATATTATAATTATTCATTTTGTATTTATTATAAACTTTTATCCTAAAAAACATCATAAAAACTGTAAAAAAATATTATTGAGATGTTAATGAACCCGCAAAATCCACGGAAATCAGTACCACGGAAATCATAAATAATTACAAAATCTTAGAAATTTTCTTAATTTGCTGGTTTATTTTACATTGAAATATGCAGTCGAAATAAGGAACACAAAAGGCATGAATTATCATCATTAATAAAACAATAGGATTAGCATAAACAAATTTATAGTCAACATGGTAATCAGAATTTCTAGATACCAAGCCACGGAAAGTGATTACGTACTGAAATAACAGAGTGACGTGGTGACATACACACTTGTTGTACACACCACTGATGGGGCGTGACTGATAGTTTCTCTCAATCTAACAACTATTTACGCAGATATTAAAGTACAGTATTTATGAATAATTTAGTGGGCACCACGGAAATCAGAGCTAAACGACGGACGCGAAGTTATCTCGTTGTAACTTGTCAACTAAAGCTTAGTTTTGCGTAGTAATAGCGTCAAATAAGCAAGTAACTATCTGGGTTAATGTGAACCTATGTAAATTAGTACCAGAGTTTTTAGGAAATGATATAAAAATTTATTAACACAGGAACATGAGGTCCGGACGCACCACGGAAGTCATAATTTCCAAGGATTTTATTTATTTTTACTTATTTAAAATAAGAATATTAAAAAACTAAAAAAGGCCTCCCCTATTATCTTTGTCTAATCTACTATCATAAAAAAAATCAAAGGGCTAGGGATACTTTTTGTATGATTTTTCGAGCCGGACATGTATTTTTGAAACCCGGGAGAATCACCCATTTACGACAATTGATATTTAACGACAGTAATAACAAAACATATTTACATAAGAAATTACTTCAGTCACGAAAAATTTGAGGCAACGATACCAAATGTAGTTTGCATCCATTAGTATTGCGTAATCGTGGATATTTTCGCGAGATTAAGTAAATGTAATAAAATAGGGCATTGATTACAAGAAATCCGCAATTTTATATATATTTTTTATTCTACACCATCTAGACCCAAGCTAAGCAGAGTTTAATTATGTATGGATAAAATAGTTATCTATTATGCTATAAACACGTATACTTCATGATATTATATAATAATAAAAATTATTGTTTTAATGCTTTGTTGTAATAATTTGTAGAGATTTTCAGAGCTTTTTAACAGACACAAAAACTGCTTTTATATAATTAACTTATTCCTTAGCATTTGTAGTAATGAATGTCCATCATAAGTCACAAGGGTAAAGGTAGGTAAATTACGAAAAACATTCGCTGAACTCATTTCCCGAAATGGTGTGCAAATGCCGGTACAAAGTACCAAAGTAAATGTCGTATAAAAATTGCTCAAGTTTGACAAATTCGAAGGGCTGCCCACCTAAATAAAAAGGAGGAATGGCCCTGCCCTCGGGTGGAAATGTAAAAAATGCTTGGTAAAGCAGCATTTGTCTAAGTCCACGATCGTAAGTAAAACGCAATTTATAACGTAACTTTCACCAACTCTGTAATAAGTCTGCACGTTTTGGTTATTAATGATTGAAAGCACTTTATATTGAAAGAAATAAGACCGTAAAAGAAACTTTTTAATCATAATATAATTAAGGCAATATTATTCTTTCCAAACTTGACTGAGCTCTATCGCGCGTCTCGATATTCATATGCATGAAGCTTCTCGTAACTAAGGTAAGTTTTTTTTTTCTTTACTTTATAAAAGTGCTGTATTATGATAATTCCTGTCCAGCAGTGGACTAATATAGGCTGATGATGATGATGATGATGATTATGATAATTTATAGTATCTTCATTACTAACCGTTAAAAGATAAGATTTTCTAAGCCTGAAATAGGTCTTTGTAGCAACGTAGGTACACTTCACTGGATTGGCTATTTCCCAACCTACTCTACCACTATCCAAAATAGACGAGAAAGTAATTTAAACTTTAACTCAGCTTTAATCTTATCCTATCCTTCCTACTAATATTATAGAGCCAAAACTTGTTGAACTTTGAGTGTGCGAACAATGCCAAAACTACATTATCGAATCGGCCCAAAATTGTGTGTATCCGGATTAGAATATGTAGTACTAGTAGAATCTCTGGGTAGTAAATTTATTGTTATTTTTATTTAAGTGTAAAATAAAGTTTTTTTTATCTATCCACTCTAAAACTTTATCAACCAAAGGTGTTTTTCACTCCCGAAAAAAGCTTATACTCTATTTTTTATGAATATTTCTGTTTATGGTGTAATACAATAAAGTTTAAAATTTATTTTCAACAAATTTAAAATGTTTTTTTAAAGTCCTACCATTTTCATAGACCCTAATGTTTTTAGCTCCCTTGGATGAAAATATATGCTGATTGGATGAATATACGTATAATAAATTAGAGTTCGAAGTAAAATTCTTGTCGTTGTTTACAATCTTTTGTAAACTAGAACTTACTTACCTCAAAAAACCGTATGATAACCTTGGGCAAAAGAAGAACTAATCATATCAGTAAGAACTGAAACATAAATCACCTTATTCAAATGAAGTGGAGGCTCACGCGAGGTGAATTTTAGGCCCACAATGCCATACTTCATTAGTATGACAGAATCTCAGAATCTCTGCAGTAATTACCAAACCTCACCTAAGCCACCGTAGCTCACAGACTCGAGAAATAGCAGGTTCACTTCTAATTTGAAACAATTATATGAAACTAACCTTACTATAAAGGGACTAAAAAGCTTAATTATTCTCAAAAAACCGTTGGTCAAAATGGTCGACCTACGGTTCGCAACTAGGTCATTGGAGGATCTAATTTCCTTTTAAATGCTCTGTAATAAATTGAACAGAACCAAAGTTTTTAACTTTTGTGTAATTAATTTTAGCTGCGAGTCTCAAAAATCACCGAAATGTATACAAAAATAAACAAGTTTACCAGTGTAGTCGTGTCTCTTCTTCAAACCATTGATCAAACGGTCAAAACAGCACTGTGAGTGATTTACAAACGAAGGGATGTTTGAAATGTTAATTGCCTCCGCAGATAATAACGGTCCACTTGATATTCAGGCCTCTGTTGATTTATTTAAATAGTTAAATCTTGTGTAAAACGAGGGTTTAGTCACAATTAATTATTGAGATTGGACGTAAACAATGGCAGTTAATGCTTACAATCGACTGTGAATAGGACTGTTAATGAATAGCTGGGAATAGACAATAGCTGTTAGATGAGCTTACTAACACTTCATTATGTTATGCTAACACGTAACGGGCGTAACGTGACGTGGCGTGACGCAATGCATTATCCATCCCTACTAGACGTCACACTTGTTGCCTGTCATGTGATTTTGCTCTTGGATAAGGTTAGGTTAGTTTTCGTTACTAAAGTTGCATTTTATTATTACACCGATTTACTAAAATAGATTAGCACTTTTATTTTGGTTATAGATAAATGGCAATAACACTAGTGGGTGAATATTTTCTTTCAGTTTTGGCATTGAGACTACTATTTACTACTTTAGTTTGACTTTTAGGAATCAGGGGAAAAGACTGTTTATGCTCCGTGACAAAGCTAAACTCAAACAAGCATTTTTTTGTTTGTTTCCTCCATTTAAATAACTTTACGCACAAGAAAAATATCATCGAAGAACAGGATAACAATTTTTTAATAAAAGAATTGTCAACAAAAGTGTTTCGGATCAATTTCACGTTTAGTGGTACAGTATCAACCACAAAATCACAGAGCAATTCAAGAAAATTCTATTAAATTTTCAATTCTGAATAAAATTGTAGATAGATTTAGTATGCGCTATCATGAAATAGGAAAGCGATTTAAATTCCAAGCTCGTGGGCCTCGGGGCTCTATGAACTGGGAATCCAGGCTTAGTCAATTCTGCTCTATAAGCCTCGGGGCACTGGACTAGGAATCCAGTTGAACTGCGAAACTATGGCTAAAGCCTGTAGGCTAAAACTGGAACACTAGCTAAAGCTTTTACCATCATTTCATTTATATTTTAAGGGGTTTGCGAAGCTTTTATAAATTATTGTGCATTTTTAGTATACAGTATTAACCCCTCTAGTTTTTAAGTTTCACTAAAAATGTAATAAAGAAACATAATTATTAGTAGACATGTAATTTAATCATATTGTAAGGATCATAATTGTAAAGTCAGGGTGCAGTGATTAAATAGAATCTAATTTCATTTAATCTTTCATTTCATTCAAAAAGTTTATTTATGTAACGCAAGATGCGCCTCAGTCAACGTCATTTTTAACGTGTAAAAATGTTATCCATTATATAGATTTAAATTAAATTTAGCGCGATAGTACAATGGCATTGTGTACAAAAAAGGCCGGGAACACATCCATGAAACGAATTTGACGTTTGTTTTAGGATAATTATTATAACCACATTTTCTCAAAACACTCCTCCCAAGTACCCAACTACCTATTCAGTACCTAAGCATGTACACTATAATCTCAAAATCTTATCAAGCTATACACGGTTACTGCTCATTACCAGTCATTTGTAGGATGTAATTTTCCGCGAAATGTCGTTATTCGACAGATAGTGTTGACGACGCCGGTATTCTTGGCACGCGGAGGCTGCTAATGGGCTGTTGAGGAGGCCTCTGCATAATTCCAGTTTCATTTAATTTAATTGCAACGTGGAATATTCTGATTGCAATGTTTTTACGTGTTTTACGCTTTGGTTCGTTGCTTTCTGTGCTATTACTACGTCAGAAAACGTACTGCTCCGCAGCAAGCTACGAGGACTGCTTTTGTTATATTTATGAAGCTATTTGAATACATTAAAATGATAAGTAATGTTTTTACAATAAAAGAAGAGATCGATGTTATTTCTCGTAGCTCGTGCTATGGGGCCGCGGCGTAGCTAGCTACGAGAAAATGTGGCTTGTATGATTTTGCTGCAAACGATAACAAAATAAGATATATTGAAAATGTTTACTAAATATTTTTAATTTAATGTGAAAATACTGAGAATTTTAAGAAGAGTATACATTATTTATATATATATATTTGTGTAAACTATGGTCCACATTTGATTATATGATCACGGTTGCCTGGTAGAGATCAATCTTGAGCTATAAGACCGCCAATTGTTACATACTCTGTAATTTGATTTATGTTTTGTAAATAATTTATGAGTGTGCAATAAAGATCTATCTAAAGGTATTCCCGATAGCTTGTACACTTTAAAACTTACTTAATTATCCCGTAAAAGCACTCCGTTGTAAAATTAAATAAGAAAATAAGAAATAATTAAAATTAAATAAGAAATAAAATTAAATAACGAGAAACTTTAACAGATAATTCAAAAAATTCAGACCACAATTTCACACTCTAAAGTAAGAGCTCATAATTTGAAAGAATCTTTAGCCTTTCGCAGAATCAAGTGGCTCCAAAACCACTCTAGTACGTTTTTATTGCTGCGGTAATGTCCCTGAAATTTTCTGGATCGTAAAATACTCAGCTCTAAGGCGTAGGTATCTGCTGATATAACGACTGAGGTTGGGTGTAAAATAACAGGGTTAGTAATAGTAGAGGCTGTAAAGTAAAACGGACTTTCTAGTCAAATGTTTTATGGGCTGTTTTTCAGCCATATTAAATTGTTGAATCAACCTATTATTAGACAGAACGAACCGTAAATATTAAAGCTATAATATATATATCGGAATATTTACCTTGATCTGTGAGTTTTTATTATTTCGATACGGTTACTTATTTGCAATTTGTTAACTCATGATTATGAAATGGCTGAAAAAACTGCGAGTGATTTTTTACTGGCAGAAATACCATTATGGTTATACCGTTATTTTACTGGCAGATCTACCCTTATGTGTCTTTTGCTATGAAAAATCAGAAACATTTCACTAAAATTATGACTTTTAAAAGCCGCTTTCCAAAACATGGCTTTGTCGTAGATGCTGTCTTACAATAACAGCTATTCAGTTCTAGAATGCAGCTATTCAACCATGATTTCTACAGAACGAGACTAAAAAAAGTTCCCTGTAGTGAAAATTTCCAAGAAAATTACACTAAAATCGATAGATTCGGTTCGTTTATCCGGAAATTATCCGGTGAAATTATCCTAGTTCCAAACTCAAAGCTTGATAAAAAACTAGCTCGTTCTTTGTGTAATAAAAATAGCAGCGCCTTGAGCACAAAGTCTATTATGGAAATGTAACGAACATCCGAACACCCTGAATTCTTAATGACACGGTCTGCAGGTTGTCATTTGCATACAAGAGAAAATTGGATTCGTAAAAAAATTCATTAGTGTAGAAATATTTAAGTAAATAAATCAAATAAGAGCTCGTTGAAAAGTATTCAGGTTTTAAAGTGGCGCACGAAATAAGTAGGTACAACTTATTTAAAATTTTAAATCTGATTTTTATTAATTTTTTAAGAGTTTTGGTGGCTTTTGACTATGACGACCGATGTGTCGCGGTGGGCGAAGGTCCGCCTGCGACGCAGGAGGCTGCTGGTTCGATTCCCACCTCGGAACAAATTTGTGTACGATCTGCAGAAATTTGTTCCGTTGGTCTGGGTGTTTACTATTTATAATAAAAAATATCTATATCTATATATCTATGTAATGTATTGTATTAAGTATATCAGTCATCTATTACCCATAACACAAGCTCTGCTTAGCTTAAGGCTAGGTGATGCTGTGTGGACTGCCCGGAATTATTTATTATATTTATTTATTTTTTTATAAATTTTGGTGGCTTTTTTTGAACTTTCAGTTTTTTATTATGTGCAATAAAGAATTTCCTATTCCATCTTAATGTATATGTTCATATGATTTCCACAACATTGTTTTTTAAGGCCATAAGAACATTTTACCTTAATATTTTGGAATTAGTCGAAAAGAAAGTAAAAATCTACTCACTCGGATATATGGGATTCTTGCAGACAAGATCTGGAAAAATAAACAATAAATTAATAAGAATCTAAAATATTATACCTTAGTTATGAAACTGAAAAAATTCTAACGCAGCAAAACGAATTCAACGATATTTACGATAAAAATTTGCAAATTTTATCGTTCCCGAAGTTTTACGGTTCCTATCTCTTGCCAGAGAAATTTCTTCGCAAAATTGCATCATCACGAAATTGTCTAGCACTTTTTCATATTAATCGATTTTTCTCTTTTGTTTGTGTTTCAATATCGAAGCTTTTTAGTAGATAATTATGTTTAATAATTTAAAATGTTTATCAATTTACAAAAGGAAATTTTTATCATCATAAATTTGTCTAGCACATTTTCAAATAAGTCGAAATAAATTTTCGTATTCGCATATCGAAGCTTTTTAGTAGATATGTTTAATAATTAAGCCAAATTATTGTTTATTTTAGGAGTGTTTAGACTCCAATAAAGACACTTCATTGCTTTTTTTGCCAAACTATAGGAGGTTGACTTAACTGTTGTAACTGTATCAAGAGACCAACACTCATCATACCGAATGACACACAGTAGGAAATGCTGGACGACAACCTTATTTCCTGTTCCAAATTAAAATCAGATACGTCATGCATGCAACCTGATTAGATTCCATTCAACAGCGAAGGCTGCTGCCGACCTTTCAGTCTAATCAGTCCACGATCTTTTTGCTTCCAACGTCATGTACCAAATATGTGTGTATAGGCTATGTGTATACTTGTTAGGTTTTCAATGTAATTAAAAAAAAAGGACCTTATTCGACTGTATTTTTAGGCATATTAATATTTTTCCTTGTTTATAATAAAAATTACCAACCTAGATAAGGTACCAATGTGAAGACCACAATAAATATATTAAGAATCTCGCAACGCTTAACCGATTTAAAAGATTTTATTTGTTTTTTTTTATATTTTATACGAAAACCAGTGCTTCTCGTGATGTCCCACATAAATTATTAAACTTTATTAACAACGAAAATTACAAGCAAAGGAATAGAAAAATTACAACTAGTATTTACAATTGAAACCATTGAACTAACTGCAGACGGTTGCAAACAGTCTAAAGGTAGCTCAATTGATCCATGTCAATACCAGTCGGAAGCGTCCCCAAGACACTGGCTGCATTACCACGCTGTATGGCAAGGAAAAATATTAATATGCCTAAAAAATACAGTCGAATAAGCACATAAATTTGATAAAGATATGACTAGTAGTTTAAAGTTTCAAAAAAGTGAAATTTGAAATCGTTAGTTGGTTTTTGTTAAAAACATCAAACTATGTCGCCTCTTCGTTTAGTTTCCTCTTCGCGGAGATTTATTTAGATTATATTGGCACTATTTTATGATAAAATACATTATATTACAATCCCCAGCTTTGCTCACGTGGTTTACCTACGTATAAAACGAGGCCTGTATGACTCAGATAGTATGTAGTTTAAACTTCAGTTGTGCTACCTTTACATTGTTTGCAACAGTAGGTATTTAGAACAATCATTTCAATCGTCAATACTCCTTCTCATTTTGTTTCTATTCTTGATTTTTTTTATAAAAAACAACTTCCTTCGATACTTAATTATTTTTTCAATTGCACCAGGATTTTCAGAGATTACCTACTCGGTATAGTTGCTGGGAAAACTAACAAAATGGCTGCCAAAGTTAGATCTCTATTTTAATTAAATGTTTTTTACGCGAAAAATAGTATTAAGCGCACTATTAGCAAGAGCAGAACAAAAAATCTATTTCGTTTCTGCTCCTTCGCGTGTGGTTTTTGCACGATTTAATTACCGATACGATACTCTTTTGATTGCTTTCGCGGAATCTAATAGTTTCCGTGAAAGCTTCCTGTAGCCAACAATTTTGTTCGGGTTCCGAAGAAGTTCCTAATTGATTTTATAATGTGGTATTTTTGTCTTTAGGAAAAACTTTTGATGCTATAGCTGTTTATAAGATTTCTACCTAAGAACTGGGCCCGAATTCCATTAATTTCAAAACCAAGGTCTCTCAATGGGCCATTCTATTCTTTTTTTCGCTCGAAGAGACTTTCATATTTAGAATGTAAAATTAGTAGTCATAAAGGTGATCGTCACAGCTATGAATGAACCTCAAACAGTTTGTACTACTAGAAAACCAAAAAAATTTAACACTAACATCTTGACACGATACTATTTATATGGTGAAGCGATTTATTTAGTGGAATTCGGACCCTGATTGTCTGCGTTTTTTTTTGGTGCGACAACCAGTTATCTCGATGGAATTTCATTTCAACCAACACCTTACTATTTTGTATCCAGTGAGTGATCTTGGTGGAAAAATAATAACGCGGAGGCAACCAGTTACCTTGATGGAATCTCATTCCGTATACGTAGCTGTGTTAGATAATATTTTGTAATAGTATAGGAAAGTTTCTTCTGTACAGACATCCGATCTTTCTAGTGGATTTATCGAAATATTTCCAACGTCTCACATGATCAAAATAAGAGCGAGAAAAAACAAGCAAGTTTTTGTAAAATTTACACTATTATAGAGAGCAGAATCTATCACTTTTAGCTATTCACAAAGTTAGTAGAGTTTGTGTTTTGCCCACTAGATAGATACATTTTCCTCTCATTTTAATTATAATTTACATAAAATTTCGCATTTATAATAAAAGTAAGATAACATTGATTTAATCCTTCCTTTTTGCGCATATTGTGTACTCTCTCACACAGTGTGTGTGTGTGTGTGTGTGTGAGAGAGAGAGAGCGCATGTTGTGTATTCACACACACTGTGTGTGTGTGAGAGAGAGTACACAACATGAAGCGCAAAAAGGAAGGATTAAATCAAGTCGCAAAAATTTTCTAATTCAGAGGGATCAAAAGCCGAAATTGGAAATTTTCTCCCGCCGAATTCGAAAATTTTGCGATGTTATTTCATTTCTTAGATATTCCCCGAGTGCGAGGGCTATAATTTAATAATCTTTAAATACAGGTTATTTTGGAATGCAGTAGTTTTTAAGTCTGTGATTTATTTTGTTATATCTAGTCGGTCACCCTTATTAAATAAGTAAATTATTTATACGTTCATTATTTATTCACCCAAACCTAAAACAAGCCGCTGTAAATATTTAATATGAAAATATTTTTAGTAAGTGTAAGTTATGTAATATTTCTCTAAGTAGCGTATCTGTAATAATAACTTTCTTGTTTGTAAACTTTCTTTACTTAACAATTATCAACCTACCTACTTTATTTGTCCACCACTTTTCTGTGAAAACTTGTAATTGAACTTCCATATACTATATTTAATTTTGTGCCGTTAGTTTTCCTAATAAATAAATACGTTCTTTTCCCTATTGTGTTTCATTCTAAATCCACATAATTGGCCTAGCGAGGCAGGGTGCTATTTGGAATTGAGTTAGCAGAGTCCAATTTGAATAACGACTCAAATTATAACTCGCTGGAATATTCTAGATACATGAATATCCGATGTCGGGTGCAAGATCGATCGGATTCTTGTCATTGTATTACGGTATGAGAGTCTCATGGTATATACAATTATAGAACACTTTAATTGGCAGGTCTACCCTCATTAATAATGGCCTCCGTCAATTATTAACTTGATTACAGTTAATAATTTTACGGAAATAAATTACAGTGAATTATAACAGTAAATTAAATGACAGTTAATCAGTTTGAAAATTGGTACGTCATATAAAAATTAAGTTAACAGTTGTTATTGTGATTAAAATAATTACAGTTATTTATTAAAAAAATAGTTATGTGTTTTATTGCTTTGATTTCATTATTTTCACTTTTAATAATGATAATATCTTATTTATTGAAATGAAAATGAAATGAAATGATTTTTGTTATAGATGATAAGCCTATGGCTGATGTGTCTATATGACACGGTGTTGAATATATTCTTTGCGCATGTATTTTTAAAATTAGTTTTCGTTTACTCGAAATGAATTTTGAATGTTCTCAAAAAATTATATATTTTCACATATTGAATGTTAACAGTTTAAGCATGAACTTGATTTGTGTTGGAAGAACATTCAGATTAGTGTAATTTATTTAATTTTCTTGCAAAGTATTGCCAGAATAAAAAACGGCCGAATAAAAGAAAATTCGCCATTAATAGATACAATAATAGCTAAAAGAGTAAAGGGACTACCAATCGCTATAAATTCCCTCCGATGGCTATCCCGACGTGTTTTATGAATATTTTGGGCCCTACAGCTGAATAAAAGGAATACAAAGGGTTTCAGTATGTTACCAGCCACAAGAAGCAATCCCAGGACTTTTATTAAAGGGATTTTGGGAATGTAAATTCTTGCGGCGTTCTCGATTTATGATCTTATGCTGTTCATCTTATTCAATCTAAACACGATCTATACTACTACTCACTATAATAAAACATCTTTTGGCCTGATTTATTCTACACGAGAAAATATAATTATAAATCTACATGAAAATTAGGTTTCACGAAATTTCAGATAAGATGGTCATCTTATTAAATCTAAACACGATCTATACTACTACTAATCACTATAATAAAACCTCTTGTGGCCTGATTTATACTACACGAGAAAATAGAATTATAAATCTACATGAAAATTAGGTTTCACGAAATTTCAGATTTAAATTTGTAAATAATGAAAACAAGTTTCATGCAGTATCACCTGGCACGACTAGAGTAAAGAAGAAAGAAAGAAAAAGTATTTATTGTCTTAGATTCTAGTTACACGGTTAAAAACAAACAAAAGAGACTTACCATACTAACTTAAATAAAAATGAAAACTAAGACAAGGAGTAAATTCAGCTTTTGCTGCATGCAGTAAGTATATACAGATGCATGCAGAGTATGCAGATTTTGTGTTGTGAAAAGAATATAAAACCATGTATACTTAAATCTTTAAAACTACACAACGAAATTTGATGCGGTTTTATTTATAGATAGAATGATTCAAGAGGATGGCTTATATGTATAATAAAACCGTGCGAAGCCGGGCTAGGGCTAGGGGCGGGTCGCTAGTTGTTTATAAAAACTATATTTTTTTATTCTGTTTTTTAGCATTTCAATTCAATAAATAATAATAAATATTAAATAATTAATTTCAACTGTCTAACTATCAAGGGTCATGAGATTACAGCCTGGTGACAGAGAGACAACGGAGTCTTAATAGGGTCCCGTTTTACCCTTAAGGTACGGAATCCTAAAATAATATTACACCAAAACTGGTTATTTATCATGAAAATTATAAAATAACAAAAGTTAGTAGTAAACTTGGAAATATAACTGAATAAACTATGACATTGAATCCATTTTCAGATACAAAATTGTGTGGCCGAGCCGAAAGATTATTTACAAACCAAAAGTTCATGGCCTAGATACTAAGCTATCTTAATCCGGATACGAATGAAACCAGGGGCATCTATTAATGTAGCCTTGCAACGACCTTGCATGTTAAGGTATCGTGTAGTGTATGTACATTTGTACACTTGCTGTAGGCTTCCATACATTATTTAAGAGATTACGTAACTTGGTAAAGAGTGTACGCGTAAAACGCCAATTCACATTTTTTACAGTTTACGTGACTGCACAGTACATCAGTGATTCAAATACTATTATCAAACTAGAGGCAGAGCCATAATCAAGAAATCGAAGTCGAAATACTATTATGTCACGTCAAAAGATTCAAAACGAAAAACCACACATAATTTGCGTTTTAAAAAACTATAAATCGACTTCAAATTCATTAAAGCAAAAATGATTACGTAGTCGAATCAATAAAATACGCATTATTGAGGATAATTCAAAAACTACTGATCACATCTTGATCTTGATATGTTTGTTTACGGGACCACATAAGAAGCCTCAAATAAAACAAAATATTATAAATTGGTTTAGTTTACACATAGAATAAAGTTGAACAGAGAAACTTCCTTTTTTTTGTAGGTTGAAAAATGATAAGCTCCGTTGGGCTTTTGGATTTTTGCACTGCCAGTCAGTTCAATACAATCTCGTTGCGCGGTGGAAATGGATTTCTAGGTTACCTACAACTCAGTACAAATTACTTATGTCCGGGTTTTATTTGTTTTTTTTTATCAGAAATATTAGATGTCTTTTTAACATTTTATGCAAAAAAGAGCTTTTCAAGTTTACCACTAAATATTTATAACAAATGTATTACCTACTTGATTGTACATATTCTTTGTGGAAATGTAAGTTTATCTAGGTATTATGTTTTCAGCACAGCCATTCTAATAACATGTTCAATCAATCAAGAAAAAGAATCCTCGTAAATTGTCGATTTTACATAAAAAATGTTTCAAAAATTTTTTTTACATTATTTGATAATTTCAAATGACATAAAAAAGGAGGTTCTTAATTTGACTGCATTTTTGTTAACCTCTTTATTTCAGGGTGGACAGATTTTGAAGATTCTTTTCTTATTTGAAAGCTAGTGCTTCTTGTATGGTCCCATGAGTACCCCTGCAAGCTGGGGTAGGCGATTTGATTACTATCTGATCAGTAGGTACTTTTTAAAATTATTCTTACTAGTGCGAGGGAATGACTCTGCTTAGGTACGTACGTATTTCGTAAAAGTAGGAAAAAATGACTTAGCAAAAAAGTTATACATATGCTATAGTTTAGACACTTTCTGTTTATTAGTATGCTGATAGAAATAAGCTTGAGTTGAATTAAAATGTTTTCTTATTCTTTTTCTTTCTTTAATGCGTGAAATTTTAAAGTATTTGTCAATAGATTAAAAGAAATATCGTATTAATACTCAACAAAAACTAAAAACCAAGTATTTGTTTAAAATGTGTAAAGTCGCGAACAAAACTTCGATACATCATTCAATATAGGTATTGTCCATTAATATAACTTCCCTCGTCCATCAATTAATTAAATGATTTTACATTCTGATGGATTTTATTTATGAATGGGAATACTTTGCTAGATTGGAATAGTAATAAAAAACAGACAATTTGCTGAGTGGTGGTGATCCTACTTTTTTATTTTGTATACTTTTTTTATTTTTATTGTGTACTTTTTTATTTTGTTCGTAAATTGCGGTAGTTTATTGTTTTGAATTTTATTTTACCTGGGGTTTTATTATTTTTCAATTATTTAACGATCTAAAAGAAATGTAAATTTGGTAGATATGGATAGAAATTAAATAATTTTACGTATACCTAATGCCTTCTTGATATTTTAATGTTCATTTTATGTTACAAATTTTTGGCGTGCCGACGTCAATTGTAGAATTGGACAGAATGTTTCACGACTGAAACTTATAAAATCGTTACTTGTAAAATTATTATGTTGCAATTCTAATTGTTAATATAACAGTGGGTTTCTTTAACAAAAACTTTATGAGAATAAATGGAGAATAATAGAATGAAGTTCCAAAGTAATTAGACACGGGTAACAGTTTCAGTGTGAAACAGACCCTAACTCGAGAAATTATCTGAAGTTAAGGGTTAATTACTAATTATACCTTTACTTAACGATACCAACTTAACTTCGAAGTGTTTTTAAGACACCGTTTAAGAATACGAAAATTCGGTAAAAGGACAATATCCGTGACATTTAATATGAAATCACAATAAAAAAAAACAGTAGAACCAAAATAAAAAGAATGTGGAAGTTATAGTAACCCGAACTGCGCTATTTTGTCATCACTATGGAAAAATAAAATAAAGATAGGTACAGCATTTAAATAACAAAATTTAGATGTTGTATTTTGCACAATGTTTTGTTTCCTTACGGGAGTGGAAAAGTTAAAAAGTTTACACCCAATGCCCGCAATATTTCCAACGACGTACTTTCAATACAAAATCCAGCTCTGAAAGTTAAAAGGAGCTTCCTACTTGAAGCCGCCCTACTTGAGAACTTTTACTGCACACCCGTAACAACTTGCTAGCCAAAAGCTTGTGAAAAGATTGTGGTTTTTAAAATAAATCTTTGAGTAAATTTTGTTTAAAAGTTGGGTAACCATAATTACTTAATAATAGCACTTTAAATAAAAACAACAAGAAAATTTTAAAATTCAAAGTAGTTTAAATATCAGGATAATTTTATTTTATTTTTCTGAAACGATTTAAAATATTACTTCACTATCACCAATTCCAGAATTTAATAAAAAAACTACCACCTTTATTAGGTAAAACCAATAAAAAACAATTACCGTAAAAAATAGTTTAGTTATCTATCCAACAATATTTTAGCAAAAAAAACAAACTGACAAATTAAAATAAAATGTGACATTCAAAAATAGAACACAATTTTCGTACCTGGTAAGCGGGAGGCTGACAGCGTAGCGCGGAGTCGAATGCCGCGCGTCGTAGCCCGCCCAGGCTCGTAGGGTTTACGTAGCTATACCTACGTACGTACCCTTATACCAATTAAGGTATAGGACCTTGCAGTTGCAGATGCCCGTTAAAGAAATATATTTTATTGTTCCTAATAAGGAATTTACGAACCTTAAGAGTAAACGATCTCTTTCGAAAGGTTAAGTTATTAATACAGATATGAATATTATATACAAAATGAGCTCAATTATTCCAATGTAGCAACGGAAAACATTCTGAACGGTCAATATTTCCATTTTTTTGATCAATAAGAAATGTGAGATGATTTTTTTTACGAATGCTATATTTGGTGAATATGCGAGTATTTTTGAAGATAAATTTACGTTATTAAATCGTCTTATGTTATGGTACTACAATGTAGGTATATAGGCAGATTCTTGTCTTGAATAACACTTTTTGTCGAACGAGAAAATCAATGACCTATGCGTTGCATGTAAAATACAAGTAAGCGCTTTAAGAAGCCGAAAAGGAGTTCCGCGCATTTATCTGATAAGTGAACAACAAAATTTTATAAGCTTTGTATTTCTTTGAGACCTTAAAGGATTCTTCAGAAATTCAAACTAACAATAGCAAAACCACAAATCAGTGATTTTACCAAGGAAATAAAGCGTGCAAAAAAGCTTTTACTTAGTCACGTTGTTAGTTTTTAAGTCGGAGCTTTTTCCAAGTTTTGTTCCCCTATATTTTTTGTAGTATGCTTTTTACTAAAATAACATAATTTTTTATAGATTTTCACACAGATTTTCTTTTACTTTGGGTTGAGAATGTTTCTAGTTTAGAAATGTTTTTCCTGCAATGCAAAATATACTTTGATAAATTCTAAAGATTTTGAAAGAACTCTGCATGTTTAAATTTTCCTTTGAAATTTTAATTTATTTACTTCCGTTTTATGTTTTCAGTCGTTAGCTGAGATTCGTTAATAACATAAAATTCCTTTGAGTAATTAACTCTCATATTTTATGCGTAATTTCGTTATATTGCGTTTTATTTGCTTAACTTCTTTAGCGTTTAATATATTATGTAATAAATGAATAAGGTAGTCAGTATACGTTACATGGTTAGCATATACCTATAACCATTTAGATACCATTAGGTAATTGATTGCTGATTTGTCACTATTTGTGAAAGTTATTGATATTTTGTTGTTTCATTCATGCCTATTACCATTTCGTATTTGGGTTTTTCTAATTACAGTTCAACTAGCAACCCACCCGGTTTCGCACGGTTTTTATACTTATAAACCTTCCTCTTAAATCACTCTATGTTTTGAATCATCAAAATCCGTTGCGTAGTTTTAAAGATTTAAGCAGTCAAAGGGACATAGGGAAATAGGGACAGAAAAAGCGACTTTGTTTTGTACTATGTAGTGATGACCTTGAATATTTTTAATTACTTGGCGTTAAATTTTGATCAAGATTTTTTCTTTCCATACAAGCTAATTCCATCGACTTTTTCTGCGCTTTTCCTGAATAATTCAAGAATTGAGTCTTCCCAAAGATACCATCTACTTCTAAACTAAATTACGGCTAAATTTCTTTAAAAGGTAGACAAAGTAACTTGCTTAAATTATATTGTAATCCTAAAATTGATTAAATTCACTTTTACTAGTAATTTAAGCTTTAATTGTATTGTCATCTTTACTAACTCAAATTGAAACGCTTACATTGGTGTAATTCGTCCTGTTAATTTGATGTAGGTATCCTAAGCCTGCGGTTCCTTTGAAGCCTAATTGCGAAGCTTGTAGTGGTTTCCGGTTGTGGCATTTCATTTAATTAATTAATTTTGGGCAATCACAAATCATTGAGAAAAGGGCACCGATTCTTTAAAATTTTTTGATGAACCTTATTGAAGTAACATTTGTATTTTGCTCCAATTAGGCGACGAATGATGATCTTGTATGGATTGCTCAGAATTATTTTGTAATTATTTACTAATGTTGAGTTTTTTTTACCATGTAGCTGGGCAATACAGCCAACATCTTACAAACGCATCCGATTGGTCTCTATTGATATGAATTAGTAAGTATTAATAAGCTACCTCTAGATCGCTTGCTACAATCTACAGTCAGCTCTACTGTTTTATGTAGATATAATAAAAAAAAGTATCTATGTAATGTATTGTATTAAGTATATCAGTCATCTAGTACCCATAACACAAGCTCTGCTTAGCTTGGAGCTAGATGATGCTGTGTGGACTGTCCGGAATTATTTATTTAATTATTTGTGATTACTAATCCCAATTTTGCTATGATTTTTGTACTCTTTTTGTTAACAAAATACCACTTAGTTAACCGATTCATCACAAAATTTTATAAAAATAGTTCCGGAAACATACAAGATAGACATAAATAATGACACTGATACTATAATTGCGAAAGTGGCTATTTAATGTTTGGATCTTCAAGCAAAACCTACTGAACAGATTGGACTGAATTTTTTAATAGACGCTAGACCTGATATAAACTTAGGTTTCATAAAATTTAACGCAATTTAAGCAGCAGTGACCATCTAATGCGTACTCAACATTTAAACCACTCCATGTCCAAATTTGAATTCACCAATGCAGGCTAAATTGCATAAAATATTTACATAGTGAAATGAATTGAATACAGAGATTCTCTTCATATCTTTTTGATTTCATTCGAGAGCGGCCGATGGATAAAATATACACTAGTTTCAATCTATGAATGAAATTTTGGAATCATCCTAAAACGTTTATATACATAGGCACGAACATGACATAAAAGAGGGCTACCTAAGTTTTTATTTGTTAGAAACATCACAAGGTTTTTTTATGAAATATTCTTTGGAAAAACATGACAAATATGTTTGGTAATCGGTATTGGAAGAGGCAAACGATAATTAAAATAATTAAAAAGAGACGATTGTTCGTATTCGTCTCCGTTCCATAGTTTAATTAAACGATTCCAATAATTCATATTCCAGAATATTCCATTCAATGATTTAATCCGTTTATAATGCGAACGTAACAATAACACTGTAATTTGCGCACGTAAAGACAATGAGCGTATACGTTTTCGGTAATTGGTCGTTAAGTACTTTTACACCTTTGCTCCGGGGTTATTGCTTAGCTAAGGATGTCCCTGTAGCCCTTTATCGACTATCGATATTTGAAGTTTCTTTGCTGATGTTGTTAAAAAGAACATGATTTTAAGTTGATTGTCAAACTAAACACGTATTTAATTTACTATGCCTTATTTTGTTTACTAAGAAAGCCGCATTAAAATTCTGTAAAAAAAATATGAAAAAATAAAAAAATAGGTGTTATAAGATCTGCTTTGTTTTGCGGCTACTAGTGTGCATTGTCCAGCAATGTATTATATAATAATATGTACCTCAATAGTATATATGACTTATATGTATTATCTGTTAACCCAATCTATCAAATTGTAACACTATCATTCATAGATATCATTAATATATTTTCTTTAGTGATGACAGATTGCTTCATAATATTTTCTTCTCTACTTTGTGATGAAATTGAATTCTCATGTCGACCAATAGATTGATCGAATGATAAGTTTATTCTGATGGATTATTTTACCAATAAGCGAATCGTCCGAATAAGGAAGTAGTTATTAAAATAATTATAAACAAACGTTACATATACGTTGACAGTTGAGTCACGAAACTGATTGATGATGATGATATTCAATATAATTCGACCTTAACTACAGTTCCAAACAGCGTAAAACAATGTGGCATCAATGTAAACAAGTCTAAAGTATATCTTTGACGACTTGCATTTATTATATAAGTTATGTATTATAATAGTTTGTTATATAAGTAGGTATATTATATAGTATTTTATTTTAGTTATTTAGTTATGTATTTGTATAAGTTATACTTATTTTTAAAGTTGCCTCTAAGAAATAGCTTTAATAATTATAAGGTCACCAATATTTTACATTTAATAGGATTAAACGTAGTAACGAGCAAATTAACACTTTGTTCTTTGTTTGTGTTATGTTCTCTTTTACTAAAAAAGTAATAAATTATTTAAACATTAAAATAGTGAAGGTAAATGAAAGCACCTTGTTTGGAAAATAAAATGTTTCAAATAATGTTCATTTTTCAATATTGTTGTCACTGTTTTATTAAAATTACAGAAGCTAGGGTTGTGGCTAATTTTAAAACTTGATCGATATCGATGTCTAATATTGAGATTGTTTAAGACGTACCTAGTAATAGCATTCTGGGGAGAGGTTTATGTTATGTGTAGAAATCTCAAGGCGCAAAGCTCTGGTCGGTGATAAAAGTGGTCATAATTCTACTGTTAAGGAACATATTTTGGTGATAACTAAAATTATGTTCCATTAATATTACGTATTTTCCTTTATAGATACTTAATACATCAATATATTTTCTTCTAAAAGGTCGCATGTGAAAAATCAATTGTGTGGGTCTGAAAACAGTGTTAATGGTCTGTGATTCTAAATATAAATGAAAAATACTGTGTGGTTTCGTCCAGAATTTTATATTCAAAAATATTTCGTCGTGAAATAAATAAACAATCAAGTAAAAATATTAAGTTCAAGCAATAGGCATTGTATTGATCATACGATGATGTCTATTGCAAGTACATACTTAATATTTTGGTTAATTCAAAATTGTTCAAAATTGAATTCAAATAATTCAAAACAACAAAATTGCCAATTTTCAATTCTCCTTCTACTTTATGAATGCACATTATTAAGCATTTACAAAGTATCTTCGCGAAATAAATTTTTTATAGACGTTCATTATCGATAAGCCAGTTGTACACCACTATTCAGTAGTTATAGTTGTAGAACTCGCTTTGTCGATAAAGTGGCAATTAGTGGCGAGCGCCAGTTCTCAACGTCGATGTAAATCTTTCGAGTTCCAACCGTTGAAGGTGTACAACGGCGAATCGATAATCTAGCACTGTTCTACGAGAATTATGTTGTAATTCGATGCTGATTGCTGGTTGTAGTTGGTATTAAAATTCCATATTGTATATGTACATTAAAATAAACAAACGTCTACTACTTATTTGTGTACGATCTGCAGAAATTTGTTTCGTTGGTCTGGGTATTTTCTATGTGTAATAAAACAAAAATCTATCTATGTAGTATATTGTATTAAGTATATCAGTCATCTAGTACCCATAATACAAGCTCTGCTTAGCTTGGGGCTAGATGATGCTGTGTGGACTGTCTGGTATTATTTATTATAATTATTATTAAATAAGATTGACGCATTACCTCTGTTTCTCATTCTGTTTCGAAGAAAGGGTTTTGCCAAGAGACCTCAAAGAAAAGAGGAGGTATGCCATTTGACTGTATTGTTATCTTTTTTTAGCTAAATCGATTTTGATGGTTATTATTTTACTAGCGACCCGCCCCGGCTTCGCACGCTTTTATTATACGTATAAACCTTCCTCTTGAATCACTCTATCTATTTAAAAAAACTGCATCGAAATCCGTTGCGTAGTTTTAAAGATTTAAGCATTCAAATGGACATAGGGATAGAGAAAGCGACTTTGTTTTATACTATTTAGTGATTTGAAAGTTAGCTAACTCTAGTTTTATATAAAATTGATCCAGATCTGACCAGTATTTTTTGAGTTATCCTTAATAATGCGTTTTTATTGACTGTCAACAAAACAAGTCTAAAGTAAAAAAGCCTTAGTTTTTAGAAAATGTAAGTACATGATACATTTTTAATACAAATACTTAATTGCCAAAGATCCCTAATTATGGCACAAAATATCAAATGGAATAAAAATATCGCATGCTTAGCAAATCAAATCAAATCATTTATTTACAGAATACATACAGGTCAGATCTTATAACTAGAGTGAGGTTCAATGTATTCAACCCGCAAGCAGGTGTGCAAATATTGATGGTATGTCAGTGAAGTAATAAATTAAAAATAATAATAACAAAAATAATCAAGTATCAAAGCTAAATATAAAAAAAAGTATCTTATCAAAGCCTAGTGGAAACACTAATCTATATCTACTGCTTAATATTGAAATAATCTTAAAATACTTTATTAACAACGAAAATTACAAGCAAGGAATAGAAAAATTACAACTAGTATTTACAATTGAAACCATTGAGCTAACTGCAGACGGTTGCAAACAGTCTAAAGGTAGCTCAATTGATCCATGTCAATACCAGTCGGAAGCGTCCCCAAGACACTGGCTGCATTACCACGCATTATCTTAAAATGTAATCTGTCTGGAACTGAAATTAATCTAAATCCATTTTAACGCCCTGCTGACCCAGACTTTAATATTACTACTTACTTTTAAGGAGTTCTAAAAATAAAGATTATGGAACGATAAAATGAAGAGAGATAAAACGAATGGTTATCACAGAGGTCGCTCGTGATTGGTGGATGGCCTGATTTTTGTCGTGCCATGCATCTGACGGTTATGTTCCAGTGTTTGTGTGCGTGACTGCCTATCTTATTAATTTCAGGTACTTTCTTATTACTACATAGTACCTATAAAACAAAGTCACTTTCTCTGTCCCTAGGTCCCCTTGTATGCTTAAATCTTTAAAACTACGCAACGGATTTCGATGCGAGTTTTTTTAATAGATAAAGTGATTCAAGAGGGAGGTTTATACGTATAATAAAACCGTGCGAAGCTGTGGCGGGTCGCTAGTATTTCTATATTTAAGATCACTATTTTTTCCCCTGGTCAGTGGTCACGCCATCACGCGTGAACGGCTGGACAGATTTAGTTAATTCATTTTTGTTGGGTTTGTTATTGTCGGGACAAGGTTCTTACGAGAGAAAGAAAAAAATTAAATTCCAACTCAATATTCATAATTAAGACAAGACAACATCTGTCGGGTCAGTTATATTGTAATAAAATATACCTAAATATGAGAACCAAGTGTAAAGATTTTCTTCGGCACGATATATATAACTACAGGACTAAGACTTGGGAAAAATGTTAGTATGATTTAAAAATATTCGTTCCGTTATTCTGGGTGTTTTCTATTTATAATAAAAATATCTAAATATCAGTATTTTATTAAGGATGTAGGTCAACTAGTACCTACCCATAACACAAGTCCTGTATAGCTTGGGGCTAGATGATGCTGTGTCGAATGTCCAACATTAGTTATTTATTTATGAGTAAGTATTGATATAATATATATGTATTTAATATAGTATATATGTACTTAATATAATATATGTACTTATATGTATTTTATGTAGTAGTTTATGTAATATGGTATGGTAGGTATTTATTTAATCATTAAAATGCACACGGATCCCCATGTCCAATCCAACACTCTTATCCATCCACGGTTGTCTGGTAGAGATCGCTCTTGAGCGATAAGACCGCCTATTGTTACACATTTTGTAAGTTGTTTATGTATTGTATTTTCCTTTAAGTGTGCAATAAAGAATTTTCTATCTATCTATCTATCTATGAGACTTTTTTGACCCCAATGGTTGCATGGCTCTACACGTACCCTAATTCAATAGTAAAGTAGATAACTCATCCGCGGATGAGTTTTAAACTCTATGTACAACTCGGCTGATGTTGGTATGGTATACTGTTGATTTGGTGCTATACCAAGAAGATAATTAATCGTTTTGTAAGTAGTAATAAGACTCAACTTTCTGGGCCCTTCTATCTAATAACCTACACCTGTAGTTTCCAAACTGCCTATCCATCTGCCTACCAATCTATAGTTACACAACTATTAGGTACCAACACGAATTCTACATTCATCGACAAAAGCAACTTCATGGTAGCAAAACTGGACCTAATTTTCAGATTAAGCTAGATTTTGAATTACTGTTTGCTTCTAAATATAATATCCCTAAAATCCGGATTAAGAACCGCAACCATTCTTGAGCACAAGAATGCGGTATGAGTTCAAATTAGCAACAAATCGAAATAATTCAGACAGATATCAATAAAAAAAACTTAGTTGTTTGAAATTAAAAATCTTATATCTCTCAGCTAAGATCTTAATTACCGTTTCATAATTAGGTAAATAATTAGACAGAGAATAATAAGATTCAGATCAGATTAGGATCATATAAAAAACAAAATAATCATTATCAAATTGAACAGGTATCTGTCAATAAAAAATTAAACTTATAAAATAATAAGATAAAGATCCGCAAACAGCACCCAAAGTGGCACCCCCACTTATTTTATCATATAATTCCGTTTAACAAAGAAAATTCCAAAATTCACACGTACAGTTTGTTAAACCTATCATATACTTTTTTTTAATGCATCTGTAGTAGTTTTATTTTGTATAGTTTAGGAAAAGATACGAAATTGCTTTTGGTGGCCACCAAACTCTGTTTTTTAATCTCTTCCTAAGCTAGACACGTCCAAAGTAATGTCGTTTACCCTCTGTTAATCTACTTTTTTAGCAGACTGTACAACGTAAATTACGTAACGTAACATGCCGATAAGCGCATTACAGTGTCACAGGTGGTTACCGTAAATTGCGTTCTAGATTTACCTGCGAAGCAATTCTGAAAGCTTATTTCGTGATGTTTTTGGGGTGAAAGATTAAGGGTGCCGGTATAGGATGGAAATAAATGGATATTCTACAGTTTGATAAGCGAGACTCATCATGTTTTGAACGTTCAAAATTTTTAAACATTTATTTAAAATTATTAATTGCACACTAACATCAAATGACTAACAAACTCTCAAAGCAACTATAGTTTTTCTAGCTAAAGTAACATACACTGTGATATTATTTATTTAGAACTTGCGACCCGCCCCGGCTTCTCATGGTTTTATTATACGTATAAACCTTCCTCTTGAATCACTCTATCTATTAAAAAACCATATCAAAATCCGTTGCTCAGTTTTAACGATTTAAGCATACATAGGTACATAGGGACAGAGAAAGCTACTTTGGTTTATAATATTAAGTGATTAATAATAACAGACTAAGCCCTTTAAAGCAGTACTAAGAATTTATAAGTATTGTTTCTACGTGACTTCCATAATGACAATTTAAAGCTGTACAAAATGTTCCGTGAAAAATTACCGCAAAATCGTAGGATGCGGAAACGCGTGCAACAAACTCTATGGCGGTTATAAAACCGCGGTAGTATGGGAAGATCACAAGACGTGTTTAAAAATCGCGGTTGTGTGGTAGAGGCTTAAGCAAGTGCCTTCGAAGACCCGGCGACGGTAGCTAGGCGCGTGGCTTCAGAGTTTTAAATCGGTTTGGGTTTATTTCACTCATATTCGTCCTGTAGAGAACAAAGCTCACTGAGACAAGTAAGTTAGTCACTGTCTCTTTTTGAAATCAAAAATAAACACATAAAACTAGCGTTCTATATACCAGTCATATCAACATTTTACTGTGACCCTGAGATCACAAATTTGCTTTTACGCGATCACTGAGATGCCTACCTTTTCCCCTTCTGTTTCTTTGTAATTATAGAATAACAAAAATTAACTGCGTATTAGTACATACTCGTACGAGTTTTGTACGAGTACATCTTTGTTAGCTGAGATAATTGGTTCGTAACCCTGTTCGCTACGTCGTAGACATCGCTACGTCGTAGGGCGCGCTACGCCGTAGCTGTTTATCTGATTTGGTATGTGTGCTTTAAAACGAGATTTTTTGTACGAAAGGAGAACGGAATGCGGAGTATTTTAAAAGGAAAAGTCTTGCTGGACTTGTGGCTTCAGAAACATGGTCGCTCACTCTTTTTAGCATATAAGATGATATTGGAAATGCATGCTTTTAATTTAATTAATTATCTCTATTTGTTTGTTTTAATTTAATTTGAATTTCCCAATTTTGTAATAGTCATAAGTAGTCTAATTAATGATATTCATACACAATGTAAATTGTTTTTGAATAAATGAAATGAAATGAAAATTTTTTATTTGGAACGATCCCACTCAAAAGCTCTCTTTTTTCAGCCTGAACTGACTATTTTTTATTGGCACATTTCTTTAAAAATTTGCATATTTTTTACGTAACGCATTTATTTATTATTTTATGAAATCCAAAAGGCACACAGCCAAAGTCGCCAAAAAATTATAATGAATACAGGCCTTTCTCAATTGTGCTTATAAAACCTTATTATTGTCCAAAATTGTCCCGTAAATTCTTGAGAAAATAAAGCACTTTGAATTTCATATAACATGATTTATTGTATTTATTCAATTGTTCAAAACAGGTACGCAACTAACTAGGATTTATCGTATTTAGCTCGAGTGGCGTTGGCAAATGTCTGGCGCAAAGCCAAAGCCGCGAACACATTGTAATGTCCAGTCCAGAATAAGGCTTTGATACAAAGTTGTAAATTTCTATCAGATCAGATTATAAATAAATTGTTTACATAAGCTAAAACTTATCATATCTATACTTATAATAAAACTGTAACAGGTCCAATTCTGTACATTGAAGATATTTTGAAAATTTTTTTTGGAGGGCACTCTATTACCGATACTCAAGCCAAAACTGTAATTTTTTTCATTCATGTCTGTCTGTCTGTCTGTCTGTCTGTCTGTCTGTCTGTCTGTATCGTAAACGCGCATCACGCCGAAACTACTTGATGGATTTAAATGAAACTCGGCATGATTATGGGTCATACTACGAGGAAGGACATAGGATACTTTTTATCCCGGAATTCAGTAAGGTTCCCATGGGAGAGGGTATGAAAGTAAAATTCCTTTACCGCGCATCACGCCGAAACTGCTGAATGAGTTGGAATGAAACTCGGGACAATTTGAGTTCATACTACAAGGAAGGACATGGGATACTTTTTATCCCGGAATTCGGTAAGGTTCCCCTGGGAGAGAGGGTGAAAGAAAAATTCTTTTACCACGCATCACGACGGAAGTGAATGAATTCGAATGGAACTCGGGACGATTGGACATGGGATACATTTTATCCCGGAATTCAGTTTGGTACCCCTGGGCTATACGGGTTTTCAAAATTCTTACAGCATCTGAACGACGCGCGTGTCGTTCAGATGCTGTGAGAATTTTTGAAAACCCAGGGGAACCAAACTGAATTGAACTGATAAACGCGAAAGTTTGTAAGTATGAATGGATAGATGGATGGATGTTTGTTACTCTTTCACGCAAAAACTGCTGAACTGATCTGGATGAAATGGCACAGAGATAGATTATAAGCTGGAATAAGAAATAGGCTTTATTTTACCACGAAAATCCCACGGGAAAGGGAATTACGCAAGTAAAATCGCGAGTACTCCAAATACTAATCATGCGCAGACGAAGTCGCGGGTACCAGCTAGTCATAAGTATAATTAAATAGACCATCAAGTCGTGTTTTTTAGAGTTTAAATTCGACCTTTGGTCGGCTTGTTTTTTCGCCACGCAATTTAATTTTATGTTTTTTAAGTTTATAGTTTGAGTGGCGAAAATAATATGAGTAAATAATAACCTAACCCATTTAACATCTCAGCAATAATGGTTTGTTATATTTTATCGTGATTCTTTAAATTGATCTATGTATGATGTTCCAAATATTTTTTAAGGTGAGACGGAAACTAATAATTGTTTCATATCATATCGTGATTCTTTTGAATTGATCTGTGATGTACCAAATACATTTTTTAAGGTGTGACTGAATCCGTTTTGGCTGGTAGTTCGACTGAACAAATTCACCGTGTATTCGCAGTTTAACATACTGCCAAATTCAGTACAAGCGCGTAGTAGTTCGTTAATTTCATTGAAAGCGCCAACTTTTGTGGGCAGTTTATGTTTGCTGAAGTTGAAACATTGCTCAGGAAACCACAGGAGGTTTCATTCATGACCCAAACCAAACCTCGCAAAGACCAGCGGACACACTAAAGACTGAATAATAATAAAGGCTTAATGGATTTTTTGAACGATGAATTTACATGAGTCTACTTCCGCCCTATTTTGGATCCATATCTTTAGACGATTCCTCAATTAATTCTCTATTGAAACTCACGTGAGAATGCCTCTAGTATTTTTCAAACTTTTGCTTTATAATGTTTTCATACTGTTATTTATAGAGCTGCTAGCAGCTCGCGTACATAAAAAATAGTAAATGTAATCAAGATAGTCTTCAAAATCGATTAATAAAACTCTTTGAGGAGCGTTCAACGTACTTAGCAGCGTACCTTAACATGACAGCTCATTTCGCCACTCGTATGTTTTATCCGTTCACTGACTCGTATAAGGAATTTTTAAGGTAGGTACGTTGGTGAGCAGGAATTTTTAAAATTAAGCTTTCTGAAACGCGTTTGGAGGTTGATTCGAGATTAAGTCGAGGTCGAGGTAACGACGAAAAAGATATGGGTGTTAGTATTATCATGTAAAGAAAAATATTAGGTAATGAAGGTTGGATGTAGGAATGCCAGTTAGTGCCCCAACGTCTCACGTGCCAGTAAAAATAAAATACATCTAAAATTGTTAGCATTGGTAGATGATGCCGTGTACTAATATCAGGAATTTGAAAAGAATAATCATTTATTCATACAACAACCAAAAACATAACATAAAACACTTTCTTTCCTTCTTCCACTAGTGAAAAAAAAAAGAAAGAAGCGAAGGGAAAATTAATTATCACTTTATTTCTTTTTATTTTGATGTTTATGTACCTACAGTTTTAAATTTGATTTGTCTCAGTGCTTATTTTGTAAGAAATAAAAATATTGATTTACTTGATTTACTACACAAAGGTGCAAAAGCTACTTAAAATACAACATAATATTAGAAAAGTAGTTGCTTGTCCATCATTATTCACATAATTTAATTTATTTCTAACTTATTCTAATGTCAAATCCAGATTAAGGGCTTCTTATCAGATTACAAGCTCCTTCAGTTATAAGCCTTGAACATTATTTATTAATACTTATTCATTCTTGTGTAATACGAGATAAGGCTTTGAAATCTTCTACAGATTAACGCAGTCTCGAAAAACAAACGCGAAGTTCACTGTTTGAATAATGAATTGTTGATTTTGCGTGTCTTTGTGAAGTTTATGAAAGGGGTCTTTTTGTGTAGACACAACGCGCGACAGTGTTTTAAGATGACAGTGAGAATTGAGAGAGCTTTAAGGAATTGGGTCATATATGAAACCTTAAGTACATTGATCAATGCGTTGGTTCTTATTTTAATAATGTATATAAAAGTGCTGTTTTTAATTGATTTCCGCAGTTTTAACCTTTATCTACCAACTCATCTCCTTGGTCACAATAATTTTTTGAAGTCCTGCAGTACTCTTATATTATTTTATAACACACTAGCGACCCACCCCGGCTTCGCACGGTTTTATTATACGTATAAACTTCCTCTTGAATCACTCTATCTATTGAAAGAAACCGCATCAAAATCCGTAGCGTGGGACATAGGGACAGAGAAAGGGACTTTGTTTTATTCTATGTAGTGATAAGTAATAACAAAATATAATAAATAATGCTGGACAATCCACACAGCATCATCTAGCCTCAAGCTAAGCAGAGCTTGTTTCATGTGCAGATTTTACAATTTGTTATTTGATGTTAAAATTATGTGAATGAAGGGTTTCCGAAATAATTTACATATTTCGGAAACCCTTCGTTGTCCCCAAATGGCATTTCATAGTCAAAAAAGATTGTAATTGTATAGTTGTAGATTCAATGATAGTTAAAGAATCGTAAAACCATCACCGTTTTATTCTTGTTTCTCTATCATGTTAAACACCACACTTTGTCATCAGCAACCGCCATTAATAATAATAATCCCTACTAATTCCCAAAGAGAAAGAATTCTTAAACCAACCTAATACATTACCATCAGACGGAGCCGAGCGACGCATTAATTTGAGATCACGGGATCAGAAACATTTCTTATCAGTCTTAGCAAAAGTTATTGTAACTTTTTCTGAATTCAACAGCTAAAGCTTAATCAAGGTCAAAGTTTCTCTACGATATGCCATAAACAGCTGTGTCGGTGGCCCTGGGTTGGAAAGCAGTTGAACGGATTCTGCTTAAATTGTGATGATAATTGGAATAATTCTATCATTATACATACCTACTCATTAGCACAGTAACAGCGGTTTGAAAATACGCCGATGTAAGCTGCTGGGACCCTGGTATCTTCAAATAGACAACAATGATCCTAGTTAATCATCAAAGATCTTTTTTTATTTTAGCAAGGACTTGTCGCTTAGCGTCCGCAGAGTCTTAACCACACCCTTCACCACAGAGAATTAAAATCAATAATAAATGTAAAGAACTATCTTCATAGATCTTGTGTCTTACTATTGACAACCAAAGTATGAAAGAATTCGTTACAAAACAGATACCTACCTACTCTTTTTTGTCGCGCTGACAAAGATTTTGCTAAAAAAAGAGGCTTTAATTGTTTTTAATTGTTTGCTAGAAGTTATTCCGCCTAGCACAGTGAAATTGCGTTAGCTTTTACTTCAATAGAGTTAAAATAACATAGTTAAGATTAACACAGTTAACTTCATTTTGGCCCTGTAGTCCGGGACTTGGCAATTTTCAACGTAAATATTTCAGAATTTCAGCTTGTGTCAACATTACGTCATGATAAACTAGTTTGGATGCTTTTTCAGTGGATTTCCTGTATAAAAGCAAACCGTTTGTTTTCAGTCTTTGATCGGCTTTGTTTACCTATCAGGTTCAAATATTTTGCCATTTTGCATACATTGTACCTACTGATTTTTTCACAATTTAAGCCTAAAAGAAGGATTGGATGGAACTCATTCATATGAGTACAATAACACATAAGTAAGTAAATACTTATACATCAGATATACTTCAACACAGATTTTTATTTTATTTATACTTCTTTTTTATGGAGAGTAGCCATGTTCCAGTCCTAGAACTACTGCTATTCAAAATTTCCGATTTGTTCAGAAGTTTTGGCGTGAAAAGGTAGAAAATGTACATCCATCCAAACTTTCACATTTATAATAAAAATGTGATTCAAAATGTTTTTGGTTTTTGGCGTTAAATATTTTCTAAGTTAGTATGTAGCTTCAACTTCAGGCATCAATAATAATAATAAATTTCATGAAAACTTCTGAATAGTTATGATTTTTTTTTCTTTCTTCCTTTTCATCTTGATTCCCCTAAGGCCCTTTAGTCTCCCGGTTGAGTTGAAACTAAGAACTCAATAAATGTATTACATTAAGCTTACAAAAACACTATCTATACTTATAATAAAACTGTAACAGGTCCAAATCTGTACATTGAAGATATTTTGAAAATTTTTTTTGGAGGGCACTCTATTATCGATACTCAAGCCAAAACTGTAATTTTTTTCGTTCAAGTCTGTCTGTCTGTCTGTCTGTCTGTCTGTCTGTATCGTAAACGCGCATCACGCCGAAACTACTTGATGGATTGAAATGAAACTCGGCTTGATTATAGATCATACTACGAGGAAGGACATAGGATACTTTTTATCCCGGAATTCAGTAAGGTTCTCATGGGAGAGGGTATGAAAGTAAAAATCCTTTACCGCGCATCACGCCGAAACTGCTGAATGAGTTGGAATGAAACTCGGGACGATTTGAGTTCATACTACAAGGAAGGACATGGGATACTTTTTATTCCGGAATTCGGTAAGGTTCCCCTGGGAGAGAGGGTGAAAGAAAAATTCTTTAACCACGCAACACGACGGAAGTAAATGAATTCGAATGGAACTTGGGACGATTGGACATGGGATACATCTTATCCGGGAATTCAGTTCGGTTCCCCTGGGCTATACGAGTTTTCAAAAATTTCTCACTGCATCTGAACGACGCGTGTCGTTCAGACAAACCGAAATGAACTGATAAACGCGAAAGTTTGTAAGTATGAATGGATAGATGGATGGATAGATTGATAGATGGATGGATGTTTGTTACTCTTTCACGCAAAAACTGCTGAACGGATCTGGATGAAATTCGGCACGGAGATAGATTATAAGCTGGAATAACACATAGGCTTATTTTATCCCGAAAATCCCACGGGAAAGGGAATTTCGCAAGTAAAATCGCGAGTACTCGAAATACTAATATCATGCGCAGACGAAGTCGCGGGCACCAGCTAGTAAAATCTATATTTATCTTATCAGCAACCGATAGATGTAATGGTAAATTGACTCCTTATTTCTGCGACTTTTTGTGTATGCTAGTTATTGGGTATGTCTCATGTTTTACTTTATTCATCAAAATCATCAATAAACCTTCGTATAACTACAATCTCACCTGATGGTAAGAGACGACGTGGCCGAAGATGTATCACGAAGATCTAGGAGAAACCTACTAAAATTATGAAAAGTAGCCACCTATTCATTTACTCGTCTTGAAAAGACTCGGGTTGTACTAGCAGGGCTTGATACCGGTACCAAAAATACCGGTACTTTTACGGTAGTAACGGTACTTTCATTTCGTTAAATTCGAGTATCGATACTTTTGAAGTACCGGTACTTTGCTTAAAAGTACCGTTATTCTAAGCGGTTCTCGCGTCGTCTCGTTCGTCTTTTCTAATCAGTTTTCTCTCTCGCATGCATAAAATAAAATTGTTGAAAAGTACCGGTACTTTTGAGCATCATTTCGGTAATTTTAACGACACTTATAGAAAATACCGATACTTTAGTACCGGTACCAATTAAAGTACCGATACCACACTAAGTACAATTATACCGGTTCGCAAAAAGTACCGGTATAATTTGTTTCGATACCAAAGAAGTACCGGTACCATGTAGAGGTTAGTCGAACCGGTATTTATAAATACCGGTATTCCAAGCCCTGTGTACTAGCCTGGAAAATCGCATTCCAATCCTTAGCGATATGAATGGTAAAAGTGAAGAACAAAAGCTTAGTATGAATGGTTGGAATATCTACAATGTAAGGTATCTTATTAAGTTGTTACGTCGAACTTTTGTTTGAGCGATGAAATGTAACTTTGAAAATTTACTTACTCTTCAAGGATTCTAAACCAAAAGTGCTTGTATCAAATTGCGACTAACCCTCGCACGAAACCGTACTCGATAAACTATTTTAAAGTACAAAAGCCAAAGTTTCCCAAACTGGAGCCCATCGGGCGGGAAACTAAAATGAGGGTATAAATTCCGAAACATCGTTACACTTGAACGTACTAACTTAACTAGATAAACGTAACTCGAACAGTATTAAAATTGTTTGGGAACGGTCGTTTTGACATGACTTATAAGTTCAGTTCTGAATATTTGCGTGCCTCAGGTTTTTTATACAAACAGTTGGAAAGTAAAAATAATTTGATTGTTTTCTAGGCTTTCACGATAAAATATCGTCATCTGCCATATCGTCATTTACCATCAGTTAAGATAGTCGTCTAACTATGGTAAATTAACGATAAAAAAGTAGAATGACCATGTTTTTTAATAACGATATAAATAAATCATACTTGATAATGTTCACATCATCCTCCTATCCTACTAATATTATAAACGCGAAAGATTATAAGTATGGATGGATGTTTGTTACTCTTTCACGCAAAAACTACTAAACAGATCTGGATGAAATTTGGCACAGAGATAGATTGTAGTTTGGAATAGCACATAGCTATATTTAATCCCGGAATGCCCACGGGAACGGGAATTACGCTGGTGAAACCACCAGTTAATTCATCATAAACCTATATTAGTCCACTGCTGGACATAGGCATCCCTAATGAGCGCCATAGCGCCCCGTCTACAGCTTACCGCATCTTGCACACATCTAGCTCCAATCTAGAGCTTTAAACTACATGAACACAACAAGTTTCGTACGTAAACAGCATCCGAAAAACTCAAAAGTTATTTGAATTTAGGTTAAATCAGCTCCGTTTTACCAGCCAAGATTTTCCGATTGAGAAATTCATGGGTTCAAAGAAATAAGCCACTGGAACTCTGAATTCAATTAAGGCTAAACGGTCTCAGTAAAGGCCTGAATACCGGGTATAATCTCAGAGCAATAAAAGTGCACGCCACGCGATGTGCTTGCACACGATTTAAAAGCAACAATGTTTATGTACACGGGCATGACAGCATATTTTTATATCTAAAATATACTACTGTAAAGCGTAATTTTTATACAATCAATAGTAGAAAGAAGATTCAGATGCGCGCGCGGGCAGTATGGACAAACGTTGTTTTATATAGTTCTTTTCGCCCGTGGCTTTGATCACGTTGAACATACGATTTGTCTTGCTCTACAATCCAATAGAACTACAAATCTGTGTAAGTTTCAAGCAAATCGGGACACTGCTTAAGGAGTTGCAAAAACCAACAAAAACCTCCTCTTTTCACCCTCTTAAGGGTGGATTTTTAAAAAATCCCTTCGGAGCTGGAGTGTCTGTGTAGTAAAAGTTACCTATTTTTTCAAAATTTCAGCTTTCTAGCTTCATCAGTTTGGGCTGGGCGTTGTCTTAAAAAATCGCTTGTATGAAAATACATACCTATATCTTAACTTATACAATTATATTATCTTAAGATTGATGAGTATTTCAGTCAACTCATATCTACACCTATTATTTCTATCTGCGATTTGCAATTTTCTTTGTGAACAAAAATTAATAACTTGGAAGCAATATAGTCGTTTGCAAGCGCGTATAATGGAATTGCACTAGCCACCAGCGAGTATTGTCTTGGAGATTTTCTATTAGAGTTGATTAAACGGTAGGTAGGTGCTTTGAAAGAGGGTCGCAGAAATTTTTATTGAAATAACTGCGTATATCTAGAAATTGTTTGTAGAAAATATTAGAAGAATTTTGCTGTTGTTACTTTGTTCATGCGATAGTGCAATTTATGCCATTATGAAGAATATTTGTGTATAATGTTTAATAATTCATACAGCATCAACAAGCCTCAAGCTCAAGCTAGATAACAGTAACTAATAAACTTAATACATTCAACTATATAGAGGTAGATCCGAGAGCTGGTGAGTATCTGACATCAGCATTACCATAACGTGTGGTAATGCAGCCAGTGTCTTAGGGACTCTTTCGACTGGTTTTGTGGATCTGTTGAGCTACTTATAGACTGTTTGCAATCATCAGCATGCAGCTCTGTTGTTTAATTGTATATACTACTTTTAATTTGTTTCTATTATTTGATGATTGTAACTACCAGAGATAGATATAGGTATATTTTTATTTTACATAGAAAACAAATCAGAACAAATATCTGTAGGTCGTACAAATATTGCTCCTGAGGCGGGAATCAAACTAGCAGCCTCCTTCGGCGTAGGTCGACCTTCGCCCGCCACACCACAGGGTTCGTCATAAACGTCGTCAGTGTTTATCCCTTAATAAGGCGCAAGCCTGTGTGATAGGTAGAAAGTAAGTAGGAGTGGAAATATGGTAAATGAATACTATAAAATTCAAAAAAAATATTTAAAAAGGAGGGGGAGTGAGATTTCCCCCCTTTTTTTCGGTGGGAAATAAATTCCCCTTGCCTGATTATGCAAGTGCAGTATGTTTCGAAGTGGGAAAATAATTCCCGTTGCCCGTTTAGGTTACGATCTTACGCTACGTGCCGTAGTTAGTTTTGTTGTTATTCAGATACTAGTAATTGCCCTTGGCTTCAATTGTTCTTAAAAAAAATCAAAGATGTTTGAAATAACATTTGAATTTATAACGCGTTATTATATATAAGTTAATTATGGAATTTATTATAACAGTACCTAAATAAAACAGCAGGTATTGCAATCACATTTTTATTTCAAGCTTAAAACTATTTATCAATATTATCAGGAATACCAAAGAGCTCTTCTAGACGCCTTTCAACAATAACATCTTGAGTTACATTCAGGTAATCTGCCGGGCTACTTACAGGAGCTGTTTGGTAATATGCATCGTCATCTGAGTCAAGATCGGATAAATCTGACAGACTGTCTAGGATGTCTTCTAACTCCGGTTTCGTTAACGTTTTTTTCTTATTCATGGCGTTTTTCTTATCCATGGCTCTAAAAATAAAATAATGATTACATGTAAGACATTTGGGTATAAAGAGGAAAATATCCTTTTTTAGTGGACCGCTACACCATCTGACAAACCTACGTTCCCAATTTCAGCCTTCTATCCCCTAAGTACCCTCGTAACCCTCATAAGTACCTAATTGTGGATCTATTAGATCTAAATAGATGTCAATTGTCTATCAAATTCGGTCACAAAACCTTTTTATTTTATATAGAGATTATCAAAGAAATTCTATAGCGCAATCGGGCAAAGGGAATTATTTTCCCACTTCGTAATTGATCATTTTCAGGGTATAGATCAATAATACACACGTAAAATCAATACAAAACGACGCCAGAACAGTTGTTTTGTACGAGATATAAACAAATTCTACTTACAAGATTCTTTGGAGAACAATTTTGCGTTTTTATTCACACAACGACCGAAAACTGACATTTCTTTTACACCGGATCACGTCACTGCACTTTGACATTGACATTATGTAGTCAAAGTGGCCTTATTTCAAAACTGCTGCCAGCTAAAAAAATCTAAATATTCTACAAAAGGGGACATTAGATTTGCGGTAATTCTATGGGCTATCTGTCAGGTAATAATTTTATTTTTCTGAAATTTGTCATGGTGGGAAATTATATCCCCTTGCCTTATTAAGGGTTATTTACGACACAAAAGCTTTTGCTTGGAGCTTCATTCTAGTAAATTTTACTATATGAATTACTAGGGACCCGCCCCGGCTTCGCAAGGTTTTATTATACGTATAAACCTTTCTCTTGAATCACTCTAAATATTAAAAAAACCGCATCAAAATCCATTGCGTAGTTTTCAAGATTTAAGCATACATAGGAACAGAGAAAGCAACTATGTAACTTTTATACTATGTAGTGATGCTAAGATTTGAGCCAAACCCCAGTTTAGAACTGTTTTATCAAAGCTTGCTCGTTCATCGATGATTACTATGTTTGAGTAACGCTTATTTATGGAATAAGAGTTTGTGAAAGACTGCGACATGGCAAACGTAGTGTAGTACGCTCTCCGTCTAGGTGGGATGACAATGGACTTAAGAATGCAAGCCGGCAGATGCGGCAAGCTGAAGGCAGGACGCTATGGCGTTCATAAGGGGAGGCCTATGTCCAGCAGACTAACATAGGTTGATGATAATGATATGAAGTTTTTGAACAAGCGATCATAAAACGGGCTTTACTCTCCCTTTGCTAGAAAAAGTAGTCAAATAGTAGTGTTTCTCATGTGGGTTCATTTAAATTCGAAATTTGATTAAGGCACCAGTTTTTGATTTTATTAGGTAAGATTTTTTATGGGCCTTAGAATTCGTTACCTTCCTGAAATGAATTAATATTTTTATTATTATGTACACTTTGAAATAAGTTTGCACTTGCAATCAAAACCAACGTGTTCCTGTTATTGGATCCAGCTTAGTTATGATACTGCAGTTAATTCCACCACGTTATTAATTCTAGTTGCAGGCTGCAGTGTCGTATCTCATAATGGAAGATTGCGGTCACTATTTCATTGCCCGAGGCTGGTCTTACTGGCTGGACTCAATAAGGATTCTAGGGGTCCGATCACACTGATCGTCTTTTGTTTTTTTACGGAAAAATAGAATTACACACCCATGATCCAAAAAACAAAGACTGATCTTTCGGGACTCACACTTGCTTACGTCACTTTCCAGGTGCGTCTTTATGGCAACGTAACATGGAAGTTGAAAAATAAATGTGATAATAGTCAGAAATATGAGAAGGAAATATTTATAATCGTCAACCTATCAAGTCAATCCAAAATTATATAATCCAATCAATCAACTTTTCATAGAGACAATACCTGAGAAGCCGCGGGCATAAAATAGTCAAATAAAATAAATAATTACGTATAGTTCCGACTAGTGTAGATATAGATCAGTTAAGGTGTTTCGCGTCCAGGACTAAGCATAGCTCCGCTACTAGATGGCGATGATTTTCAATTTTGATGTTTTTCACTATTTTCTAATTAAATTGTTCATAATTGTTTAATGGTAATGTATTTGCCGCAAATGGTATGTTGTTTTTTATGTACCAAGCAATTTTTCAAGTGTTGAAAGCATTTAGGGAGCTTGTATTTGGGAAGAGCAAAAAAGATCTTGCCTGTGTGAGTGATCGGCCGCTACGAGTCACTCACACAGGCAAACCCTATAAATTCAGTGGAACTAAAATAACTACTGTTCGAAAAATAACAGAGATAATTGGAGACGCCTTAGGACTAAATATTTTTCGGACCAATATTTCCGTTTTCGGGACATTACTAAATTACATCTAAAATTAATTCAATAAAACCACTAGTTAACGAACTAATTTTCGACTCTTGTTTTTTTTAAGAATAAAAACAGGCTCTATTTACATTTAAAAAAAAATTGGAGGTAATTTTCTTTTATCGTTTTGAACAATTTAAGTAAAAAGGCGCAGAGGGTAATGTTATTTACAAACTAGCTTATTAGCTAAAGAATATCTTACAAATCATAGGTAAAAAAAAATACTTTTCATGCTATTTATTAATTTCGTTAAATCATTGGAATTGACAAATAAATTGAATAAATTCACAATAACAATCATTAATTTTAAATGTACTCACTGTGAAAGTTGTTTCAATTTTATAATAAAATTACATTAAAATTATTAGCGTAAGGAAGTCTCCACTTTTTTTGACTCTGTTCTTTGTGTACTTAGGTATTTTAGCTCCGATTTTACGACCACTTATAAAAGATTAAAAGTAATACAAATTTTCACAGTATTTCAATAACTCACTTTGGACTAGCGGTTTGAACAGTCGGGTGGGTGCGACGATGTATAGTCGTACCTGGGTTCGAAACCACCGAAAATTTAATTTACTTTTTGCTTTTTGAAAATGAAATATCCACAAAATTTTGATACATCCCGTTAGTACGGGCTCGAATCCCTTCAACACTACCAAAATTTTTGATTTTTATCATTTTTATTCTTTATATTTTGAACAATGTCATAGACCTAGTACAAACAAATTCATATTTGTCATAAATTACTTATTGTAAGCCTTCCTAAGTCTATTTGATTGTTATATAAAACTTTGGTAGACTGTTCTGCGTAGGTACATCCCACAAAGGGTCCTGACCTCGTTTCTAACGGTATGACAAAAATAAAAAGAAACAATTATGTACTATCAACACCAACAGATTTTTATTTTATTTTAGCTCTTACGCCAGCTAAGTTCAGGCATTTTTACAAATCGCTCATTGAATGCAAAACGGCCACATTTCAAATATTTAGAACATGGTTTTATTTCTGATAAAGTATATTTTCTTTTGAGAACATTTCATAAAGCTAGTTTAATTTAAATATTTATTTCTTTTTATTGGGATAATTATCTTAACTTTGCTTCAAAATTTTAATGCAAAATGGGCTTTTGTAGTTTTTATCAAGTTGGGTGATAGCTATAACAGCGACCATTATTTTAAAAAATAGAGCAAAAAATTACGAAAACAATGATGTTTTAATATTAAAAAAGAAAAACTTTAACTTTTCAAAAAAATCATGTTCAAAATTTTGTTTTGGTTCTCTGTAAAAAGTTACGATTAGGCCAATAAAAAAAATTTATATATATAATTCCGGACAGTCCACACAGCATCATCTAGCCCCAAGGTGAGCAAAGCTCGTAATGTATTATGGGTACTAGTTGACTGATAAACTTAATACAATACATTACATAGATAGATATTTTTTTTATAAATACATAGAAAACACCCAGACCAACGGAACAATTTCATGTTCAATTTCTGTAGATCGTATACAATTTTTTCCGACACGGGAATCGAACCCACAACCGGTCGCAGGCGGACCTTCGCCCACTGCGCCACATCGGTTGTCGCTGATGAATGATCGAAATGCTTTGCATACAATCTGACACGTCTGATGCTGGGGCCACACTACCGTGATATGCCGATAATTATTTTAATTATAACTTATACAACACCTAGGTGTAACCACGATTTATGGCCATAATTTTACAATGCCAATCAATATGGCAAATGGCGGTAGACAATAGCTCCGGCGGCGGTCTTTTTTCGCACATCAAAGAAGATTACCGCAGTAATTAATGCGTTTGTGGCCACTACCGTTTGTCCAGTGTGCAATATGAGCTCACCGGCGACGCACGTGATATTTTTACCGCCTTATTTATTGACATATCTAGGTAAACTCTAGTGTAACCACACCAGGTCATGCAGTAATTTAAACGGTAATTTAATGTCATAATTATTGCGGTAACAGCCCGGTAGACGGTAAGGTAGTGTGGCCCCAGCGTAAAACTCTCTAAACTGGTATCTATAAGCAAACATTTTATCTGTTTACATAGTGTCATTTATTGTTGTCATGGAAACGGAACGTAGGCTTCCTAGATCTTATTTGACATGCAGCAAAAATAGATAGGAATAAATACTTGGACGATGGAAAAACCCTTTGAGAACGGTAGACTATGGTATTATTAGATGATTCTTTAGATAGCACACAGATGGCGATTCCGTCGCCGCCATCACACTCACATGTTCAAGTAAGCGGGCGTACGACACTATCCGTGTTCACTCACGCATTGATAGAAATGGCCTAAAATTTTCACGTTATTTCTAATTATTCCGAGTGTTTTCATGAATCAAACACAATTTGCCGCAAATAATGACGAATAACAAAGCCAAAAACAGTTATTTATTTGTTAAATTATGTCCACATCGCTCATATTTGGGAAAATACAAACGTATGGAAATCGAATTACCTTAATATAGATCCTCTAGATTGCTGTCTGCAGTTAGCTCAATTGTTATAGTTGTGAAGTATTCACAAGTTTTAATTTGTCTCTATTATTTGATTGAATTTTACAACGGAAAGCAGCAGCTTTTTACCGTATAATCGCAAAAGAGGCTTAACAATTTATTCTTTACAAGCTTTTTGCTTATGACTTGAAATTCTGATCAGCTTATAAATATAGATAGGATTGAAGAAAACAGTGAACATATGCCCTTACTAACGCAGGTCCTATTGGGCAATACCACCCGTATTTCAACATGACTAAGGATAATTTACCGCTCCCAGCGAATCGTATGGTCGCATCTGGCATTTTATTAGTTTCCGCTGTAGACTTCGCATTATAAGAGTAAGGTATGCATGCGATCATGCGTGTTGAATACAAAAGCATTTAACTCCAATGAAATTTGATCTTCACGGTAATAGATAAAAAACGAGGTACTGAAAACTAGCCTATCAATCGTCTGTTTTCCTGTTGTAGTAGTAGATTTATTAGTCATTCAATATCTTCGCTTTACTTTTGTAAGGTAGGTCTTGATATTTTAAAATTATCTAGGCTCTCTTGAAAATCTAAAAAAAATGTCGGCTCTGTTGAACGAGAATATTATGCTTATCTGCGCTTTGGACCATACCGTTGTATGAAAATGGCGTTCACTAATTTGAAAAGACCTTTTTATAAAAACTTTTTCGTATTATCAGACGTTCCATTGGACTCTCTCGTTTGGTTATCGCACCTAAATTCGTTTCTCAAGTTTTTCCATACGGATATCTTTTTATCTCTGTTTCCGTGAGTTTTTTAGCTCAAGCGGCTTATACTTTTCTTTGAATAGGTAGATATCATTTTACGGATAAAATGTAAAATGTAAGAGTTTAAAAACCAAAATTGATTTTAATTAGAACTTGCCGTTTTGACTTGTAAAAGTTGGGACTAGTACTATTATTTTTATTACTGTTATAGTTTTATTATATAATAGTATTTTTTATAGTATTATTAATATTATTAAAGCAACAATCAATTACGAAAGGAACGGACCATCTCAATGGATGTGCTTGATTCTGGTGATAAAGTTAGATCCAGTTCAGTACAAGGTTTTTGGGTCCAAATACCGCGGTTCGATTTGAGGAACTCATAATAGTCAGGCCTATGTGTACTGTGACCAAATATTTTAATTTAAATATAACTATGACTAAGAAGAGCCTGGCCTCCAAATAAAGTTATTTAAAACTAAAAAGAAGGTTCCGAGCCCGCATCATAACTTTAGAGAGATAACTAAACGTCGAGTAATAAATAAATATTACACGAACTAGTGGTTTTTTCTGTGGTATCTGCATAAAACTGTGTTACAGAAAACCAATCATTGTATTTAATACAAACAAGTAATAATATTCTTCTATCTCCAACATAATAAATTAAATATAAACACGCCATATACGTCCACAATAAACCTAACTTACACAAGAACAAGAAACCAAATTTATAACCGTACACAACTTGAAATTTACGATGATGTATAATTCATTGCATCGATATTCATGTAAATTCGTGCGTTTTGCATAAAAAGATCACCGACGGAGATAGCAGCATGTATTATGATAATGCGCCTGTTTTAGACGATATTCACTCAACCGAAGGCTTCTTTGTGACTTTGACAAACAGGCGTAGGCTTAAAGGAGAACCTCGATGGATTTGCGTGACGCTGGTGATAGTTAGTTAGATTTATCCCGGCTGGCGGTATTTGGCATCGCGTTGAATCGATTCGAGGAATTCAGAATAGTCAGGCCACTGCCCCTGCAAGATAGAAGCTTGGATGTTTAACATTTAATAATTTTGTTTTTGCTTGACTTTATTTACAAATGTAATGTTTTCTGAGGGATTTTTTTAATTGTTGAGAAGGAAGAGCATTGCCCATAATACATGTATTTAATACTTAGACAAATACAAAGTTGCCTTTGGTGGCCACCAAACTCTGTTTTCGTATCTCTTCCTAAACTAGACAAAATGAAACTGCACGTGTGAATTTTAGAAATTCCTTTGTTTATCGGAAATCATAAAATAAGGGGCCAGTTTAGGTGCTATTTGTGCCTTAAAAGAAGGATCCGAAGCTAAACCTAAAAAAGATGCTTAGTTTTTTTTTTTAATATAAATAATTCCGGACAGTCCACATAGCATCATGCTAGCCCCAAGCTAAGCAGAGCTTGTGTTATGGGTACTAGAAGACTGATATAGTCAATTTAATACAATACATAGAGAGATATTTTTTTTGTACATAGAAAACACCCAGACCAACACGGAACAAATTTCTGCAGATCGTACACAAATTTGTTCCGAGGCGGGAATCGAACCCGCAACCTCCTGTGTCGCAGGTGGACCTTCGCCCACCGCGCCACATCGGTCTAGTTAGACAAATAGAAGTCAGTCGCTTCGCTGAATCCACTTGATTATGCCAGCTCGACGCTTACAGTGCGTTGGTTTCGTAAATTTTATACATTCTGATGGTTATACTCTTCGGACTTCTGTATAATCTGTCTCACTGTGTGAATGATGTCTATTGTGCATATCCTCCGCGGAACCCGGCCTGTTTCGGTGGCTGAAACTTGTCGAGTCTCCTGGCGAGACTAACATCTAATATTAAAAGAATTATATTATTAGTGTGACAAAATGCTGAACTGAAACAAATTACGCATCATAACACTCAACTTGCAGAAGACTTCTGAAATAAGATTATAAGTCTTGAAGTAAACTCTAAAAGGTCGCTTTTAGGTTAATTCCAAACCTCGATTTGTATATTCCATTATCTTTCGCTTCGTAAAAACATTCACCAATCGTTTCCATTCAATTTCATCACGACTCTACGAAAACCGCATTGCAAACAGAAAACGAACAAAATCTCTACTGTCCCATTCGCCAATCGACTAAAAGACACGTGCAATTTGTCGATTCATCTCGACAAGTGACAAGCATAGCAGTCAGAATAAAGAGTACCAAAAACATTTACCTTTTTAAAAAATATACCCTAAACTAGTCAATTTTCATTAAAACTAGGTAAAATGAAGGCTAACAGAGTTTCTGTCCATTAAAAAGTAGTAAGTATCTGGCGCTGCTGTTATCCTTAAGATTTCTTATATTATTTTTTTAGCAGAGAGCTCTTTTACACGGGAAAAAGAGAGCGTGTTACTTATCATAAGTATTCGTTCAATATCTTTTCATCCCATCTATTAGAAAAGAGGCGAAGGGTTCAGGGAGAAAAATGGGTGATTCCTACGCACTTATAACAGTGACGAAATGACTTTTGAATTTAGAACACTATTCAATTTAAAAGTTTGTCGAATCGATTTCCAATCACAACTTTTTTTGTGCCAATAAACTGTGGCTAACTTCACTATAGTTTTTAGAGTCGTGTTCTGCGTACTAGCTAGGATCAACCGTCCATTTGCTTGATTGCATGGACTTCATTTTACATATCCTTACTATTTGCCTTATGTCTAGGTAGAAATAGTGATGTGGACCACAACGTATGTCAGAACCAAATCGAATCGATTTCCAATCGCAACTTTGTTTATCCCAATAAACTGTAGCTCCTAACGTCATTAATGGTTTTTAGAGTCGTGTTCAGCGTACTAGCTAGGTTCAAACGTCCATTTGGCTTGATTTTGTATGTCGTTACTATTTGCCCTATGTCTAGAGATAGTGATGTGATGAGAACCACAACGTTTGTCAGAACCAAATCGAATCGATATCCAATCGCAACTTTGTTTGTCCCAATAAACTGTGACTGTTAACTTCACTAATGGTTTTTAGAGTCGTGTCCTATGTACTAGCTAGTTCATTCCATTTGCCTTGATTCCGCATAATTTGATACAGAAGATAATGTCAGGACTGTTTTGCTTTTTTACCATTACATATAAATAGTGTCTTAAATCCTAATTTACATTTATCTAGGGATCTCTAAAAATTCAATTAGAGGTAGATGTAAATCGGTAGGCAGTTTCGCATACAAACCACGATCCTGTTTTCCTGTAGCATGGTGTGGTTGGAGGTACACAGTTGAGCGAGCAGAGGTGATCCACCAATCACGCACATACATCCAGCTAGAGACTAAATGTTCAACTTAAAATGTGCATTTTATATAAAATGGTAGAATCAGAATGCACAGCTTTTGTCACATAAATTGCATTTCACTAACCTTGTGTCAACACACAAGGTTTTTATTAACATAATAATAAAATAAATCAAGAAGCACACAAATGTGTGTGGTTGTAAAGACTCGTTTGATTCACATGTTTCATTCGGCTTTTTTATCGCATTCAAAGATGCCTGTAGACTATTTTATTTTTAGACAAATATAAAAGAAACACAATTACGAATAGAAACGCAATCCTCAAAAAGAAACGTTCCCCACAATTTCCGGTAATTTTCGGCAATTCGACTAATGGCGTATGAATATTCATGCACAACTTCATTATCGCTTCAAAAACGTAGAATACAAAGTATGGTCTTCAAACTGGTATATTTTAAATCTCACTTTATTAAATTGGATTGATAACGTTTTATAAAATTGGCGCTATTTTAATTCGATTCCCAACTTAAGTGGTTCATAGCAACTATGAGCTTCATCACTACATAGTATAAAATAAAGACGCTTTCTCTGTCCCTATGTCATTATGTCCCTTTGAACGCTTAAATCTTTAAAACTACACAACGGATTTTGATGCGGTTTTTTTTAATAGATAGAGTGATTCAAGAGAAATATTTATACGTATCATAATAATAATAAAACTTTATTGTTAAAAAAGGTTGTCTAAAGCTAATACATAATAGGTAATTAATTACCAAGGCTATCTATTTAACTCCATACTTAGTTAGGTACTTAACAAAATAAAAGAAATGTTTAGGCTATTATAATTAAACTAAAAGTAGTACCTAGGCGTATCTATCTAGTACTTAACTTAGACATCATTTGAATTCTGACTATGACCTGAGTTCAACAACAGATGGTTGGATTCTAAACACAACAGTTTTTGACACAAGTTTTAGTCATAAAACCGTGCGAAGCCGGGGCGGGTCGCTAGTAAGAATAATAAAAGTTTTTGTGTCATGATTGTTTATGAAAATGCTCATTAATAGTTTAGTTTTGTATTTTTACCAGAAACTTTGTCTTAATCAGGCGCTCTAAAGTTTTTACAAAACCGGAACTTATCAATATTTACACTTACACTACAATAGTTACAAACAAAGTTGTTTCCGTCTGTATGTATGCTTAGATCTTTAAAACTACGTAACGGATTGTCGATGTGTTTTATTTTAATAGATATAATGATTCTAGAGATGATGATGTAATTCTGTTTATAAGTATATTCACCCGTACGAAGCCGGGTCGGGTCTCTAGTGTCACTATAATAAGACAATAACTGACAGACAACACAGAATCTAAGCCTGGACGTAGATAGAGCCTTGGAATTTGAATTGTTTGTTCCTTTTTAGGTGTAATTAGAAAGGAATTTTGAAAATACGCTTCCAAATGATCTAAAACAAGGGTTGAAAATGAAACAATATGTTTCTGTTTCACTAACCGTTAGCAGGTGATTAAAATTTTATAAGTAAGTTCCCTTAACACTATAAATAAACATATATTAACAAAATAAACCCAATGATATGCAGGTAATTCTTCAAATGGTGTACAAACTCAGTTTAAAAGCTACAATTCTAATCGGACTAAGTCGCGGGGTATGGTTAGTCAACAACAAAGACATAGATCAAACCGTGACCGTAACCTTGAATTATGCAATACGTGGTTCTTTAAAATCAAACGTGCTTATTCACATCGTTGTAAGTGAATTTAAACCAAAAAAATATAGGTTAATTGTTATGAATAAATTATTTTAAAGGAATAGTCAAGTCAAAGTAGCTGTGAACGGTATTTAATATTAATGCCGTTCGTTCTACATTTTAATTAATCTGTTCTGGGGCAACAATTTGTCTCTAAGAGTAGATTTCGTACACTTTGGTAAGTACAGTCTGCAAGAAAAAGGAGTCAATAAACCAATTTTGGACAACGATTTGTGAAAAAGCACTTCAGATATGTTTAAGGCGCAAACTAGAGCCGATGCCCTTGAGAGAATGGGCGCGGCTATCATTTCGCCCCGCACCTTCCCCACATTCCGGGCAGCGCCAGACCCGCTGTCGTCGCGCTGAGAAATAGTCTTCGCGCATAAACCGAAAAAAGGAAAATATTCGTGACAGCGCGGGTGCGGCGGGCGGCGTGGTAAACGAATGGCAGGACGCAAGAAATGCGTATTCGATTCCCACTCCTAGATTTTTTTTACAATATCTGCAAATATTTGTTTCTAGTCTTCTAGTCTAGTCTTGTCTTGTCCTAGTCTTCGGGTTTATTGGTATCACGAACTACGATGGTAAGTAACCTAATCTGGGAACAGAACTCGCTATACTTAGGTATAGTTATGTAATGTGACTCTTGGGTTGATGGTGTTAGTAGCTGCTATCCGCGTTGTAGCTAGATATACCTCCATCAAAAGTAGTCTGTAGACTACCTAACTACTTGAAATTTTCATTCACCACTAAAATTAGTTGATGTGGATAATATATAATAAGTGGAATATTCCAATCATTCAATAGTTTGTTTAAATCTATTTAGTAGTTACGAAGATAATGATAGATAGATTACCTACCTACGTGGTAAAGCCAGGGTAAAGGTAACAAACATTCACACAAACTTCTCTTATCTAAAATGAATGTTAGTAGGATATCAACGAATAGGTAGGTACTCATAATTCGGGTAGAATGATTTGATCCAATAAATTTCTGATCTACAGGAGAAAGGGCATAATGGAACAAGACAAAAAAATTACGAAAATTAGTAAATAATATCTTTATTTGTTTAGGTTTACAAAATAAGCACTAAGACAAGTCTTTATATTCTCTATTTACCTACTACATTTCATTTATTTACATTACATTACAAATTTACAAGTCAATATATGGAGGATCGTTATCGACATAAAATTTTGACCTGCACATTTTGCATCGCATTGTAAATTTGGATCGTAATCCTATCTGTTTTTACCAAGTACCTAACTCGATATCTACAAGATGACAAAAAAGGCGATGTACCGTTACCCAGTTTCCTTTACATTTCGAACCCCATTCCCATTTCATTTCAGAAAGTACACGTTCACGTAAGAAACTATTACAGAATTCACATATCCATACTCTATCGATGTGAGATTGAGTGTGAACTTTTTTTGAACTTAGCTGCAGGCAGCGCAGTTCCTAAATATTCTTGGATCGGATCGGAGTAAAATGAGTGGTGTACCTACTGTCTAAAGGATTCGATCCTGAATCACGAGATCCCGGGATCCTGGTCGATTTTCGATCCCAAAAATTTCGGGATTAATTTTCAAATCCCGGGATTGTTTGGATTATTTTTTACAAATCCCGGGATTTTCGGGATTGAGAATTTGTTTTAAAAATAACAAAAAATTAGGCGTGTAAATGTAATGATCATAAATTATAAAATTAAAATTATACCAAGTTCTTTAAAAATAACAAAAAGGAACATCTGATCATTTTAGTAAACATCGGTTTAGTTTTCTTTTTAAATTATGATTGTAATGATTGTAACTGTAATGATTATTCCTAGATTTTTTTTATCAGTAAAAGCTCTTTTTATTACCAAATAATACAATTTATAAAACCATGTACCAGTATACAAAAAAGCACTCTTTTAATAGGTACTCAACCGCCTCTACTGTCACGTCGTGGTAAAATTTACGTAAAATTATTTTTTTTCAACAATCATGACATGCCTTTTTATTGAAATAATACGTTTAACCGTCATTTAATTTTGTTTTTATTGACTGATAAATTAGTGATCGGATATTTTTCAAATCCCAAAGTTGGGGCGAAGACATGTAGGAGCTTTTAAAACCAACTTTTACAGGAATCCGAAGGAGCACGAATTATAAAATTCAAGCAATTTCTATAAAAAAAATATATGTCACTTTAATCTATTGTGTATTTTGTTAGTAATATTTTTTTTGTGGAAATATCGATTTTAGTGAAAAACGAGTCGGAATAAATGTGTTTTATATTTGATGTATAAATAAGATTACAACGAAATAAATAACATTCTAGAACATTTTGGAATTCTTCGGAATTTATATGAATTCCCGAATATTCATGTTGTGTCGTATAAAAGAACGTGTCGTTGTAAGTTCATATAAAAGAAAAGCTGCAATACGTGGTGGCTCTTTGATTTTAGTAAAAAATAGTCTTAAATGTAAAGAAAGAAAAGATATTGTAAAACTCACTATTGAGAGGACTATTGAACTTTCTTGTGAGGAACTGGAGCGACATATCATTGTGTGTGTATACCGCCCTCCTGACGCAGATCAGGTTGCTTTTGAATGTACTATGGAAGAAGTTTTGCTGAAGTATTTACTTGTAGGAAGGATCTTATTGTTTGTGGCGACTTTAATATAGATATTTTAGCAAATCCCCTCGCCGACAGATTGCTTAACTTATTCAAGTGCTTTAGTTTACAAAATCTTTTTAATGATCCCACTAGGGTAACCCAAACATCTGCCACCTGTTTAGATAATATTTACTGCAGTCAAACTCCAACCAGCAAAGCAGTAATTAGGCATTTCCAATCAGACCCTTATGGTCAAAGTGTTAATTTTAGCTATGACGATAAAAATATTGTAGAAAAATATACCTGCAGGCCAATAACAGAGAACCGTATCAAGAATTTTCAAAGTAGAGTGGAACTAACAGTATCAAATATACCTTGTTCTGATGACCCCAATGAATTATTTTCCAAACTTTTGAATGTAATACACAAGGAACACAGTGAAGTATTCAAACTTAAAACATGCACAGTGAGAGAAAGGGTCGAGTTTATTGATTGGGCCACTCCGGGTATTCATAGAAGTAGGAATATACTATATGACCTTTATGCTTCTCGAGAAACTATGTTACTTGATCCTGCGTTTCTATTGTATTGTATGTAACCAACTATTCTAAAACATTTAAGAAAGTCTGCAACACAGCAAAATGCCTGTTTTTAAAGAATATTATAATAAAATCATCTAATAAAGTAAAAGCAACATGGAGACTAATAAATAACGAAACAGGTAAATCAAAGCCACGTTATAAGGAAATAAGGTTAAAAATTAATAATTCAATTCTTATACATGATAAAGATATTGCCAATGCTTTTGATGCATTCTTTTCTACTATTCCTTAAGTTGTTACCCAGTCTCTAAAATCATCAGCATCAATGGCTGTTAAATTTTTAGAACCTTCAGTTGCTAAATGTAATGAGAGCTTTAACTTTAGTTATGTAAATGCTGATTATGTAGTGAAAACCTTTAAATCAATTAACATTAAAAATACTGAGGATCTCTGGGGTTTATCCACCTAAGTATTAAGTTCAATTATTAAGGAAATGGCTCCTTGTTTGGCCTATATTTTCAATAACTGTGTCGACGCAGGAATTTTTCCTGATCTCATGAAATATAGTAAGTTAGTTCCTCTTTATAAATCTGGTAGCCACACCGATCCGGCCAATTACAGACCGATTTCAATACTTCCAGCAATGAGTAAAGTTTTTGAAAAAAATATTCTTACCCAGTTAACCTCTCACTTCAATCTTAATAGGTTATTTCATGAAAACCAATTTGGCTTCTCCAAGGGTAGATCGGCAACGGATGCTGGTACAGTTCTATTAAGGCATATATTGAAGGCCTGGGATAAAGCCAAAAACGCTATTGGTGTATTCTGTGACCTTTCTAAGGCTTTTGACTGTGTTGATCATAGTACATTAATTGAGAAATTAAAACATAAAGAAATTAATAAAAAGGCTCTGGATCTTATGAAATCATATTTATCTGATAGAGTTCATAAAGTAGATGTTGGTAAAGAAAGATCTACGGGCTCAAATATTGAATTAGGCGTACCCCAAGGTTCAATATTAGGTCCCTTATTATTTTTAGTAAACGTATATAATCTCCCCTTTCTAGCAAAAGATCTTTGTGATATAGTCTTATTTGCTGATGATACATCACTAATTTTTAGAGTAGACAGAAATAAATATAATTATGACGATGTAAATAATTCGCTTTCACAAATACTAAATTGGTTTACCGCCAATAACCTCTTACTTAATGCTAAAAAAACAAAATGTATAAAATTCATGTTACCAAATGTTAGAGAAATCCCAACTCAAATCATCCATCTGAAGCAACTGAACTTTCTATTCGTAGGTTTAAACAGTACATAAAACTAAATGTTATCAAGAAGGCTTTACTCCATAAATGATTACATCAATGACGTTAGTGCTTGGCCAGATGTCGCTCAGTTCCACATCGACAATAGTATTGAATTATTTATAAGGCAAACGTGTATTAGACACACAAGTTATACACATGCTAGTGGTTTCTATTTCGCCTCCTCCACTAGTGGACAAAAAAGTGAGGCGAACTGAAAATCAATTATCACATTATTTTTTTATATTATTTTGATTATTATGTACCTATAGTATTAAATTTGACTTGTCTAAGTGCTTATTTTGTAAGCCTAAAGAAATAAAGATATTGATTTCTGATTTCTGTCGTCACTCAAAGTTTAGGTAAATAAACGCCTGAATATCCGATCACTGCTGATGACGTTACCATTATGTGGTTATTTAAATTAGTATTTTATATCATCTACCGTAAAAAAGTAGAATAAAAAAAAATTATATTATATTATTAATTATTTGAAAAAAGAAGTAATTGTGGTTTTAATTGATTTTTACTTTGTTTTTGAAAGTAAATAAAAGTTGATTTTCATATATTACTTCGATTTTATTTACCTGTCTACGGATCCCGGGATCGCCTTTCACAAATCCCAAAATCCCGGGATTGAAAATAAAGACCGGGATCGAATCCTCTACTAGTGTCTCACTTCGGAGAGACATAAATCGTTGTGACTAAGTATCTACAGGTATTTACTTATTAGCTTTCAGTCTGCTCGGCTGCCTTTTCACGAAGTGTAGGTACCATACTAGAATTCTGATGAAATTCATGAACATAATTGTCATACTTACATATTTTATTACATCACAGCATACTACTAATATTAGCTAGGTCCTAAGTACTGGATATTTTACCTCTAGCATACTTGGCATTTCCTCTTCAGTTTCAAGTTGCTCAGTCACTGTACATCTGTAAATGAATAATAGTATAAGATATGTAATAAATGAGTAGTAGATAAATAAGAAGTAGGTATTTAGGTAGATACCTACTTACATCTTCGTTCATTTATTTTTACCTGGTACTACGCTGGACGATGGAAAGCGGACACCATAGACTTCCAATATACTATTATAAACTTTGTAGTTCCTTACTTGACATCATTTTCACCGTCCATTGTCTGAATATTTTCTTTCTGATGGATTAGCCTTTTCTTCGATCTCCTATAAAAATACATGATAAATCTAATATTGCTAATAGTAGCAATTGCACAAAATTAGGGAAATAAAATAAACGTAGGTAGGAAGGAAGTAGTTAGGTATACTTACATTATTTCCACCAACTTTTGGGCTTTCAGAGCTCTGGTCTTCTTGAGCTTACTGATTTTCTTTATAATTCACCTACACGTACACACAACAACACTGAGCAGTCAAAGTATATATAGGGCGAGGGTATTATAAAAGTAACTTAGCACTAAAAGCGTCCTTGCGCGATAAAAATAAATATTTATGTACAGGTGATGTACAGCTTATGTACAGTCGGTTTTCTTATATTTTTACAAACTATTTAAACTAAATAAATAAATAAATATAATGCTGGACAATCCACACAGCACCATCTAGCCCCAAAGTAAGCTACTCAAAGCTTGTGTTATGGGTACTAGATAACTAGTATATTTTTAATACAATATATACATAGATAGATATATTTTTTTAGTATACATATTAAACACCCAGACCAACGAAACAAATTCCTACAGATCGTGCACAAATTTGTTCCGAGGCGGGAATCGAACCCGCAACCTCCTGCGTCGCAGGCGGACCTTCGCCCACCGCGCCACATGGGTCGTCTAAAGCGTCCATGCGCGCACAACTTAGAACAAATAAAATCAATTATTAAAAACATAAATTCGACGAGTAAGGTGTGCGAGCACTAGGCAGACAAGCACAACCTCCCCGTACAACAGCCAGCGAGGCACTGCCGCCCGTCGCCCGCGCGACCACTTACGCCCACTAATCCTACGGAAAACTAGAAAAATAATATTTACAAGGTGAAAAACCGTCGCATCGCAAAATCGTACGTACCAATTGAAGACAAAGTTCTTGCCGACATTTAGGTGAAAAAAAAAAGTACAAAATTCTAAGTCGTTTAGAAGTAGATACAAGTTTAAAGTCCGAAACAGCTGAACTTTGTGAATTTTTTTCACAGGGAAAATGAACACGTAGAACATTTTTGTACGTTCCATTTATAGATAAAATGTCAATTAAAGTCATATATTTTTTTCAGCTCATAAATCATATATTTTTTTCAGCTCATAAAGTTGACTCCTCTATGAGTAGATAGCCTCCAAAAATGACCATTCAGCTACTGTTTGCGCCTTAATAGATAGAGTGATTCAAAAGGAAAGTATACATAATAAAACCGTGCGAAGCCGGGGCGGGTCGCAAGTATGAGTATATAATGTAATAAGTGTTTAGAAGGAAAAATATCGATAAAAGTCTGCCTTGTTAATTAGCTTCATAAATATAAT
>OX155680.1:13822674-13883795 GCA_944547425.1 Eupithecia centaureata
AAAGAACAAATAAACCAATTTTGTACATTGATTTGTGAAAAAGCACTTCAGATTTTTAAATGATTTGATGATGCAGTATGTGATAACCACAAGTGAAATAGATAATGTACTTCTACTACTCTCCGGCAAAGGTGATATAACCCCTTGGCCTATCAAGTTTTTCTATAAAGTTTTTTTAGTTTTAGTCATGTGTTTTTCAAAAAGCTGTTTTGACAAAAGCTTGTCAAATTTGACCGACGAAATTCCACTTTAGAAATAAAGATTATGATCATGTCTAACCTGAAAAACGCCTTAAACAATTTCATTCATCTTCTTTTAAGATTTGTAATCCTTTCTAAAAGGTTCTCACGGAAAGAAAAGTAAAAAAATTGGACAGAAAATTGATTGATTTTTTTGTGATATAATGTGTATCATTTTCACATCAAAGACAGAATAGTGTCTCACGGATCAAAAAGATAAAAGTAAAACTCAAAGTTTCCTATTTAGTTCTCAGACATTCATGAGTACAAAGCAACGATAGCGAAAAGCGTTTAATTAAACACTTTCAGTTCAAAGACTTTTTCCGAATTAAAGCATTTTCCTCTCGACTGTACATCTTGTTACGAGAAGCGCGAGGAAATAAATGGAGAAAATGTGTTTTCTTTTGCACTCGAAAGTACTCTCCACAAAGAACTTAGGAATCGCGCTACGTCATTATGTGAGTGGCGTAGCAGTGCTACGACGTAGCGGTGCTACGACGTAGCAATACTACATTTCGCACATAGTGAGTCTAGTGCAGTATATTTTATCAGAATTAGAAGTAGCAAGCGATGATCTGTTTATTTAAAACTTCATTCTCATCATTTAAACTTACATATAGTAATAACATGTAAGTAAATCGACAATCAGTAAATCAATAGATAACTTTATTCCTTTAGGCTTACCAAAAAAACACTTAGACAAGTCAAATTTAATACTATACATAATCGTCAAAATAATATAAGAAATAAAGTATTTCAAGATTTACTTTTCGCTCTTTTGTCCACTTTTTGACAAAGATCTGTCCGATTGTCCTTTGATGAAATCTGCTCTAAGAGGCTACAGAAGAGGCTATAGAAGTACAGACAATCCAAATCACTTTTTGAATCACATAAGTAGATTTATTTAAAATATAATAAATAAAAATATAATACGCTCGCAGGGATTCGGAACGCACCCTTTTACAACCGCACTCATCTTTTAGAAGTCCCTCGTTAAGAGATCAACCTTGAAGTTCTTCCAACACAGACTAGGTTTGTAGGTAACGCTTACATGAATTAATGATTTTTATAATTGTTATAAGGAATTCGTTATACGAGGAAAATTTCATATAGGAGGTAGGAGAGGATATTTAACCTTAAAAAAGTTTTTTGCAATAACTTTATTCGATTATGTATAATTTGACGATCACATCAAGTTGAGTTTCAGAGATCACTCTAGCGATAATACCGCCTACTGTTGCTAACATTATAATTTATTTTTTGAAAATTGTTTCATAGTTTTAAGTGTGTAAAAGAATTTTATATGAATCGGAATTTAGGAATTTAGTTTCTTAATTTTTCATCACAGTTTCAATAAGCTTTATGTATGCTTTAATATAATATTAATAATATTAATAACTTCATGCAATTTTTAATATAAAACGACATCTACATAAAATAAGTTGTCCAATTTTCACCAAATGCTTCAAAAGCGATCCTAAACTCAATGTAAGCGTTGTATTGACAACTCTAGTATGTCTCAGCAAGCGTTTACACTAAGTGTACATAGTCATTAGCAACAACAGAACACTTTGTTACACAGAAAACAGAAGCTAGCTTGATACAGGCTGTTTATTGAACCCTGGATTTGTGGTATGAGGTGGTAAATAAATAAATAAATAATTCCGGACAGTCCACACAGCATCATCTAGCCCCAAGCTAAGCAGAGCTTGTGTTATAGGTACCAGATGACCGACAAACTTAATACAATACATTACATAGATGGATCTTAGGTTCTTTAATGACAGCTAATTGACTGCTAATTGACAAGGCTTATTGGATTTAAGTTTTTGTTACATCGTAATATTTAAAAGACCAAGTGATTTTTTGGAGATAACAGTCCAAACCGCTAAAGCATTGAAATTTGGATAGTCAAAAAAGTCACTTTTTATGTACCTACCTTATTTAATTCCTATTTACAAATTAATATTTTATTATTTATATCTGAGAAATGATTTGCATTGTAATAATTTATTTGTTTATTTAATGAGACTGAAAAGCAATACAGCGGATTTTTACGAGATAAATACGTACGAAAAATACGACTTTTTGTGGACAATACATTTTGCGTTAGTCACGCTCAAACAACTTGGCAAACATAGTGTAGGACGTCGTCCAGCCAGGTGGGATAACGATCTGCGAAAGACTGCTGGGAGATGCTGAATGCGGCAAGCAGAAGAGAGGGCGCTATGGCGCTCGTTAGCATATGCCCACCAGTGAACTAATAATATAGAGGATACAGGCGACTGGGCCCATACATCACTAGGATGATGATGTTGATGATGATTATGATGATGACGCTAAAACAACTGAGATATAAACAACATGAAGGAAACCCAAAAATAAGAACCATCGAATCAATTGTTAGGTACAGGTTATGAATAAAAGTTAATCAAGCCCACCCATTAATCTTGATCAGAGCCGACGTTTGTGCCGCCTCACGGTTGTAATTAGCTTGGATCCCATACGTTGCAGTTCTATTCAGTAAATAGCACCTATGAAGCAACAGAGTTAGGGCCTGCTAGCTATAGCAGAATAGTCCGGTCAAATTAGACCAAAAAATAAGAGTGAAGCTAGCTTCGAATGTCTAAATTCACCAGACTAAGAAGAGAAAATAAGTAACAAACTGTAAAGGATTTGCAGTATTCTGTAAATATGTTAGCCCACCACGTTTCTTCAGAGTGAATAGTCCTGTTAAGTTATGAAATTCTAATAATAACGTTCGAGATCAACCGAAATTATTCAGACTTCAGAGGATAGAAAAACTTGGTTGTTTCATAAACAAACAACCACACAAGGTAAAAGATTCTTGTTCACTTAACTTTGCTTTGAAAAATATTGAAATGAACAAAAAAACAACGAAATCACAGACATACACATTTAGTGAAGGGAATAAAGATTTCCAATAGCCCGTTTTTAATAGCGTTTAAAATAGTACGTTTGGAGGAAGAGAAGTGGAGTGAAAAAAGTACTTTGACTTTCGACAACATAGAAGTGTGGGTGTTGTATATTTATATATTTAAGTATCTAGATAAACCTAACATAGGATTTAAGATACTACTAACCAAAACATGTATTCTTTTGTGTCAATAAATGATATCTATCTATCTATCTATCTATCTATATGACGTTGTTGAACGTTTTTCTACATTTTGTTTAATAAAACTCGGTGATTGATGGTTCAAAGTAAATTCGTTTGAAGTTTTATTGGATTTTTTTTTTTAGAAATTACTTTAAGCCTGGGAAGACAGACATAGCAGAAGGCAAGTACAATGAGTGGCAAAAACTCATTGCCTTGTGTAATGTCTCATTTTTTTTCAGGTGTATAAAAGCATTTATGGATTCTGCTTTCTGCTTTAATCACGTAAAAAAATAAGAAAACTGGAATCCACTTTTTTAAGTCAGTTAAAAAATAGAAATCATGCTATGTCATATTGTTATATTCTGTACCTACCCAATTGAAATGTTTAATGAATCTGGAAATGATAGCAATTTTATAAAAAACTTAATAAAGTTTTCAAGGCAAAGTTTTGAAACTTGGATGGCGTGGTAGAATTTTAAAGACGACTTGGTGAGTCTTAAAGAGTTTCGAACCCGTGTTAGGTCTTGTACTACAGGTTAGAAAAGGCCGTAAAATGAAACAAAACGTAGAACTTTGTTCAGCAGTACTTGTAAGCCGAAAGAATTTAACTACTGCGGTCGTCACTGTTTTTAGTCTGGGTTTTTATAGATATTTTCTATGTTATAGGTATTCAAATCGGTTCAAATCTTCGACTCTATACAATTCACAAGTTTGATATTTTACAAGCTTGTTCAGTTCTATATTAATGTAAATAATCTTATCCAAAAGGAGGATTTTTCATATCATATGAACCCTTGCGTTCGAATGTGAAAAATACTTGATAGCTTTGATAGGAAATGAACTGCTTTTTTAACATATTTTGTGCAATAGTTTTTTGGACATCTTCAAGAGTTTAAGGTTATTCATTTATTGGCGCTTTGATTATATTTTCGTGTGTTCCAGTTTTTTCTGCGTTTGTAAAATTAAGAAAAATTAACTTGCCGTTAATCGTAACCCATTTACATAAAGTGTATTTTGACCAATAACTCTTATAATCCTCAAACAACCTAAAACTGTTAATTCTTTTAGGTCTTACATTCTGTTCAATTGATATCCTATGTAATTCAACTCTGCGAACGAACGGGTGAATTTGATTAAGTGAATGCTTTCAAGACAAATTGTGTGGAATCAGGAACCGACTGCAACCTCGGGCTTTGTTGTTCGGAGCATTGTGTCGACGTTTTTAATAAATCGATTAAAATAGAAAATAAAAGCGTGAAAGTATATTGTGGTCGTGGTGAGTCTTGGTTTGTAATTGCTAGTAGATTCGTCATCTATGGATATCTTTCGAAGAGGATTCAGTTGGGCCTGATACTTAGAGCATTTAGAACTCTAAAGCCCGATCCATTCTGTGACTGTTCTTAAATTACATGAGAGAGTGTTAGGTTGACAAATCTAAATTTAGCTGTGCTGCGCTGTACTCTATGTTTGGTCAATAGAAACAGCGTAGCCTCGCACAGCGCAGCACAGCATGGTTAGTTTGTATCCTCATTAAAACATTAGACGAGCGAGTTGACCAAACCTAGCACACCATCACCCTTAACCCCTTAAAATTCTACACGGATTTCTACTGTGAATAAAATGTACCTGGGCAATAAAGACTTTTCAAATGCTATTCAAGGCAAGATTCGCAATTTTTTAAACTTTAACTTAACCTTTGCCAAATCGAAGATCAGTCGACCGAGGAGCCATCTTTCAAACTGCTGTAAAAGGAAGCTATAAATTTTACTATAGAAGTTTAAATAGCCTTGCTTTGATCCAGCGTTGCCTGAAAATATTCCAATTCAACGTTTTGTGAAAGGAAATGAAAGAAAAAAATTATGGAATTCTAGAAATTTCGCAACTAAGATCTATTAACCTCTTCAACACGGTGAATCAACAGAGGACGCAAGTAAAGTTATTTTAGCAGTAATTGGGTAATATAATAGGTAATCGATTTTTTGTAATAAAACAGATATTTTCGATTCAACTTTTTGAAACTAGTATTTACAAAATACACCTAAAGCGATTGAACTATTTGCAGACAGAATTCAAAGGTCGTTTAAGGATCGATAGTTGAAAACTTTTCAGTGAAGTTTCTAGTGTATCTATCCAAATATTTTCAAAAAACTTAACCCTCCTTCTTTCACAGTCGAGTAAAAGTGTCGAATTTTAAAAAAGCAGACTATAAAAAGTTGCTTCAGGATGCTAAATATGCGTTATAATACCAATATTTTATCGTTATCTCGATAGACTACAACTTCTCTAAAGCTTACCTACAAAAATAGAAAGATAAAATATGTTATTCTGTGTTAATAAATAGCCTCTGTCCAATCTCTCGAATCCTTTCAAAAACTATAAACAAGATCTTATAAACTATTCAATAAATCCCCCTCTCTATCGGTACAAGTGTTGCAAGTCACCAAATGTATGGAATAAGGCTTAAATTTTAATTACCATCGCGAAATAATTCAAAATCCATATTAAGGGTAACAATACTAACCAACGGTATCGTAAACTTATATTATTCATGCCAACAGATAGCTAATTCACACAGCAGGAGATTCTAATTTGTTTCCGTCAAGTCGTAGACAGCCTCCGGCACTATGCCAAGCTATCATTGGGAAAACATTGGATCTGCAATTATACGTGTTACCCAATGTTAGCATCTGAGACGTTTGGGCACGTTTGGGCCTTGGGGATGAACCTAATGCATGGATATGGCCCAATTATTTGAAGGTAGTTGTTGGGTATTGTTTGGATATAGTGGTTAACTTTATTGATACCATTTGATACGGCCTTTGGGTATAGTCACAGGATATCTATAATAATAAGTACCTACAATTATGTATATATGTCGCAGTCGGATTGTATAATCCGCCGTATTACATTACGGCTAGCTGTTTTCAAAAACAGGGCCGTTTTGTAATGCGGCCCTTCAACGATTAGCTGGATTGTCATTGCGATACGTTCTTCAATATGTCGGCCCACGTTTAGCCGTATTGATAAACTACTTAATTGTAGGGTGACCATACTTACAAAAAAAACAAAGTTAAAAATGATAATCAATTTTATTAATCGGAAAAGCTAACATATTTCTTCTTACATAATTCCTTACTAATCAAGAATTATTATCATAGTTATTTAATATTAATTATGTAACTATGATAATATTATATAAATAAGAAAAACATCATTTTAAAAATTCCTGAAAAAGGTGTTTTTTACAGCTCTTTGTTTTATCTTCACTCCATCTTTAGGTAAAAAAGCGTGCGAATATCCGATCACTAGTTATCAATGAATATAAACAAAATATAATTATGGTTAAAAATATTATTTCAACCAAAAAGGCAAGTCGTGATTGTCGACAAAAAATATTTTTTGACAATTTCGACCAGGACGCGACCGAGGAGGCGTTCGATTAACTGTTTAAGGAATGCTTTTATTTTGTGTATGTCTAAGTACATGATATTATAAATTTTAATATCTGTAAATAAAAAGAGCTAATTCTTATATAAAGTAAGTTAGTTTAGATAAATAAAATTTCCTTTGTCCATGGTTTCTTTACAGTTCCACATTGAGAAGAATAGAACCACCTCAAAATTGCACCTCAAAATTGTTCTTAAAGTCATTGTTTACCGACATATTTAACACATTTTGTGTTTATTTTACTGCAACTCCGCAATTTAGCAACATACTTTTTTTACACAACGCCATTGTTGTTGTTATGTCAGGCAGCGCCACGAGTGTTAAGAATCGGAACTAAAAACAGTCAAAGAGCCGGCTAATCTCTCGCTTTATTACATTATGTCTAGCCGTATTGAATGACGTTTGGCGCCGAATACAATACGGCGTTTTTTTATTCAGCCGTATTCAATCCAGCTAATCGTTGAACCGCCGCATTACAAAACGGCCCTGTTTTTGAAAACAGCTAGCCGTAATGTAATACGGCGGACTATACATACAATACGTCTGCGACATATATACGAAATATCTATGACTATCTACGTAAGGTAAACGATTGTTGTACGAACCAACAGAACAAAACCAACTCATTAAAATTCCAATTTACTTTATTAATTACAATAATAACATTAGTGATTATAATAATCGATTGCATATAATATATCTCTATGTCAAATTTCATCCATATCCTTTCTGTAGTTTTTGCTTGAAAGATTAACTAACATTCATCCATGCATTCATCCATACTTACAAACTTTCGCGTATATAATACTAGCGACCCGCCCCGGCTTCGCACGGTTATTATACGTATAAAACTTCTATAAAACTTCCTCTTCAATCACTCTATCTATTTAAAAAAACCGCATCAAAATCCGTTGCGTAGTTTTAAAGATTTAAGCATTCAAAGGGATATAGGGACAGAAAAAGCGACTTTGTTTTATACTATGTAGTGATTAGTAGGATAGATAAAATACATTTATTTTATTTTATGACACAAGATCTGCTTTCCTTGGGGCTAAATGATGCTATACGGATGTTCCAGCTTATTTATTGATTTAATAACCAAGTTTAAGTAAACCACCCCCTCCTCGTACGAAGTAAAACCTCCGATATAGGGTAGAAGCTCAAGACGAGTAATCAAGATATTATAGCAACAGTGTACATTGGACCGGCTATAACCAGTTTAGGGGATAATTGGCTGCTCGAGTGACGTCATAAAATCCAGTTTCTGCAAATTGTGACACAAAAGGGTATTATGCTCAGATTTTAGAAGAAAAGTTTCATCTTTACAACCTTAAAGAGCTTGTACATAATGGAATGGTTCAAATTATAAAACAGGGTCAGTGAAGAACACGGATGATAGAGATAAAGAACTTTGAGTTTCTATCTTGAACAGACGGTGGCAAAGAAACTTTTTGGCCCAAAACCAAGGTATTATCAATTAATTACAAAAAATCGCATCCTTAAAATAATAGATTGGGCGAATGGATGGATGGATCGATACAATACAATACAATACAAAAACTCTTTATTGTACACCACAGTAAAAATAAATAGGAACACTAAAAAGACTAATACAAAACAGTTGTACAATGGGCGGCCTTATCGCTAAGAGCAATTTCTTCCAGACAACCTTTGGATGGACACGTAAGCACTGAACTGGTATAGACGGTGGCGTATCATATACTAATTAAACTAAATTAACAAATATACATAAACAGATACTAATAGCAATAAATATAAAATGATTCTTAGCATAGAAAATATATATCTACCTCTATATATGTATAAACTATAATATACATAACATACATACATTTATTTAACAATGTTTGTTACTCTTTCACGCAAAAACTAATAAACGGATATGGGTGAAATTTGGTACAGAGATAGATTACAGTCTGGAAAAAGAGGTTATATTTTATATCGGCATTCCCACGAGAACGGGAATTACCGCGGGTGAAACCGCGAGACGCTGCTAGTTTAAAATAATTTATTGCAAGGAAGTGATTTGCAAAGTGTATTTAATTAAGTTAATACATTTTACAGTGTCATTAAGTTAAGTATTATTCACATTCGTACTATATTTAAATCATCTTAGTGCTACTAACTTTACCTACTATACGCAAAGGTACATACAAAGTTTGTCGTTCTGCTTAAAACAAATAAAGTTCCCTTTGAGCACTCTTTTGCGCTGAATACATTTGCATATAATTTAGTAGAGTAACCTTTCGCAATAAACTTTGGCCGTTAGAATATAGCAGTAAACGTTCAACAATTTCTTAAACCGAACGGAAATTAAATACACATTTTAATTTGGTTTTTTTCAACAACCCTTTTATAAATGTTTCTAGGTAGTTATAATAAATGAAAAGAAAAATTCTGAAAATTGGTTTACTGAAACAACAAATACATCAATCGGTAAGCTAATTATGTTATACAATGTTAATAAAATATTTTTGAAAGAATGAAATCAAATAATTGAGTAAAACATCAAAATTGGTCGCTTACAACTTCTTAGGGTGCATGACTATTTGTCAATCGAACTACAAAAAAGAAAATAGATAAACAGATAAATAACATTTTATTTTTAATTTGTCAAATTACTAGTCATAAAAATTTAAATGATTTTAACAATTAGTATTAAAATATACTTTATTAAATTTAGTTATAATTTAAAAGTACGTAGAATGATTATTAAAACCAGTGTAGTAGACGTAAAGAAAACATATTTATAAAGGAACCTGGGGTTCTTCTAAAAATTACGGCCGCCATATTCCTGCCATCGCTTCTTAAAAACCCCAAACTAACAAAAGGCTGGTAATTTCGTCGCCAACTGAGCTAAAAAGCATTCTACAAACTCCATTAAGCCATAAATATGGTTAGTTTGGCCACGCTAATGAGGTTTGCTCTGCTAAATCAAGCTGGTTGTTTATTTTATGTAAGCACTTCATGGTTTTGTACTAATGAATTGAGTATGTAGGTCATCTCTTAATAATCGCTGCCTGATCACCTTTATGAAGCTTAGGGGAAGCCATGGAGCCGTTCCAAAACAGACGTAGAACAGACAGAGTAGTTTGCAGTGTTCTATGGGAGACATCACAACTGAGGTGGGAGGCCGTGCTGCATAGGCGACATGGCTGCAGAGAGATGAAGGCCGCTGGAAAAGAGTATTGGAATTAAGGTGTGCCGCTCTCTCTCTACCTTCAGCTGCCTTGGCAGGGTCACCAATGTCAGAGATAGACGCAGTAGGGTCGAAGAAGAGGAATGTCGGAAGAGAGTGCCACAGCCACTCTCCCTATCCACTGCGACTGTATGGCATACAACAGGGCCACTCAACAGACCCGTCCGTGGGGACCTAGGGTGTGTGGTCACCATTTGACGGATGAGGTCTGCGAGGTGTTCGCGGCACGTTAAGAGTTTCTGGTGTGTCATGCGGCGAGCTCCACCCCCGCCAGTAAAAGGCTTGATATCGAGTAGCCATGGCGATTCGTGGCAGAAATCGAAAGAGTCCCCCTTTTCTCACCACAAGCGATAGAGGGCCCTATGGATTTTAGTTTGAAGAATCCCACATAATCTCATTGTAACCCAGTGGGACGGTTCGAAATGCATGCGCATTTCCTTCAGGATAATAAAATACGACTGTCTAGATAGCGGCAAGCGCCCTACAGTACAGATTGTCTGAATCATTTCATGTTTTGGGCAATGTGTGAAGACTCATTGTGTCTGAAATATATACTTATCGACTGCTAATCCAAATATTTTAAACATCTCATTTTATTCGCTTGTTCAAACAAACTGTTTTTCTAGACTTGAGTTCACTCACGGCTAGACCTTTTTTTCTGACCCTTCGTTACGGCATAGGGTCGTAGATTAAGGGCGTCTGGAATGATGAAGAGTAAAATAATAGGCGCAGGGTGTTCTAGACGTGTGAAGGGTATAAAGTGGAGGATGAATGATGAGTGCGGGTAGACGCTTCGATCAATCGGATCATCTCATCAATATTTACTTTGTTTAAAAATAGTTATCGGGCGTGAAATAGTAAAATTAACTTTGAACATTGCTTGTAAGGCTGTTGTATAGCTGTGAAAGTGTTATCAGTGCTTTAAACTTTCAAAAACCACGTAATTCAAGTGATAAAAAGACACGACAAATTCACCACAGTTTCTTATAGTAAAGCAGAACTAAGGGGCTTGGAACAATTGGAACAATCCAAGTAAGCAGTGCTCTATTCCGTCCCTGATAACTTGTAATTAAAATAATAGTTAATTTTTTTATTGTGTGCATTATTGCAAAGACATTAATTGTGACTTTTAATTGGAACTAAGTGGTGCCATCTCTGTACGACCTCCCGAACTAAGACAACAAGCACTTAGCTTGCCGATAATCGAGTGGTGGTGGTTCGTGGTGGTCAGTAGCGATGAATAAATGCGGCGGTTGCGGCAAATTTCTAACAGGTGGCGCTACCTGTACGACATGCAAGATTATATATCATAAACAATGCGTCAGCCTGTCTTCGAATCCCGTACCCAAGAACTGGCTTTGTCCAGCTTGTGTGGTGCGGGCGCCACGCAGAGATAATACGAACACCCCGGTTAAACAAGCAGAAGAAGAGAGCCCTGAAAAGTCTCCTCAGATCGTTGACGACGGCGGCAGCGAACATTCTTCGTCTACTCTACTTGAGGAAATAAGAGCGCTTAGAAAAGATATGAGCATTTTCCGCAAAGATTTTGTGAGCTTCAAAAGCGATGTCAGCTCGGAACTAAAGGAGTTACGGAGCACATTCCAAAGTAGTTTGGGTGAACTGAGTGCTCTATCAGAGCGCCTTGATACTCAGGAGGCCAGACTGCGCGCGTTAGAAGCCTCCGCCAAGAACGCGGAAGATCTTGAGCAGCAGATACGTGATCTTAAACGAGAAATGGACAACAGAGAGCAACTTTGTCTGCAGAATGACATCGAGATTAGTGGCGTTACGGAACAAAAAGGCGAGAATATCATGCACGTCACTGGGCTGATCTTGAATAAGATCGGTTTGTCAGTAGATGAACGAGATATTGTAGAGTCACGACGAGTAGGTCCGGTGCACCTGGATCACGAAGGCAAGCAGCGGCCGCGCCCGATCGTACTGCGTGTGACACGGCGCGCGGTGCACGAGCAAGTGATCCGCAGCGCGCGAGCACGGCGCAACATATCGACGGGCGACATCGCATTGGCTGGAACGCCGAGGCCTATTTACATCAACGAGAGGCTCACCAAACACACCAGACTTCTCTTCGGCCGGACCCGCGCACTGTGTAAACAACACAAATGGAAATATGCCTGGACGAGAGAAGGCAAAATACTTGTCAGAGAAGGAGAAAACAAGCCAGCGTTTCGTGTTCGAAACGAAGCCGACCTCGACCGAATTTTTAAACCGCAGTCAACTCATAGCGCGACTAATTAGTCTTGAAAAAGTTTTTAAACTGTCATTTCGCATCTCAATTGTTTCCATAAAAGTTACAAGAATGTTATTTACCATAAACCTTTTATTTTCATTTTTTCATGCATGTACTTTACTTAAAATATTATTACGTTTCAGTTTTATTGTAATCTTTGTTAACTTTATTTTTACTTGTGCTCAACCTTCCTATTTGCATAAACATGTAATTTATTATGAATTGTGTCTAACTAGGGCAGGACTTAACTACATTTTTTTATGTATAGCCAAGTTATTCTCCTTCTGTTTAATTAGGTTACATACATATTATATCCATTTACACACACACATTTATTTTATCAAAGTACGAACACTACACACATACACAATAACTCACCTAAACACCTTTTTAGAACACTGCAGACAATATCGTATCACTGTAAATACTGACATAATTAAGTATGTTTAACGCAACTAAAAAAAACCGTTTAGTACTGGGTCTTCTGAACGTGCAATCTTTGAACACAGGTAGAGACGAGCTAGAGGCAAGCGTACTAACGCACAAGCCCGACATCCTGGCTTTAAATGAAACCTGGGTCAAAGACGAAAAAATAGCTCCAGCTCTACCTGAGTACATGCTAAAACTTAGGTCTCGTGAGAAAACGGGTGGAGGCGTTGGCTTTTATGTGAGAAAGGGGTTACGTGCTAGAGTTCGTGCACACCCTTCATCGGATTTAGAACAGCTCTGGCTTGAAGTTTCATTACCGGGCACTCGAATGGCTATAGGCACTGCTTACAGGCCAGAAAAGGTCAGAGTTACACCGGCTCTTAGCTCTCTTACTGAGTCAATATCTACCTTTTTAAATTGCGACTATATCTGTGTTCTGACTGATTTTAATGTAGATATGTCACAGCCTAACACTTCAAACGCTCGTGAGCTAACAATGTTTTGTAAACAACATAATTTGGTTCAGCTGGTTACAGTGCCTACTAGAGTTACGAATACCTCGGCAACTATTATAGATTTAGTTATGACTAATATCCCCGATAGATGCAGGGAAGTAACTGTGCTACCCAACAAAAACCTTAGTGACCACGCTATGGTCTTAACATCTTTCAACATTAAAAAAGAGAAAGCTAAGCCTCGTTACATTGAATCTCGAACATTGAATAGTATAAACGCAACACAATTCGAATATGATTTAATATCCATAAACTGGCAGGAACTTAATAGAAAGGATGTTCACTCTATGGTAAGCGGATTTAATGGAAAAATTATTGAATTATTTGATTCACACGCACCTGTAAAACGTAAGAAAATGGTAGAGTCTCCAAAACCGTGGCTCACTGAAACCGTTCGTCTTATGATGTATTTACGCGATAGAGCTCTGGTTAAAGCGAACTTTAAGAAGACGGAGTCATCTAAAGACTACTATAAAAGTCTAAAAAATTTAGTAACGAGAGCCTTAGAGAGAGAAAAAGCGGCCTTTTTCGTGCACTATATAAATAAAAACTTAGGATACCCTAAAAAGCTATGGAATTACTTTAAAAAAATTAAAACATTTAACGATACTACTCCCCCGATTCCTAACCACTTAATGAATCCAAATTTAATCAATAATCATTTTCTTAACGTGCCAGGCTCAGGAGAAATTGACAATGAGGTCTATCTATTTTATAAGTCAAACACTAAATCGAATAATACTCTCCATTTGCAACCGGTTTCAGAAGAAGAGGTTGGTAAGATTGTTTTAAATATCGACACCAATGCTTCTGGTTACGATGGTCTGACCGCGGAAATGATTAAACTGACCTTACCAGAGACATTCAAAATAATTACCAACATTGTTAATACCTCTATCTTGTCAAATGAGTTCCCAAACAACTGGAAGCGCGCCCTGGTCAGACCAATACCCAAGTCCAGCTCAGTTGAAGAGGTGAAAGACTTGCGACCAGTCAGCATTCTCCCAGTCTTGTCTAAAGTTTTAGAGAGGATAGTGCTCTACCAAATAGAAAACCATCTTGCACGAGAGAATATTATTCCTAAATATCAGTCAGGTTTTCGGAAAAGTCATGGCACTGAAACCGCACTACTAAGGGTCACAGATGATTTGATAACTGCGTCGGATGCTGGGCTCTGCTCTGTGCTTGTTCTTCTAGATTTTTCGCGCGCTTTTGACTGCATAAACCATGACCTACTTGTCGCTAAACTGGGATATTATGGCTTTTCTGAAGATACCTGCAAGTGGATTAAATCTTATTTGTCATGTAGAGAACAATATGTAGAGTTACAAAATCATTGCGGCGAGAAGCTATGCTCTGACATGACAGAGGTCCCTACAGGCACACCGCAGGGGTCCATATTGAGCCCAATCCTGTTCTCAATTTTCACCGCTGACATGCCTGAGCACATAGAAACCTGCAAATATCATCTTTATGCAGACGATACACAGGTATACTACAGTTTTAAGCCGGAAAATGTAACCGAAGCGATGGATCTTGTAATAGACCTTGAAAAGATATTCTCTTGGGCCACCAAAAACTCGCTTTTTCTTAATCCCGCTAAGTCTAAAATGATGTTTCTGGGTACAAAGACGCAAATACAGAAAGCGCGTAATGGTAACCCGGAACTGAAAATAAATAATACGGTTATTCCCATAGAACAGGACGCTAGGAATTTAGGACTTGTTATAGATGGTGAAATGAGATTCGTCAAACATATAAACGAGAAAATAAGGAACGCTTTTTACAAACTTAAAGTCCTCTACACTATCAGGAAATATTTATCGGAAGAGGTTAGACTGATGCTGTGCGACCTTCTTGTTCTTTCTCCATTTAACTATTGTAATGCCGTTTATGGTCCTAGGCTCTGGGTAAAGACAGAAGGCGCCATCCAGCGAGTGCAAAATGCATGTATGAGGTTCTGCTTTTCTATACCTAGAAGATCACACATTAGTCCATACCTAGCAAAAAAAGGTATCTTAAACATGAAGGACAGAAGAGAACTTCATTTAGCATGCACTGTTCAAAAAATTCTCTATAACAAGAAACCAGAATATCTTTTTGATAAGTTTACTTGGTCTAAGGATTCACATGATCGCAACACACGCTCCAAACATACTAATCTCCTTGCCATCCCAAATCACAAGACGAATGGCTTTAAGGGTTGTTTCAAATACAGGGCTTCAAAGATCTGGAATAATCTACCACCTCCATTCAGAATTAAAATAAGCGTTGTTACATTTAAAAGAAAAGTAAAAATATTCCTACTCTCACGACAGAAGCACATGATAGAAACAACCTTTAAACTTTCAAACCGCTCTTTCAATACCCCATAAAACTACAGTACACGCACATCTGAACACTTAGGCACATTACTCACGCACACAAACACATCCTCAAACAAACACATACACACACATGCGCACGCACACACATACACACACACACACACACACACACAACACACACACACAACACACACACACAACACACACTCACTCATAAGGTCTCCGGTTGCCCAGACTCTCATGAGACTGGTGCCTCAGGAGAACTATCACACAAATAAATTCAAACTAGAGTGTAATAAGCCCAGTTTGTATAAGTATCTATAACAATGTATTATGTATGAAACCTTCCACTATTAAATAGAAAAAATATGTAAAGGCATGAGCACACTTTAGAAGTAACCATTGTCTTAAATAAGTAAATATGTTATTTGTGCAGGTATATGTAAGAACTTAGGTTAAACCCGCCACCACATAACTTCTCGGTGACCACCTATCCGAGGGGAGTAGATTTAAAATCAGCGCCGCATGTTTCTGCATGCAGCACAGCTGAATCTACTCCCTTTGCCTATGATTAGTTTTTTTTTTATTTATGTTTTTAATTCTAGTGTAGGTTAAGAAATGTAATAGGCAATAAATGATTTTTCTTTCTTTCTTTCTTTCTTCATGAATGGTTGACTATGACAGCGTAATATCAAGAGAGCATTCGTCTTCTCATTTTTTACCAACCATTTTAAATTTCAGGCACTAGTTTTATGATAGTTACAATGTATCTTTAAACATAATAAAGCAAAGTAACATTTCAAAACAACAGAGGTTGTGTAAACTAAAACGTTCATAACTTTGAAGTTTTTGCTTTGTCTGTGCAAAGGTTATTTGTGTTTGAATTATGAGATAGCACTTTGTAGATTTCAGAAAACCTGAATTATAAAAACTTGAAAGTTTCCGATTCAGTTGTATAACAAAGATAAATTTTATAAAGGATACTTTCTACAACACTGGTTCCTTTGTTCAACTGCAAATAACAATTAAAAAAAAACTAGAATTTGTTACAAATACGTTTACAAAGAACATTTTTTTATCTTTTCAAGCATTGTAATCGTAATTATGCGGGTCGCTTGAGTTTTTGTTTTTAGGGTTCCCTCGTTTGTTTGTGGTGTTTACGACACAACCGGCAGTTATGTCTGTCATGTTTTGAATTTTATGGCCCATAGCACTACTGAAATACCAAACCTATTATTTAAGTTAGCGGGCAACATTTGCTGGATCGATAAGTTTTACCTGGAGAGGCGATTTTTACCTGGATAAGTAAGCGTTTGTTGAATTGCGTCGATAAACAACTGAAAAACTGCGCATTGTTTTTCCACGTTACTTTTCTTTTGTATTTCACTAGCTGTGCCGACGTAGAATTTTATTTATTTCGCGGATTTGTTAGCGATAATTTTGGTTTGATTATTCAGTTATTCGGAACGGAGACAAATCCAATAAATTAAAAAGCCGGTCTTGAGTTTTAATTTTGTGACCCAAAACACTTTACTGAAATTGAAAGATACAATAATTTTAACAACGTATGTATAAAGATAAGGTACATCAGATTTAACATTCATTCCATTTACTTATATCATTCATTTATATTACAAAAAAAAATGGCATTCAGTGACCTGACCAATGTGATTTTACGTAAAATTATTCAATAATTTCATTTTGTTACTTTTTATACCTTACAATTCCGTACACGACAGTAATTTGTTTTCACATTAACAGTATCTTACATAAATTATGATTTAATCTTCTTGAAGCGAACACAAATTTCAGTCAAATTTATGTGATGATAACGTTCACATCTTTAAACAAAGCTTTGAACTCCTACATAAATTCAATAATCCTGTTAGAATTCTAAAGATAAATACAATATTTTTTGATTACTTAAGCGTCGTTGTTTATTCTGTCAGCTTTTAACAAAGCTTTGAATTCCAACACGAATTCAATAATTATGTTCGGATCCTAAAGATAATCTAAAACTAATACTAATTTTTACTAGTCTAGCATCGCTGTTTATCTTGCCAGCTTTGAACAAAGCTTTGAATTCCTACACGAATTCAATAATCATGTTCTAATTCTAAAGATTAATCTTATATTTCTGTATTGATCAAGTATCCGTGTTTATCTTGACACCAGTAAATGCAGCGATAGATAAACACTGTATACCTCTACAGTACAAGCTTCATCGTCCTTGGCATTTGTATTCAGTGGATATTCTGCTGTCGCCGTATTCCAGAGACAGTCGTTTTAATGTCGCTGGATATTTATGGTCTAGTTGCTTACAGTCTCAGAATAAGTAGATATTTGAGCTTCCAGTCATGTCGTCCAAGTCATCACATGTTACTAGTCTTTTGACTAGTTTGGGAAACTGTGATGCTTTAGGCCCCGGCCACACGAGCGCATAATAGTACTTATTTATAATAAACAATGTTTATAATATTAAATTTATTCAATGAACTCTGATAAGCAAAAAACACGAGCTTTGTTCGAAGCCGTTAAATTTTTAACTATATAATAATCTTAAAAAAAACTTATAAAATGTCGGTAGAGTGAGTGGGGGCAAGATCGAACGGTTTTTTGATGAGATGGTCAGTGTTGTTTTTGAATCCTTGTAGAAGAATAGATATTAACTTTAGCTAAAAGTAAATTAGATATAATTAAAGGGACTAGATTTTTATAATATGTCAATAACAGCCTGATAAAGCTGTCCAAAAAGTAGAAAACTGTAATTAAAAATATTATTTTTACTTAATTGAAACAGGGGGAAGATGAAAAGGTGACGGGGTAAGATCGAATAAAAATCTAAAATCGTTAAAACGTGTCTTAGGCAGGTCTTAGGCAAAGTTTATGGTCCTTAGTCTATAGTGTTAAGTAATTTAAAAAGTTGTAACTGACTGTAGTGCCAAAATACCTAATTTTAACAAAGATATAACAAATTAAAAAAAATATATATTCCGAACTTACCCCACTGGGGGAAGATTGAAGCAGAGATTCTCAAACTTTGCAGCCAATTTGCATAAGATTTGACTGAAGAAAAAAATATTATCTTGTAATGAAAAATCAAATAAAAACTGAAAACTTTTTTATTACAAATGAAACCTATATGAATATTCTTTTTCATCACCATAAAATATTTTTTTATTTTTTGCTTTTGTAATTTTTCACGTATTTTCTTTTTCTATTGGATTTCTTTTTTTATTTCACATTTCTAAGCATACCTTTTTTTGTTATTTTTTGTTTTACTACTTTCAGCATTTTTTTTCTTATTTCTTATTTTTCTTGCTGAAACTTACACAAAGATACAGTTTGAGAACATCTGGCTTTTAGTATGAAATCTGAAAAAGGGTCAAGATTAAAACTTTGATATGTTTGTCTTACCGCTTTAAATGTAAATGGGGAAAGATGAAAAGTTGAAATAAATTCTAAAATAAGAGAAATAGAGAGATTTAGAAGTAATTACATAAATATGTACAAAAAATAATAGGCAGATGTTTCAATCAAACACTCGTACCTGCCTTGTAATTTAATTTACAAGACACGGGGCAAGATGAAATCACTTTTGTGAATCCTGAAAAATACATTGTCTTAGAAAATTGCACTTTACACACAACCAGGTGTTTTTAGCTGCAACCGCTGACTGAGTTGTGATAAGTAACAAATTGGTGGCCCTAACGCTGTTGCCAGCACTGTAATAAGTACTATAAATCTGGTGTTATTGAAGACTTTTTGTCTTACCCCTTTTTTCATCTTCCCCCCCACTCACTCTATTGAAATGAAATTAAAAGCGAACCGGACTGGCCAGTTGCCAATGTCTGTCGTGCCAAATCACGTCACAATAGCAAAGCGGTTCTCCTGTGCTGTTTCCTCCTCACTAGTTTGCCTACTTTGCCCAGTTTGTGCCAAAAGGCTATCAAGGAGCGAATCTTATTGCATTTTGGTCGCTTTGCTATATGGTTTATTTTATACTTTTCTCTATAATGTATAGCTCGAGTAACTCTTAAAATTTGTTACTTGTGTTCGAGTGGTACTAGGTCGAGCCACTTTTCAAAGTTACTTGGGATAGTGGCATTCGTTTTTGCCTCCTAACTATACATGGCTATAAACAATATTAATGAGATTTTAATATATTACATTAATGTGCCTTTTAATTGCATACACAAGTTCCTTCTTTAACCTGTATACTTGTTTATATATGTATGTCATAGCATAGACTTCACGTCATAAGATAAACTTCACCTTTAACCCTTTAACGGCCCGACTTCATATAAGTTATCTATTGTGCCCCCAGTACCCGGCTTATTGAATCAACCTGACCTTAACGAAATAGACACGAAAATATTTGTCGTATAAAACGGACGTAGATGGTGGAGGGTTCAAATCAACTAAGGGACCTTACGCACTAGCGGTTGGCCGCTAGGCGGTTAGACTCGAGCGGTCCAACCGCTTAACGCGGTTTCTTCGCGGTTAGCCGCCATAGCGGTCAGCCGCGATGAAACCGCGTTAAGCGCTCGAAGGCGCGTGGCTCATAAACAAAATGGACGCCGTCGAGATAGCTTGTGTTATTTATTTTTACTCCCGAAAACAACGAAAGAAAAATAAAAAAAGATTTGCCTCTGTTGTCATCTCCTCTTTTCCAAAAATATCTACTAATTCTTCCCATTGTTTCCGTTTTAAATCTCTATTCTTATAAACTGCTCCTTCACAATTCCAAATAGCTTCTCGTTGTTGAATTTCAACAATGAATTTCTCTGTGTCGAAGTTCATGGCTGCGCAACTGAAAACACGTACATACTTCACCGGCGGCTCGCCGCAAACTAACCGCCAGTGCGTATACACAAGATGGCGGCTAGCCGCGAAGCGGGCCGCGTCACTCCATTCAACCGCCGCGGTTGAAATTTTGTGGCGGTTTAGTGCGTACAATCATAAGCGGTTGCATATTAAACTGGAAAAGCGGCTAGCCGCGCGGTTAGCCGCCCCCGCGGTTAGCCGCTAGTGCGTAAGAGCGCTAATACTCGCAAGTTGATTTAACCCTTTAACCGCCTACGTCAGTTTTACATATATTTTCATGTTCATTTCCTTTTGCATTTTATTAATCTCTTTAGGTTTGTGGTGTAAACAAACTATATTGCAGCGAGTTAGTGTAAACTTCGAATAAAGACAAATTTATTTAGTTATTTAGTCATTGGGTGTAAACAAACGATATTGCAGCGAGCTTATGTAAACTACGAATAAAGACAAAATGTAGCAACATGCAGTCTAGAAACGTGTCAGAAGGAATAACTATCTCATTATCCATCCGTTCTAGTTGGATCCCAGTGCGACGCAGCCGGCGCTTTATATACGCCCCAATTCCAGTAATGGTATGCAGAACTCAAGTATAGACATTGTACAGAACTGTTAATGTTTACTTAGTGAACTATACTAACTCTTAACTTAGGAATGGATCAGTTGAGCTACGTCGATGGTTTACATCCTCTAGTTTTAATTTATGTTTATTGAATGTATCAGTATTCTATTACCCATAACATGAGCTCTGCTTATAACTTGGAGCTAGACAATGGTTGTCCAGAATTTAAATATATTTATAAATAATTTATTATTCTTTGATTGTATTTTTCTTAAATCTTATTTGTATAAATAGCATTTTAGTTAATTATGGATACCTAGTTTGTAGGAAAATAGTTTTTTTTTATTACACATTATTATCTAGTCTTAAACTAAGTAGAGCTTGTTTAGTGTACTAGATAACTATGTAGTTACTTAATTATTTACACAACGTAGATGTTTAGTTTTTTGAATGTAATATAAAAATACCCGGAACAAATATACTACATAACCTTTTGCACATAAATACTAGTATATATTAATTAAGTGCTATTTAAAACAATAGTTTTGATTGTTGTGGCTCATTCTTTTAGTAGAAGATAATGGTGGCTTTAAAAAAATACTACTTTTATTAGTTTTGTATGTTGTAACCACGCCTCATTTTAAAAATATACAATTTACATGATCCAGACTGGCAGATAAGTGGGAAACCAGACACATGCTGACATCAACAAACAAGTCAAGTAGTGTTGTTCTTAATGTATTTATTTTGCTTTTCATGCTTTATTGTACCTATATCTATCTATGTGATGTATTTTATTAAGTATATCAGTAATCTAGTACCCATAAAACAAGCTTTGCTTAGCTTGGGGCTAGATGATGCTGTGTGGATTGTCCGGAATTATTTATATTTTATTGTCTTTTGGTTTGTGTTGTGTTTTAATTTCTTTTAATAAAATCAGATAGATAAAAAAAGATATAAAAGTCCTAGATTTAGCTCGTTAAAACAATCGTATTTTGTTTTAGAAATTTATTACACTGTAACATTGGCAAGTCGTAGCAAAAAACGAGCGGCGGCGCTATACACAATACAAGTGTAAGTACCTACGCTATTCAGAGGAGAAAAGAAAATACACAGAAAAGGAAACAAAAACAGTATAGACGTGTATTTTACACTAAATTTAAGATATTAAAATATGACTTATGCCTATTCATCCCCAAAACGGTTTATTGGAGATTAAGGTTTCGTTTCGATTCCGAACATTTTTGGAGTCAAAACAATGTTTTAAAAATAGATGAACTCACTAAAGGTTTTATTTTGAAATTATATCTGAAAATGTTAAAAAAAACTCGAGTGGCATTTATTTCATTTATGTATTAAACATTACCATTTCAAATCCTTTGTTTTGACGACAAAAAAGGAATTTACTTTTTTTTATCAACTGCTGTCGTTTGACCACAATCTCGACTGATGGTAACTTACCAAATCATTTGATTCAAACATTGTAGTCGAACTTTCTAAAGCTGGAAACTAAGTTGGGAATTCGCAATAATGAAAACTAAAACGAGAATATGTCAAATGTCAACCCTTCAAGCCGAATAGAATTAGTGACCGCTGTACGTGGTTCCCGACTTATGCATTTTTAAGGAGAAGCCAGGAATATTTTAGTTGATATTCTAGCTATAGCTTATAACGTGGGGTTACATTTTTGTATCTTTTATCCAGAATTAAAAAGTTTCCATTATGTATAAAGAGCTACCTACTCGAAAGAAAATTGAAGAATTTGATTTAGCTATGTACGCCAAAAACCGGTGTACATTGCCGTTTTTTTGCAGTTGCAAACGATTTCTATTCTTATTTGGGAGTTTTGCCTCATTCAATATTTATTTTGTTGTTGAGTGTACTCACAAAAATACATAAGTCCTCATAAGTCTGTCCTAAAATAGAAACTGAAGCTCATAGCACAAAAGAGACATCTAGTAAGTGAAGAAATAAATAAAACGTAGACTGGCTACGAACGTAGAGCTTCTACGAAATCGTAGCGAACTGCCGCACCGCGTAGCGCTGTTTTGCGTGTACAAGCGTAGCAGGCTAAGCTTTCAATTTAGTTCACTGAAATTTCACTAGAGGGAGGTATTTCCCATAGTGTTTGGCAGTCCTGAAATAAAGCCTTTATCTATTAAAACTAGATGGCGCTATATTAGAAAAGTATATATTAAATCCCATTCCTATTATTAAAACGATTTAATTCTAAAGAATTCATACATAACTAATACGGTTTTGTCTGGTTGATGCTCTCGGGAAAACATCCTTATAAATGATTTTACCAGGTTTATTTACATTATTTTACTCGTTATCTATTTTAAAAAGTTCTAATTTACATCTCACGTAAATTTGTCTACTATGCTGGTTCAATTCCCGTCGCGGGACTGATAATTCTACACCCAAAAATTCATAATTTCTCACAATATTCTAGAACTTTTGTGACTGTCTGCAGGTAAAGGATCTATAGTGGGATGAATTAACTGCCTATCGTAAAAGGCTCATGTGTGACTTACAAATTGGTTCAGTCATTAAATCGAGTGTTTAGATTGCCTGTACTGCCTTGAATTGGCTGGTGAAATCAAGTGTAGATTTCTGATAGATTAAATAAATAATTTGCTTCTATCCACGTCTTGGCTTGCATTATCCTGAGATTAAAAGTAGGTGGGTTATTGGTATTTAAGATCTAGAAAAACCTTTTGAATGCGCTGTTTAAACGTTTTTAAAGTGGGAGAGAGAGTAGTAGAGTGGTGTTGTTACAGATATTGCCGAAACGAACCTAAATAAAGATTATTATATTATTTATCAGGTTTTTATAGCGTTTCTTGTTTTTATTTCCCCTGACCGAAGTATTTGCTTTTTTTTGGTGGCTAATAAGAAAGCAGTACTAACCCAAAGTATGAACTAAAAAATAAATTTTGAACAGTTTTTCCCATATCGTATTTAGTACCTAAAATTACTCAAAATACCGTTGCCGTTCAAAAATATTGAAATAAAAAATATTGAAATTAAAATATTGTCCTTCTTTGATCCAGTCGTGATCTCAGAAGTATAAAAAATAATAAGTGTGAATTATAAATATTAAAGTTTTATCATGAAATTATTATGGTTATGGCTTAGTCGTTCTACTTCGGAATAGCCAACATCTAGTGTCAGTTAAAAACAAATAGAGCGGTACAAATAACCACGTTATGCGATTATTATGTTGTGAGCTTTAGATGCTTGACGTCATAAGGTTATAAGGTGACTCAAGTTTGTTTTTATCGGTGTCCAGCTTTTTTTGACTGATCTCAATTTGAGTATTTAACTAAGTTCAACACAACCTAGGGAGTATTGATAGTCTAAGATCCGACCCCATATCGACATTCACCGGGTTGATATAACTTATTTTTAATATATTTTCTATTATACAAAATTTAATATAAAATAAGTTTGATTCTAATATCAACTCGATGAATGTCGATATAGGGTCGGATCTTCAACTATGATAATACGGGTGCTGCAACAAGACAATTGATGTATTTAATTTACCTACTTAAGTACCCCAGCACTTTCATGACATAAGGCACGTTTGTCCCATGACGCACATCACATGTCCGTTTTCGACTTTTTCGGGCTAACGGAGACTGGGAATGTGTTAACTGTATCGGGTAAGTACGTAAAGGAAATTAACTAGATTCATAAAGAAAGTCTATAAAGTGTCCTTAACTTTTAACCAAAACTGTAGTTAAGTTTCTTCTTTTATCTTTATACTAGCATGGTGTCCGCGATTTCGTCTGCACAGGGTTAGTATTTCTAGTATACATTCGGTTCCTTCCGCTTCATTCCCGTGAGAATTCCGAGATAAAATGTAGCCTATTTGCTATTCCAGACTTCAATCTATCTTTGTGCCAAATTTCAGCCAGATCCGTTGAGTAGTTTTTGCGTAGCAGCGCCTCACGTTTTCACCCTCGTAGTTCCCGTTCCCGTGGAAATTTTGAGATGAAATATCCTATGTGTTATTCCAGACTCTAATCTATCTGCGTGCCAAATTTCATCCATATCCGCTCAGTAATTTTTGCGTGAAAGACTAACAAACAACAATCCATCCATCCATCCATCCATCCATCCATCCATCCATACTCATAAACTTTCGCGTCTATAATATTAGTAGGATTTATTTTTAGTGTGTCTCTGTCTGGACGGTACGAACGGTAGTTGACTTAGTATCATCATCATCAGCCTGGATTAGTGCACTGCTGGACATAGGCCTCCCCTAATGAGCGCCATAGCGCCTTGTCTTCAGCTTGCCGCATCCAGCATCTGCCAGCAGTCTTTCGCAGATCGTCATCCCACCTGGCCGGAGGGCATCCCTAGTGACCTAGTTTATATATTTAAGATTATCTCTCTTTTTTAGTTTATAGAAATGTTCTAAATAATTGTTCTGTGAAAGTTATACACACCCTGTATGTTTCTCTTTCCCCTTTATCACTTCATGTGTTTAGCGGTCATTGTAGTTTTACCACATAATATATTTTCTAGCTCATTATCATAAAAAATGCAAATAATATAAGACATAAAATTATTTACTTGTGGTTTTCACAGCAGCTTAATGTTAGGTGCGTGTGTGTCCATTCCTTTTTTAAACACGATTATGGTAAACGATACCAAAGTGAAACATACATTTTCATATATTTATAAATTTTATTTTAAGACATTCGGGTTAAAATAATGAAAATTACAATGGAAACTTAAATTTAATACAAAACCAGTAGATCTTTTTACCTATACATTCATTTGTCTCGTTTTTGGGGACGCTTCTGACTGCTTTTGATATGGATCAGTTGAACTACCTCTAAACTGGGACCGAATTCCACTAATGTCAAAACAAAGGTCTCAATAGTGACACTGGATCAAGATGATTAAAATGACGTTTGTGCATTTGGTATTCTACTTTTTTGTGCTCTTGAAGAGACACGACACGATACTATTTAAATGGTGAAGCGATTTATTTAGTGGAATTCGGGCCGTGTTTGCATCCGTCTCTACTTAGGTCAATCGTTTCAAATGTATATACTTTAATTTAACTTGTCTTGTTTCTATTACTTGAATGTAATTTTTTTATCTCTTTTATTTTCCATATTATCCCGACAGTTTAGAAGGCTTATTCACGCATATCAGTGAAGTCGGTATAAAAAATTAAAGGACCGTTGACGGACGTTATTTTCTACCAAATTGGAAATTCACTAAATACTGAACGGCGCCTTCGCTGATATGTATGCATCGGCCTTTAGTCTTAAAGGAATAGTTTGGAAAATTAGCGAGATAAATTCCTGTAAAAGTTGGACATACATTACTTGGATAAGCCTTACGCTAACGGTTTCCTTAATTACATTCTAATTCTGAATGAAGTAGTTAGATACTTATATTTATTTTAAACTAGCTGACCCGATAGACAATACAATACAATTCAAATAATCTTTATTGTACACCACAGTAAAGAAAAACAAAACAATTAAAATACTAATACAAAACAGTTGCACAATGGGCTAAGAGCGATATGGCGAAAATAATTATTGTCACAAACTTCCAACCAAAGTCACAAACACAACAAAAAAGACGAAATAGGTCCAGCCGTTCACGCGTGATGGCGTGACCAAGGGAAATAGTATTCATTTATATAGGGTATCATTAAATCGGTCAGTAAATTAAACAGATTTTGGTTAGCAAAAAAACTAAAAAAAATAAATTGAGCTGCGACAAATGGCTAGCAAAAAAAAACTAAATTTAATGGCTAAATGGTGCTGTGTACATTGCCAATCATTATAATCATATTATTCTGTGCTAGAGCTGTGGCTAGAGCTTCGACACAGTGGTCATGGGTTCTACCTCAGTACCTACTATTTTAATTGGGAATATAAAATTACACAATGAAAAAACATTAATGTTTATATTAAAGTTTATGACAGTAAGTGTGTAAGTCCTCGGATTCTGTGCAGCACATTTTGGGATATAACTTTATTTCTTTATTCCCAAGATTGAGACATAGAAATCATCTTTATGAAAGCCCCAAAGATTTTAAACTTTCTTAGTGGCGCAGTTGGTTATTACCTACTGAGTAGGTACGGGACGCGGGAAACAATGAAAGTGGTGGTTTTTCATCGACGACCGCGAACGATTTCCCACTTACTTATGCTACACCTCTCATGTCTCCTTATCATGCCAGACTAAAGTCAAGCTCAACAGGGTCTTCTTTCCCCGCTGATTCTCCCAAGCCCGTTCCCTTGGCTGTGGCTGTGGTTTCGCTAGTTGGTAGATAGGGACAGTGGGAATCTCGTTAATCCATTCATGCGCGTCACTAATTAGATGACGAGGCATTTGGCTACTTTAGCAAGCTCAAGTGCCACCTCTCGGAATGCCTCAATCCTTTTAGATGACCACATGCTCGAGAGTTCCCAACTATACCTCTCTGAGCATTAACATGAATGAGCCTGATTGCGCCGTTTGGCGTTAGACGTGTGTTAGGTCTTAAATGTACACTCACTATCTTGATAGATTTATAGATAGAGATAGATTCTTCAACGACAAAAGCGAAACTCGGCCGCATCCACAACCTTCATAATGATGGGAAACACAACAATAGGGTACGGCGGCAACGCGTGCTTGGGATACCGTGAAATATCCAAGTATTCAAGCTTCGACGACGGTTATACCAAGGAACCTGTATGAGCAATGCAGCTCCGGTGCATAGTAGTTTGGTTAAATCTTGTCCAATTCATATGAGATCCTCTTAGAATCACTGATGGTATTATTTCGAAAAAGTTCTCCTTAAACCCGAGTAAGGTCTTGAGCTCCATATAGGAGCGCAAATACCACACTCCTCGCCACGAAAGGGTACGTAGTGACGATATTGTTTTTAGATATTTTCAGTCTAGCAGCAACCTTCTCAACTAGCTCCTCGTGCCCACCGTACTTATCACGTTTGGCTCGATGAGCGTCATTGAGTGGTTGCTGCCCCGAGACTTTTTGAACATCGACAATAACTCCTGCATCACCTTTCACCGCGATTATTTCCAGTTTCCGGAGCCCAGCATTCGTGGTTCTTCCTCAACAATCCGCGTTTATTTGTCATATATTTTGCAAGTAAATCCACTTGGTAGTGGCAGGAACTTTGCAGGACTCGCGCAACTCGAGCCAATCAACAGCGCTATACAGCTGTTCCCGCCAATATAAGGAAACCTTCCTTGTCTTTTCAACAACATTAGGGTTTTCACGTGAGAATTTCCCGAATTGCTTTTTAGCCCAAGCAATTTTCTTCTGGATCCTTACAGATCTGGCGGCGGCTCTAGCTGCACCCCAATTTGAAGTGTCCAAGTGTTCGAATCTTCTTATAATGCGATCCAGAACACAAGTCCTCAAAGAGGGGATCGCCAGACCGCCATCCTTGATATTTTCAGAAAAATACCCCAATGGGGTATCCATGGGAAGCCGCAACCACTTTCGCACAGCCGCACGAATCTGCTTATCAAGATTAAGTAACCTCCCATCCGAGATATTACCTAGCACAAGGCCATGCAAAAATCTCGGAATGAGATTTACGATTTTAGCTTTTGCTGAGGTTTTAGAGGAGCCTTACTGATGTTTAGTTTTGCTTTTTACGTCTTGCCGCTTGTCGTCATAACAGATACTGCAGCTTTAAAATCAATCCCGAGGTAGCGCCAACGTTCAACGCAAAAGACCTGCTTCACCCATCGCTTCCTGATCTTAAAAGATCTTTCAGCCAGGTAATGCACCTTCTTGCGCTTCCCGTCCGGCACCATTGAAAGGACAGCACATTTATTATGGTTGAGTTTAAGACCAAACATCTGTCCGAAGTCATTGACAGCGTTGATCGAGCACTGCATACCAACCTTCGAGCCTGCAAGCAGGACAAGATCATCAGCATAAGCCAGTGCTGAGACACGTTCTACTTTCAGCCTATAGCCAACGTCTTCTGGTAGATTTGAGAATACAAGATCCATCGCTATTATCAACAACAACGGGGATAACGGGTCTCCTTGGCAAACTCCTCGGCCCACTCTTACAGGTTCACTCGTATTACCAAGTACGGCTAAGGTGGTCGAAGCCGTGGCGTAAAGTCGAGGTACATAGTGGACAAGAGCATACATAGTGCTCTCTTGACCAGTGTTCCATAAATACTTTTTACTTTTAGTGGTTTTAAATTTATATAGTATTTTTAATTTAATGTTAATTTGATTTTAGTTATTACCTGTGATTTACCTATAATTTAATTTTGATTTTATTTTAATTTTGCTTTTTTTTTGTAAATATGGACACTTTATTTAAGGTACTTATAGACCTATTTTAATGTTGTCTGAAATAAACTTATTGAATTGAATTGAATAGTCGCAGAAGCCCTCGGGCAGTCCCCTTTTCCTCAGCAAGTTGATGAGGACATCATGGGATACCTTATCAAAAGCTTTAGAAAAGTCTAGGACCGCCACGTGGCACTCCCTCAACTTCATCCTGCAATCCCCCAGTATCGCGTCCAGCACAGCTGAATTCTCCAGTGTACCGTCCGCACAGATAAATCCGCGCTGGGGAATATCTGGGGACAGCAAACCTTTTAGCCAGGATGGTATGGAAGTGTCGAAGAGGTATAGACGCTATCGTTATAGGAGAGTTATACTTAAGAGAGTCATAGTTACTCCCGGCGTTTACCCGCGCTTGCTTGAATTTCTTCACGTTGACATTCACGCATGACCTTCTCTCAGTAGTCTACTGAGAGAAGGTGGTGCGTGGGGTTAAGTCCCGCCCGCAGTATATGAATTGCTTATATTAGTTTATAGAATGTTTGATAACATTTCTAGTATTATTCTAATAGTATTTTGATAATTATGTATAGTATACAGGGTGTTAGTGTGAACAGCTTTCTACTCATGATGCTAGGATTCTACTCATGATGCTGAACCTCTGGTTTCAAGGACAACGGTGTTCACACTAACAGCCTGTATAGTATATAATTTGACTTGTCTAAGTGCTTATTTTGTAAGCCTAAAGAAATAAAGATATTGATTTACTGTTTTAGTATTTTTTTCAAAATAATAGTCATATACCTATTATTGAATACACTATTAGTATAGGTACCTAACATGTACCTATTACTTTTATTAAAATAACAACATGAATAAAGGTAGGTTACCTTACCATTATTTAAAAGTATAGTAAATAAAATCTCAAATAAGATATCTTACAAATATATAGTCTAAGATCCGACCCTATATCGAAATTCACCAGGTTGATAATAGAATCAAACTTATTTTATAAATTTTGTATATTAGAAAATATATTAAAATGGGTTGACAAAAAAAATCCTGGACAGGATATTTTTAATTATTTAAAAAAAACCATTATTCTTAAAATTTTGCAACATGAAGATAATAAGAAAATTTTATAATGGGCTTAATGTTTAAAACTTAAAGAATGTGCAGACATAGGGTTGACTTTTATTTACCTGGACGAACTACTGGGTTGACAGATATAAACAGGTATGTCGATAGCTACCAGTTACTTTCACTTGATGTGATAAGAGAAAAAAAAAATCAGCCAGCATAGGCGCTGTTTGATTGTGAACACGATGATATAGGGTTGAATGCAAAAAAAAGGTCTTAATATGGGTATACAAATAAATAATAAAAATTAAATTTTTAACCCAATTTTTAATAGGTTTTATTTTCTAATATAAAAAATGTATTACTCTTAAAATAAGTTTGATTCTATTATCAACTCAGTGAATGTTAATATAGGTTCGGATCTTCTATTTATACAAACTTTATATAAACATACCACAGGTAAAAGTAACATAAAGAGTGTTTTCCAAGTTTCACAATAAGATGAACAGTGAGCGGGTTACTACAAACAAACCTAATGTATGTGAGAGTAAAGATATTTTAATAAATGTTATCGCTAAATTATATAAAAACCCATAAGATTTCAATAATTAACTTTTTAAACTTTATTTCTAGTAAAACGCTGAAAAATGTGGAAGCCACAAAATTTTTAAACTCACACTAACACGAAAAGTGCCTTATAGAAACCTCATTATTATTATACCTACTATTGCTTGATCAGAGCTTTTGTGGCTTTTGACAGACGTACCCGTTTCCTTTTTTCCCCTATTTAAATATTCTTAGGCTCTGGAGGAAAAGTCACATATTTTAAACGAATAGCCAATCCTATAGTGTTTGCATGTATATATTATAAAAAAGCTTGGGCAGACACTTACTGCATCCAATCATTTTTTTCTATTGGTATAGACACCATCCCTTTGCTGCAGGTCTGTTTTTTTAAACTCGTCAAAACTCTCCCACGGCTTCTCGAAAATTTCACAAGTTTTGTCTTTTCCCCCTGGAATTTGATAATGTGTGTGATAGTCGTTAATGTGGTAGTACAGTTACTTTTTTTATCATTTGGCCAACGGATAAGACTCTGTCCAGGTTTTAATAGTTATGCTAGGAATTCTTGCAATAAAGTTCTCTTCTGGGTTTGTGGTATATTTCGTTGACTATCTCAGTCGCCTCGACCAAGAAACGAGACAGCGCAATGCGTTCTCAAATTGTTTCTTTGTCCTTAATGACTCTATTGAAGGACTCCAACGCGTTGTTGGTAGATGGTGAATTTGAAGCCGCTTCCAAGAACCAGTTGCGATTCTGTGTCAACCACTGCTATCTAAAATATTTAATGAAATCAGTTTGGTTTTCGTATTTGTGCAAAAAAGCTTCAGAAGCTGCTTCAAAAATATGGACATGTTATCGAGTGTAATGTATCTACATCATGCAGTATTTCCCGGCGCAGTTACTTGCTGTAAATTTTTTCTGCCCTCTCTTGTATCTTCTTCTTTGCATGTGTCAAGCACATACAAATAACCACATATCTCCAAAAACTTATATGAATGCGTTTTGTATGTTTTTTGCTGCATAGCAGACTAGTGCTTTAGGAGACCAAGTACTTATAAAGCATTCTTGAATTCTTTTCTGGAGCCCTTCGAACATCACTTTAAAATCTTCTTTTTGTTCATTGCTCGTAACTGCTAAGCACAGCGGATGAAACTTTCTACTTAGTCAGTAGTGCCACATACCAAAACAGGGTAACCCTGCCATATGAGTTTATATGTAGCATCTGCATGTACTACTCTGATGTCTCTTGCGAATTCAATCAAATGTTTTGTCTAAATGGCGAAGCGGAAAGCCGGCTTCGTTTCGGCGGTTGCAACGATTTCATGTGAAATTACGAATACCTTGTGAGGATCCCGAGGCGGCGTTGTGAGAGAAAGTATTCAAGCAACTCGATGTCGATCGCTCAAGTAATTTCTTAACTGAGACATTTTAGGAGGTTTGTTGTGTGTTATTTTACTAAGATGCCTTAGGTTTCGTTTTTAGTTCAAATATTTTATTTATTTCAGGTTTCACGTCGTCACTCAAAGCATGCGACCTTGCAATAGTTTTTTCGTCGTGGTCATGATCAGCGTCAGTTTTGTACATAAGCTCAGAATCTGAAGTACCTACATTCGAATAATAGGTATATTTTTGCAGAACATTGTGGGCCGCTTTTTCTTAATTTGTTGCATCTTTTTCTTTTTGCTTTCTTCTTGCCATCTTTTGTTTGATGTTGATAGTGCAGGGACCAAGTTCCATCCGTTATCATAACTACTTCTGCTTTATCACGGTTATCAAACTTTTTAACGAAAATCCATTTGATATCTTCTTTTTTTTCTTATTTGGTACCACGACCTATAAAATGAAAAGCTTTTTTGAATAATTAATATAAATATAAGTATTTGAACAGAGTATATTATTATGTCCCACAATTTCAATCGGGTGGTATTTAGGAATAAGCGCCTCGACCTCAATTGGTATGGTTACTTTGTACCAAAAATTTAATTACTTGCATTAGTAATTTTTGTATTCCTTGCTATATTGTCATATTACTTGCTGTAACATAATAATGGTATATTGCTGCTCATTTTTTTATTTATTCTGCTGCCCAAAAGTATTAATTTCATAGACCATACTGCTATTTATTTACTTACCAAAAAATTTATATTTGGCAGCCAATTATTGCTGGTCGTTTTTATTTTACATCCGACCAAAAGTTATGAAGCAGCCCAAATATTTATTGAGGTGATTTTTACCGCTTACCCCAATATTTAAAATAAGTACCAATAAATTTACTCCCAATTATATAGAGAGATAGAAAAAAAAGGTATAAGCTAAGCAACCGTGTACAAGTGGTACCGCTAGAGAAAATCACTTAATTTTTCTTTCATTTTTCTCTGAATGTAGAATGTTGTTCAACGCCAGGAATACGTGTTGTATAATTGAATTACTGTACCGAACAGTTTTCTGTTGACTTATAGTCAATACAACATACTCTAATTAATAATGCAAATGTCAAACAAGTTTGCTAGTTTGCTTGGGAGTTTCAAATAAGTCGACAGGTAGACATCACAACGCGGTGGTGGTTGGAGGTAGAAAGACTAGACTACAAATACTATGAAAGTACTCATACACGATTTTCGTCTATTTCCTTTAGACTTTACAGTTACTCTTAGACACGTCACAAAATTCTGAACTGAACCTAGGCACACCTAGGATTTTTATCAATTCAGCATGCACACATAAATATGGCCGAAAAATAATGAGCAAATGCAGCTATTAAAATCAAAAAACCGAGCCAAAGGTTTTCACTTATTGATTTTGCTTTGTGAAAACGGATAAAATATCAAATCAGCGTGCGAATTTTTAGAAAATGATTTGAAAATTATCAGATCAAAATTTAATTATTCAGGGTTTTTAAACATAGACATGATAAAAAAAAATGTAAAATATATATATACAGTAGAACTCCAATTATCCGAACTCCGACTATCCGAATCGCCGATTATCCGAATCACAAACAAGTCTTGCCGAGTCTTGCGTCAGCCCGAGTGTGACCACTTGCAACTGCTCACCGTCAAGCGAATGCGTGACCTGGCTGCCCGAAAACGGTTGAAGACCGCAAAACAGCTTACATTGACGGAGATGTTTAAAAAACAATGATTTTTACTTCTAAACTTGTACAAAAGTACATTTTATTTTATTTAAAACATGTGAAAATTTCATGTTTCTTTCATTTAATTCAATAAAAAAAAAGTGCAATATCAAAACGTAGCTTTTATTCTCTCCAATGGCAATTTTTTTTTAAAAAATCCGATTATCCGAATATTTGATTATCCGAATGGGTCCCGGTCCCCATTAATTCGGATAATTGGAGTTCTACTGTAATAATATATAATAAGTTATACATAAAATTACGATTAAAGAATAGAAATAACTTAAAAATAGTATTTACATCTAAAACAATTGGCCTAGCAGTTGCAAAACAGTCCAGAGGCCAACCTAAAAAGACTACGTCTAGGCATCCAGTCTGTAATCCAGTAGACAAGTCTCCTCGGTCACATCACGCACATGTCAAGAATTCGATTATGAATTAAAACGAACATACTTGACGGATGTCGGTGGATCGCACAAAGTGTGGCCGATCCGTTCTTTCGATGAGCTTACATTGAAAGTGCTATCATTTTCAAAGTAATCTGTTATATTAATTTTTAGACTCGAAATGAAAGGTTAACGCGCCCGAGCCTTTGGTGATATGAATATAATTGGAAATATGTGATCAGTCTCTCATTTTTGTTTTCATATGATAATGATTGGAAAAATGAAGAAATGGCTGTTAAATTGGATTCTACCTAGCTTCAACTTTACCTTCACTACATAGTATAAAACAAAGTCGCTTTCTCTGTCCCTATGTCCTTATGTTCCTATATCCCTATGTCTCTTTGAATGCTTAAATCTTTAAAACTACGCAACGGATTTTGATGCGGTTTTTTTAATTCCTCTAGATAGAGTGATTCAAGAGGAAGGTTTATACGTATAATAAAACCGTGCGAAGCCGGGATGGGTCGCTAGTTTAACAATAAAAATAAAGAAAAGGAACTGTATGCAAAGTTTATGTAATTTACTGTCAGTATAACTATGCCAAGTTCGCACAATACCTACTATCATAACCAATAACGAAATCATACGAAAGGCTTGAACATTTTCACCAATACGTAATCAACAGAATCATTATCCTTGTAAACATCATATTTATCATTTATATTTTCCGTTTCCGTACCAAACTTGTAATTAGCAGCCATACGTCTTTCACAGAGCAAAGTGCGGTTTTCATTCGCTTTGAAGTCTTAGACTACGGCCGCACTGTAGAATGATAGGCAGGCGCCTAGGTTGGCGGATTGATTCTATTATGGTTATTTAGTGCGTGGCTTAGATTTCAAATCTGAAATAAAAATCGCTTTGATACGATCCTTCTTCTAAAGCTCTTTTAAAGCTCATTACAAATTGATTCAAATTTATTTGAATAAAATAGACTAACCGAAACTGTCCATTACTGCTTTAAATTGCAAGACATTGCATAAAACATTCTTCATGACGTATTTTATCTAAATAAAACACAAAAAATACAAATAATACATGATTAAAAATTGGTTCTAAATACACAATAAGTTAAAATAGAGCATCAAAGCTTGTTCTACAGTGCGGCCGTGAGCGTATACTTTGCTTTGGTAAAAAACGCCAGGACACAGATATCCATGATTAGTTTCAACGAATGTATGAATAGACTAATGATTAAAACTTCATTTTTCAATATCATTTACCAAGGAGTTTTTATATGTGAGTTATTCTTAACCCATATCTGATGTTCGAAATACTTTCCCCTCACACAGACGAACCCGTAAATAAAAGCTATCAATAACTTTTAAAACCCTGTAAGAAATATTTTAAGAATCTCCCTTGAATTCGCCACTACCATTCTAAAGCCATCTTGCCACATAGCGCTTTTGAGCCGTTTCGCATTCAATGGAAGAAACCCGTCATAATTACAAAGGAAAGATGGACTAACTAGCACCTTGATTGCTATTCTTTTGCTGCAGTGTAATGCAGAACTGTCTTATTACAAAACATGTCGGTGCGGTCTTGTTTTATTAGCTTTAGTTGCACCCCACGGCTTCCCTCGTGAAAAATTTACTAAAAGTAAAGCCAATATTTTATTCCAGGCCTACTGTGCTATGACGCAAAAACCACCCATCCAAATTTATATTCCAAAGCCATTTCAATGGCCATCACGCATTCCTTTCCATACAATTTCAAATTACGAAGGCCATTAAAATGGCTTTCGTATGTCAGTTTTGGATGGGTGGTTTTAGTGTAATCGCACAGCTGGAACTACGTCTGTTCAAAATTTCAGCCCGATCCGTTTAGTAGTTTTGGCGTGATGAGGTAATCGACATCCATGCAAACCATGCAAACACCTAACTTTTCCTTCAAAAGCTAGCCTAGTTAGGCGCCATTTTTTAGTTTAGTTAACCTAACTTAACTTTTGCACAATTACTATCACACAATTTTTCTATTTCTTGCACTCCTAATATTAGTGTGACACTAATATTTTAAGTGTAACAGTTTTTAAAGACACAGAAATTGAAAATATCATGAAAATTAAAACATTTTATAAACAACAAATATGGAAATGTTTTCTGGCATCCCTGCCTTCTGTACTAATTTAAAACTGTGTTACAGAAAGCAAAGTCTTTTCTATTAGAAACAGGAAACATGTATTACATTATTCTCTGCATCGAATTTATTCAAACAATTTATAAGTCGAAAGGGCATTCATCATCTGTATTAGTCCACAGCTGGACATAGGCATCCCCTAATGAGCGCCATAGCACCCTGTCTTCAGCTTGCCGCATCAGAAAGGATATGCTGAAAGTTTATTCTAGACTACTTGATAAAAACCAATTTTTCAATAATTAGTGTGATGATAAAAAAATTTGATACCCTAACACCCATAATATCCCTTCTTCTAATTTCAGCCCACTATTTCGACTTATGACGTTGGGTTAGAGTTATCCCGCAGTATTCTGTTTCCCACGCTGATAAACCTTTGAAATATATTAGATAGATATGAAACTCCTCCTGAAAATGTCTTTTTATTTTTTAACTGGCGAATGCATCTTTCGTTTCGTTTTGAGCGGTAGGTACACTTATTGTACGGAAACCGAAATTTTGGTATAAACTTCACAATGCACAGCTTTAAACCTACATTTCACACATTACATATATAAATACTTACATTTCATCAATTTCAGAAGAATGTTTTTCATTTTCAATAATTCTTTTTCTTTTTTTCGAGAAAGATGATCCGAACTTTTTAAATACTTAACGAATTCCTGAAAAATAAATGCAAAGAGGCGTTTTCCAAAAATAAATGAACTTAAAATAACTAAATAGGCTGGGATCTTACGCAGTAGAAAAAAAACATGACAGTGTGTCATGTCAACCTCTACAGGGTTCAGGTGTGAATTATAATTTCAAACTAAAAGCGCCATTTTTTAAGCTGGTCGAGTAATTTTGTGATTTTACGTAAACGCTTCAATATCCGATTATCTTTCAAAGACCACCACTATAAAATAATTTATCTACATTTTAGGAATTCCAAGTTAGTTTCGCTTCTATCCTTTCAGGCATATCATGGGTCCTATAATGCGGCGGCGCTATATAAATGCAGACTGGCCAAGGCGTTATTCAGACACCTGTGAGCGTTTGCCGGTGGTGGAAGCAGCAGTGGTGGATGCAGAGGCACTGAAGATATTCTGTGAGTATTTGTATTTTTAAACTCTGAACTTTTTACGTGTTTTTAGGAGTCAAGTCAAAGTGGTTTATTTCCTTTACATCTTACAGGACCCTTGGACAAAATTCGTGTTACATTTTAAAATTAGGAAATATTAAAGTTCTCACTTTAGTTTTTGGTAACATCAATTTAACTATAGGATCAGGAAGTAAAATTAATCACAGCAAAACAAAAAAAATAAAACGGACATAGGAAAAATTTTAACCTTACTACTAAAACATTTAAAGGAGTGTATATATATTTTTTTTTAATAATTCGTTCGAATTATACTTTGCGCTAAAAGTTGATTATAAGAAGATTTGGTAAACAATCTAAAATTTCATTTATATAGCCTCATTTCTTTACTAATATAATAACTCACGGCATATTTAAAAAAATATTTCTTTAAAAAATAATGCTGAACAATTTGCCCGGTTTCTAGAAAATGAGAGTTGTTTTACAATTACCTTTTATAACTAAAAATCCTACACTTTTAACCGTCAAGATGAGTAACAGTTGTTTTTCCACAATTTTTATTTTTCAAATGGTTATTTTTTGCAGTTCTGTGTCTCTTAATTAAGATTCATGGCGTAATTTTTCTGTGTAACCAAAAATCTGAGCGCGGATTTACAGGTTACTGAAATGTTCCGAATAAATTATAGCCCTAATAGCTTCTTCCCCTGATTTCATTCGCGTGATATCAGAGTTCAAATAAAAATTAACTTTTATTTTATTTACCCCGTTCATTCCATAACAAAAAAATATCTTCAAATTCGTAAAATTTAATCGTTTGTCGTTTATTTTTATATATTTTTTTCACGTCTATTATATTATAAAACAAAAAAATATGATTTTAATCAGCATTAAATCTCAACTCGCATAATTTTTTGCAAAAAATTAATTACTGCAAAGCCATATTTGGAGCTACCTCGAGATTTTGTGCACAACAGTGAAAGTGTCATGAACCACAATTTATTGGTAATATCGAGTAATAAAAACACATTTTATTGAAAATACATTTGGATTGGGATCCTCTTCTTCCATGTTGGTTAAAAACAGAATTTACTAACTTGTCTATACACATGTTACCATACCCAAATATTGATCTGTTAAGTACCTACTTATAGCTATGAAATAAAAAAGGAAAAAAATAGCATGCTGACTTGACCATTTAAATAAAACCGGCCAACTGGAGTATTTGTACATGAATGGTTTCTACCTTAATCCAGAAATTTTCCCTTGAGAAAACCAAAAAAATGTTTTTAAGGATCGAAGCAAAAAAGCCTTACTTATTTATGCTGAAATAAACTAATTGAATTGAATTGAAAAATGCACGACGCGTTGTAATATTTAATTTGATTATTAAGTCCTTTACTCATAACTTTGAAACAAAAACTACTAATTAAATCTAGTATTTACAATTATAACAAACTCCTTAAAATCTAAGCCGTCACCAGAAGGCAGAGTGCCTAGAATGCTGGCAGATTGAATGGCAATGCTAATTCGTTGACTGAAATAGTCATCCCTGTAATATTATAAACGGAAAGTTGGTAAGTATGGATGGATGGATGTTTGTTACTCTTTCACGCAAAAACTACTGAACGGATATGGATGAAATTTGATTTTTTTTATTAAATTGGCACCGAGAAATATTATAGTCAATAACACATAGGATATAACGGAAACGGGAATTACCGCGGGTGAAACCGCGAGGCGCTGCTGGTTTACAATAAATAAGTATTTGATGTCATTTTTTATTAAATACTTATTATAATGTATTAAACCTATTTCTGGACCTGACACGGTCACCCATCCAAATATAGACCACGCCTAACGTTGCTTAACTTTGGTGATCAGTACTCAACGTGATAAGGACGTTGGCACCCTTAATTAATTAATGAGTTTATTCTTATAAACTGTTATTGTAGTGCCAAAAGAAATACTTACTCTGTGAAAATTTAAACTGTCCACCTTTTTAAGTTTATGAGAACAAACAACAATACAGTCAGAAGACAGAAGGACAGACATAAGCGGAGGCGTCGTAATAGTGTCTCGTTTTTACCTTTTGTGTACAGAACCCTAAAATGGATTCATGCGTAGGTAGATAGATAGATAGATAGATAGATAGATAGAAAATACTTTATTGCACACTTAAATAGAAAATAACAATATACAATAAAACTACTTATATATACTAAGTGACAAAGGTATTGGACTGCAAGTTTCTTACTAATATAATTTTCGGTCTAAGTTGAGTCTCTCTTTATAAATCATGAAATAGTTCTCTAAGAAAAACAATGTTCACTAAATCAACTCCAACGAAAGGCCACGGTACTCAGAAGGACTCTGTTTCAGTGAATTAAGATTTGGGGTACTCTGAACCATAACAAGATGGATTTAGTTTAGTGTTTTCGCACAAAATTATGCTTTTTCCCCGCTAAGGATACGGAATTTGACGAAAAATTGGCAGCGTGTAGAAGGCATTTTAATATTTATTGTTTTTACTGTTAGCATTTTGTTTGTATCATCACTACATAGTAAAAAACAAATTCGCTTTCTCTGTCCCTATGTCCCTATATCCCTATGTCCCTTTGTACGCTTAAATCTTTAAAACTACGCAACGGATTTTGATGCGTTTTTTTTAATAGTTAGAGTGATTCAAGATGAAAGTTTATACGTATAATAAAACCGTGCGAAGCCGAGGCGGGTCGCTAGTGTCTAATAACTTAATAGAATCTCGATTCAAAAATAAACCCCGTAATACAATTATTGCGATTTGACATTTGTAAGCAATAAGACAAGTCAAATTTGAAACTTATTTTAAATCATTATCAAAATAGTATGTACTATTAGTATTTTCAGAGTTACTTATATTTTATAATGATTACAATTTTTTGATTGTTCTTTATTCCAATACTTACCTTATCACAATTAGTTTAAGTTAGTTCAAGAAACACTTTATTTCTTAGAAATAAATAAATAAATATAAATAAATATTTCCGGACAGTCCACACAGCATCATCTAGCCCCAAGCTAAGCAGAGCTTGTGTTATGGGTACTAGATGACTGATATACTTAATACAATACATTACATAGATAGATATTTTTTTTTTTTTTTTTTATACATAGAAAACACCCAGACCAACGAAACAAATTTCTGCAGATCGTGCACAAATTTGTTCCGAGGCGGGAATCGAACCCGCAACCTCCTGCGTCGCAGGCGGACCTTCGCCCACCGCGCCACATCGGTCGTCAATAGTTTCTTTTTAAGAAATAAAATTGATTCTTTATATTGAATTCCTCTTCTCTTAATTTTTTGTACACTATTGGAAGAAGTTCAAAAATATTTTTATTGGTTTTATGTAAAAGACGTAAACATACAGCAAGGTAAAGTCACAGGCAACATTAACGACGAACTGACGTCACGAAACAACACCCTGTTCGTAAATGTAATACCTATCTACAGGGTGGTGTTTCTTTCCCGCACAATACTTAGCATGTCTCAGAGACAACCATTTATATCATCTGGCTAAGAATGGAATGCACTTTTGCGTTGCTTTTATTCCTACAGTCGGAAACTGTTCACGTCAGGTGTAAGAAATCGTTGAATGGTGAATCTAGATGGTGGGTTTATCTTGATCAAGAATACTATGGTTTTCTTTTTTCTTGATGGAGAATACTTTTTTAATATCGCAGAGCATTTTTCTATGTGCTCAGTTTTCATGTTACGATTGTTTTTAATACAACTTGTTAATTGCAGATAGTAGGTACATAGAACTAAGGTAAATAGTTCTTTCATAACTTATTTGACCCACTTACAAGTGATACACTTAAACAAGTAAGCTGTTAAGGAATAATTATTTATTATATTTAAGTTAATATTATAATTGAGAGGAGAGGGAGGAAGGAGGAAGGAGGAGAGGGCGCTAAAGTGCCACTGTTGACATCGGCTCTGTGTATAAATTTATCTTATTAATTAATAAACGCGTTAACCAGTGCTATAAAACGTTAACTATCATCTACAGAAGCATAATACATCCGAAGAGTGTTGAAACTCAGTGAAAAACAAACAATTTGCGACAAAAACAAACAAAATCCAAGTGACATTTTTCAAAAAAAGAAAGTGATTTTCTGCTAGTGTTCGAACTTTCAAGACCAAAAATAACAGTGAAGTGACCCCAAAGCTTCCTGTTACACACTCTGGCAGGTCTGTTTTCTTGCTATTTTACATTCTCTACGAACTCAAAACTGTTATAACCTAACAAGGCCACAAACATTAGCAAGTCATTTTGAAACAAATTAAATCAGTCAAGAAAGTGCCACCTAGAGGAAAGTGTCAAAACTAATTAAAGAAACACCAAGCGAGCTAGAAGCTTCCTTGAACCACCACAAGAGGGCGCTTATAACGGTGGCTATACTTACTGAGTAATCGACCTAGCTAAAAGCTACGCTACTCATCACAAGAGGGCGCTGCCTGTATGTTTATATTTTAGCGGAAACTTTCTCAACAACAGAGTCATAATCAAGAAGTTGAAGTTCAACAACAATCAAAAAATGGAAGAATTAACTTCAATGATAAGAAACCTCCAAAATAAATTTGACGAACAGACACAAGAGATACGTGACATGAAGCAAAGCATAAACAGTAACATAGATGCAAAATTTGCCCAGTTAGAATGCAAATATAATACGCTAGAAAAAACAATAACTGAGCAAAGCCAGCGCTTACAGCAATTAGAAAGAAATTTCAGGAAAAAGAATTTAATCTTCTTTGGAGTAGTAGAAAATGAAAAAAGCTACTGCGATTTACTCGAGAAAATTCTACATATAATAAATAATTGCATGAAAATAAACTGCAACAAAGAAAATATAGCAGAAGTGAGGCGTATGGGCAAAAAACAAAATGAAAACACCAAAATTAGGCCAACCATTGTGACCCTCACCACATTAGGCATGAAAATTGATCTTTTGAAGAATAAAAAGAGATTGAACGACTCTTCATACTACATCAAAGAAGATTTTCCACCTGATGTGCTGGAAGAACGGAAGAAGCTCACCACCCAAATGCTAGAAGAAAGAAACAAGGGCCATACAGCATTCTTGAAATACAACAAGCTTGTCGTGATCCCCGAGGTAAAAGCACATCAACAAAATCACATTAAACCAAACAAAAGAAGCCTAATAGTATCCCCTAAAAATGCAGGTACAAGCTCAAGTTCAGAGGGATACAGCCAGAAAAAACAACTTAAGATAAAACAGTCTTCAAACATACATCAATATATGATAAAAAACCAAAATCGAGACGCACGCCCGAATCTATCATCAACCAGTTCCGCATCACCTACTGCCCGCGACGGCGTAAGCACTGAGATGCCTGAACAAAACATGAATAAATATTGACAAAAAGCGACCTCTCCTCGTATACTTCCCCCACCACGGCCGGTCACCGCGGGGGAGAAAGACCATAACCCTCCACTCCAATCACTCTACATTTGTACTAATAACGCAAGATCTCTTTTATCTAATGAAAGATTATTAGAACTTAAAGAAGCAATATCACAAATAAATTACGACATTATCGGCCTTGCAGAAATAAGAAGAACAGGTTATAATATAATAGAAGATGATGAACACATATTCTGCTATTTTGGAGAAACAAAAGGCCAGTATGGAGTCGGCTTTCTTGTGAAAAAAGCATACAAGCAAAATATAGAGAGCTTCATAGGAATATCAGAACGAATATGTATTTTAAATCTAAAATTTGATAATGTAACAATATCAATCATACAAGTATATGCTCCTACTTCAGATACAAGCGATTTTGAAATAAAATCTTTTTATCAACAACTGCAACAAGCACAATTACAAAGCCATGCATTCCTAATAATAATGGGCGATTTTAACGCTCGTATCGGACAACGTATTTCAGGCGAAGAAAGAATTCTAGGTAAATATTGCTACGGAAAAAGAGATAAAAGAGGAAAAACTCTCCTGGAATTTTGTTGGGAAAACCACTTATTTATAACAAACAGCTTATTTAAAAAGAACATTAAAAATATGTGGACATGGCTCTCACCAAAGAAAAACAAAAGCCAAATTGACTATATACTCACCAACAATAAAGAAAAAATTACCAATATCGAAATACTAAACAGACTATCATTCCCCAGCGATCACAGACTCATAAGAAGCACCTTTTCTATATCAAAAATAAAGAAAAGTAGAACAAAATACAAAACCAACACTACTAAGCTAAAGACACCAAAAGAAAAGGAGCACTTCATAAACTCACTGAAAGCACAAATTGACAAAATCGAACTGGAAGATACTGAAAATGTGGAATCATTTTATAGTAAAATTAAAAAATCTTTGTGTGACAGCCTTGACTCTACCTCAAAAGAAAAAGTAATAAAACAGAATTTCATTACCGAAAACATAAAAAATCTAATAGTAAGAAGAAACTATCTGACTAACAAGAAAAACATAACAAAAGACGAAAGAGAAGAACGTTGTTACTTATACAAAAATATACACAAACTAATAAAGAAAGAACTCGACGAACATAAATTAAAAGTCATAGAGAAACATTTGTCATCGTCAGGGAGTTTGAAAAAAGGTTATAGAACGCTTAATACAACCAAACAATGGATCCCCTGTCTCACAGTAAGCTCTACCAATACGAAGACTTACTCAAGATCAAAAATAATAGAAACAGCTACAACATTTTACAGAAACCTTTACGCCGCGAGAGGATCATACCAAACACATCCAACTAATAATCCCAACTCTACCACCCTAGTAAGATTTTCTACTGAAGAAATCATGAAAAAAATGGAGAGGCTAAACACGGATAAATGCACTGGGCCAGATGGTATCCCCAGTGAGGCATTAAAAACAGGCAGGTTCCTGCTCGCACCACCTTTAACAGCTCTATTCAACATGATTCTAGACACCAAGAAAATACCGAAAGAATGGGCAGAATCCGACATAATCCTACTCTATAAAAAAGGAAACCCAGCTGACATAGCCAACTATAGACCTATCAGCCTGCAATCAAACATCTACAAGTTGTTCGCGTCTTGCCTAGAAGAGCGTCTGACAGTTTACACTGAAAAGTACCAACCACCAGAGCAAGCTGGTTTCAGGAAAAACTATTCAACTACAGAACACATCCACACTTTAGATCTGATCATAGAAAAGTATGAAGAACATAAGAGGCCGCTCTACCTGGCTTTTATCGACTATTTTAAAGCTTTCGATTCAATTTCTCACAACAGCATGTGGAAAGCTCTAGAAGACTGCAACGTACCAGTTGAAGCAATCGAACTTATTAAAGACATATACAACAAAAGTGTAAGTAGAGTAAAAATGGAATCAAAAGGTGCTGAAATAAATATATGTAGAGGCGTTAGACAGGGAGACCCGCTTTCGCCTAGAATTTTCATAACAATACTAGAAAGCATAATGAAGAACTTAAGATGGGAGTCAAGAGGCATCAATGTCAAAGGCGAATTTCTTAGCAATCTGAGGTTCGCCGATGACATAGTTCTCTTTTCAGAAACACCGAAACAACTAGAGAAAATGATAAACGAACTAGATACAATAAGTCGCCAAATTGGCTTAGAACTCAACACAACAAAAACGAAAATAATAACAAACAGCATACACATACCCATAAAAGTCAATGATATTATACTGGAATACGTACCAAATTACATTTATTTGGGAAAGGAGATATCATTCAAGAAATCTCGAAACACTGACGAAATCGATCGACGAATAGCATTGTCATGGAATAAATTCTGGAGTAACAAAGAAGTTCTCAAATCTAAACTCCCATTAAATCTCAAAAAGAAAATACTTGATTCATGTATTCTACCCTGTCTGTCTTATGGCTGCCAAACTTGGATTTATAATAACTACACAAAGAATAAAATACAGGTATGCCAAAGGGCGATGGAGAGGAGTATACTGAATATAAAGAGAAGAGACAGAAAAAGAAATACAGTTATAAGACAAAACACAAAGATCATAGATGCTTTAAAACACTGCAAAAGATTGAAATGGAAATGGGCTGGCCATATCGCACGCATGGAAAATAACAAATGGATAAAAAAAATAACAACATGGATAGGACCACAAAACAAAAGAACCAGAGGCAGACCAAAAGAAAGATGGATAGACGAAATCAACAAAACAGCTGGCTTAGACTGGCTAGTCAAAGCACAAGACAGAAAAGCATGGAGTAAAATGGAGGAGGCCTTCACTCGATGAGAGGTCCTTAATAATACACATTATTAAAATTCTATTTCTATTTAAATTTAATCTATTTTGTAAAAATTGTATTGTATTAATCAAATCATAAATAATTTTTCTGTAAATTTAATTTTATTAAGGAAATAAAAAGGCTTTATTATTATTATTATATTATAATATTATAATTAAAAGTTACACATTCATTAATTTATTGAAATGTGCATATGAGCAATAAATCTTTGCAACTGAACTGAAAGTAAAAAATACTACAACATTAGTATTTTCCCAAAAAATTAGGGATAGTTGTCTCATTTATTGGCTTAACGCGTTTATGTCTATTACTCTCCTAAGACTTCTAATATTAAAACCAATTACAGACAAGGTGTCTGAAATTAATCTATTTCGGTACAAGTTAGAACCAATTTTCAGTTTAACCAAGACAATGGCGGCTGCAAGAGTTGTAAAACCCTATCCCTATAGTAACCAAAGGGCAAGGGTACATCCTGCTCATTTAGATAGTGAGACAGTTTGGGTATTATTGCTTATGCTTGGTTTAAACTTTGTTACGTATCAACTGCGAGTGACAAGTGCAAGAGACTGTTGCGTCTTGTAAGCGCGATTTCTAGACGAGGCGCCGCACCGTGCGCATTTAAATCGCAAGACTCAACACTCAGATGTGTGAAAGATGACATGCGTCTTAGTTCAAAATGTTCCGTGAACAAATATCGGCAAATATCGGAAATCAACTTATCACTTGCACTTCTCATTCGCACTTGATACTTAACAAAGTGTAAACCAGGCATTTAGCAAGACAGTTATATTATAAATGTTCGGGCTTAAAGGTAGAATCTCCGGTTATCAATTATTTGAATGCGGAATCACCGGTAAAAAAAAAAAAAAAAAAAATTTATGTACGGGTATTTATCGCGTTTATTTACCTATAAATAAACGCGATAAATACCCGTACATAAATATTTATAATAATGTGTTCTGATCGCGTAAGTTTAAAAAACTTAAGCAAGACAGTTTTGTATCTTAAGATGACAATATCTTTAAACCTCTTTAATAATAAAGTTCAGAGGTATTGATGGATGCATGAATGTAAGTTATACGTCCTAAAACGACCTAACTACCTGCTCAATGTATAATACCTAATAAGACAATTTTTTTTTCTAAACATTTTAAACCGAAACCGAAATTTGCTAGGTCCTAACGCTAAAACTACTAACGGCTCCGTTTTATGTGATTTCAATGAATCCGAAATTTCGCATCGATGTATGTAGATTGTAGGTCTACATAACCAAATGAAAAGCACCGCATTTCAAATAGAAACAATCATTCACCAATCATAAGATGTGTAATCATCATAACACATAAAAAAGGATTCAAATTGAAAACATCACCCATAAAAAAACAAAAATACAAAACAACGTATCATTTGTTTTTATCCCGTTCTTGTCCTGTTGGTCCTTAATCTTTCTGTAATCTGGTAAAAGTTGGCATAAGATGGATCACGTTATTATCGTGGGTACATCTAAACACATTAGAATCAAAAATTCACAGTAGAATAAAGGGTAAGCCGCACTATAAATACAGCTCAAACAATATCCCTTTTATAAGTAATGTTGAGATACATCCACGTGTATATAATATTCTCATAAACTCGATCTATTCTCAATGTACGTACAGGTTCAAAAATCCTCTGCTAGATGGCATTGAGACAAATTTTGAGCGCAAAACGTAGATCACGTGACTCATTTTCCTAGACCGCGCGAATGCTGGTTTAAAATACTTCTGATAGGTACAAAACTTATGTATAAAGAACTATCCGACATCAACTGTCGGTCGAAAGACGGGCATGTGGGCTGGGCTAGATGGGCCAGCCCGGTACAAGGAAGATCTTCCTGTGTAGCTATTTGGGGGAATACCACCTTTATTCCCAAAACAATTTTTCCGAGGTACGCACTGTTTTTTTTTTTAATTTTCTTATGGGATGAAAATAAAACTTGTTTTTTTGATGTTGGTAGACCAAACACAATGTTGCCACCATTTTGGTCAGTTAAAATGATATTTAAAATCAACTATGGTGTTTATAGAGAACTTTATAGAGAAGGAATAATAAGTTTTTGCTGGTATTATCTTTAACTTGACTACCCTGCATCAATTAAATAAATCAACCATCCTTTAATAACATCCGCAATAACCCAATAAAGTACCATAGAACCGGATGGGAAGAACCAATCATTCGTAACTAACATTGCTTATCTTACAAAGAATCTGTGAAGTAGGTCCGGATCTAACCTATTGGAACTACTTGTAAACTTAATCTAAACTTGTGTTGTAAACTTAAAAACTACTTGTAACAAATATACCACGAAAGTTACAACATGAACGAATCTTCATAAAGTATTGCAAAATATTAAGATTGCCCACTGCTACCTTGCCTGTTAACGCCAAACTAATCCCAAGGGTATTTACCCAAAACTTGATACAGGAAACATTATTCAATTCAAGTCATCCTCGATACTCTGAACGTAAAAGGCATAATATATTTACAAGCTGCTGCCTGCGGCTCATAACGCGTTATCCGGGATAAAAAGCTGTTAGAGCTGCATCTGCAAAATTTCAGGACTATGGACTGAATCAGTAGTTTTCGCGTGACCTCTTCATGCTAAAACGAAAAACTATCCAAACTTACGCATTTATGATTAAACTTAATACCTACGATCCACTTCCGCTTTGATAGGGTGCGTTATACATAACTAGCGACCCGCCCCGGCTTCGCACGGTTTTGTTATACGTATAAACCTTCCTCTTGAATCATTATATCTATTAAAAAAACCGCATCAAAATCCGTTGCGTAGTTTTAAAGATTTAAGCAGTCAAAGGGATATAGGGAAATAGGGACAGAAAAAGCGACTTTGTTTTATACTATGTAGTGATAGTGATATGAACATTGAACAACACTATCTATTAAAAAACCGCATTACAATCCGTTGCATAGTCTTAAAGATTTAAGCATATATAGGGACAGACAGACAGACAGCGCGGGAAGTGACTTTGTTTATATTATGTAGTGATAATTCATAGTATAAAACAATGAACAATCCACACAGCATCATCAAATCCCAAGATATTAGAGCTTGTGTTATGGGTTCTAAATAACTAATACATTAAAGAAATACTTATTTTTACATATATAAATCAACCTGAACCTCGAAACAAATATTTGTACAAACATTCGTTCCAACGCGGGAAGTTCACTGCTCAGACTTAGTCAGATTCTAAAAATATTTCAATACTGTACGGTTTGCGTACCATACAGAGCTGCATGTTCCCGCGGGTCAGCGATTTACGTTATGACGTGATTTTACAGTCAGTCGCAAACAACTGTCCTTAGGACAACACGTCACGGCGTACACTCGCGACCGCTAACTTTACTTTAAACTTTCAACTATTAAACCGTGAAAACTTACAAACTCTTTAACTTCCAAACAACAACCTATAGGTGCGTAGTGAGCCCCCTACAATCCTATAGGTACGACTGACTGTAAAATCACGTCATAACGTAAATCGCTGACCCGCGGGAACATGCAGCTCTGTATGGTACGCAAACCGTACAAATACAATGGTTTACTTATTTATTCTAGTTTTCCCTGCAGAAAAGTCCTACCTTTGAGAAAAGTGCTTCTTCTTCTCGTCTTATTTTTCAAAAAATATATTTTAAGAAAAGTCTTATTTTTTGAGAAAAGTCCTTTACTCAAAAAATAAGAACTTTGCTGGAAGGAGGATGATAGCTAGACTCTTATGTAAAAAAATAAATGTAAAAGAATTCCCTATAAAAATACCATAATTGTTAAACTTTGCAACTTCATTTGCGTAAAGATATTATTCAACCGAGATGTCCAATGAATTATTACCCTGATCCTTTTAAAATTCGTTAAAAAGTAAATACTCAATAGGAAAAAGTTTAACACTGATTTGGTATGTTTTCGTAACTTCCTATCGAAAAGGCATAAATAATGAAAACTAATTGACAGAATACTGGACCCTGACTCCGGGAAAACATTTTAGATTCGCGCTTACATTTTAGCATGATATTAGTATACCACTAACCGCAGCGTGTTAAATCGTTGCCCGTAGTCGGGGACGAGTTTTGCTTGGACACGGAAAACCATTTTTGGGTTCCGTACCTACCCAAAAACGGGTAAAACATGTAAAAGAGGCCACTTTTGAAATTGTATGATGTATTTCTGTTGCTGCTATAATAACAAATACTAAATAACTCAATAAAATAAAATTTATAGACAACAGACACTATTTTTTAGCCGTTTTCGTAGACAATCGTACGGAGCCCTTCGTACTCGACTCACACTTGGTTAGTTTTTTGTACCTACCTCGTCTTGAGATTTTCCCTTTTGTAATAGATAGGAACAAGTAAATGATGATTTGTTTTTTTCTCAACCAGTTCCTTGTTAGAAAAAGATATACTTTATTTAATTGATGTTATTATAAAATTACTTATGCTTAGTTAATTTATTGAATACATAATTATTTATTTATCTATTCAACCCTAAGCAAACCAAATATTCGATCGTTTGTTATGTATTTCTTGTTGAATCTTTGTTGTTCTATAAACAATTGTTCGCATAATGAGTGGGATGTCTTGTTAACTGATTTATACCAAGGTACCTAAGTTTATTTACTGAAATAATTTAGATTTTAGGTAAGTATGGCTGGCTCAGCGTATCAGCATTGCCATACAGCGTGGTAATGCAGCCACGTCTTGGGGACGCTTCCGACTGGTATTGACATGGATCAATTGAGCTACCTTTAGACTGTTTGCAACCGTCTGCAGTTAGCTCAATGGTTTCAATTGTAAATACTAGTTGTAATTTTTCTATTCCTTGCTTGTAATATTTTCGTTTTCGTTTTCGTATTTTCGTTGTTAATAAAGAGACTTTGGTAAGTATAGAAGTCGATTTGAAGTTCATTAAACCAACTGATTCTATCGGCAAAAAATATTAAAATTAGAAATGTCTAAAAATTAGAAATCAGAATTTTTAGTGAACAAAAGATTATAATCGGGCAAATAAGGCAGCTGCCTCTGGTTATTTAATTTAGTAACTAAACATTTACTGTATGAAATCATGGATCAAAAACGACAAAAACCGTAAAAAATTTGCCAACCAGTGAACTCATGTAAACGGATCGGGTTGAAATGACTAATTGACTAGACATAGTGCTAGCCATGGAATAACATTATGGGCTACTTTTCATCAAATATATCAGTTCCCATGGGATACAAATAGCCTTCAAAAGTTTCTATACAAATAACGCCTGCGAAACCGCCGCAGATGCTAGTAGATACATTCATACAATACTGTTTCTAAGAAAGTATTCGTAAAAGGATAATACTACTCCGATATGCACAAAAATATCCGTACAAAACTAATCTGGTTGTCATGTTTTCCTTTGCCAATGCCTTCCAATACCTGTATTTTTGTCTCCTTTTTCGGGTCTTTACTTTCAGCCGATTTAAAAATGGTTTCATGAAACCTCTTTAGATTATGGGTTTAGCATCATTAAGGCGCAAACATCACCTAAAGTGGCGCCCTCACTTATTTTATCATATAATTTCGTTAAACAAAGGAATTTCCAAAATTCACTCGTACGGTTTGTTAAACCTTTCATAAGCTATTTTTAATGCATCTGTAGTAGTTTTATTTTGTCTAATTTAGGAAGAAATACGGACAGAGTTTGGTGGACACCAAAGGCAACTTCGTATCTCTTCCTAAACTAGACAAAATAAAACTACTACAGATGCATTAAAAAATAGCGATATAAGATGGTGTAATGTGCGCAAAGGCAGATGACGTGGTTACTATCCACCGTTCAAACTCTACGATTCTCACAGCATTTCTTACCACAATTGAATTTTGAACTTTTGTTCACAGTGAAAAGGATTTAAAATGGCGTTGGAAAGGGTATCCAGAAGTCGGAAGTCGCATAGCCTTGCGTCGCGGGTCTTCGCGCTCCTCGTCGTGATATGTCTGGTGGAGTGTGCTTCAGGTAAGTATCATTAAAAGGCTTCACACACTGAAGCCGGAGTCGGAGCGGAGGCGAAGGCGTGCCGGTTTATCCTGTGGCACCACGCCGCCACCGCCTGCGGTGTGTGTGCATGCTTTCATTATGATTTAATAGAATACAACTCGCACGCCTTCGCCTCCGCTCCGCCTCCGGCTTCAGTGTGTGGAGACCTTTACAGATTTACAGATATGTTTAAGAGGTGCGGATCAAACACCGTTAATCGCAATAAATACTTTACTGTAGTAAACGTGCGAGGCAGGCAAGTTGCACAAATTCGATCACAATACAACAATTACTAGGTGACTTGCTTGCGATTTCAAGACTTCAGCAATACCCCAGTGGTATATAGAATACTACCTTACGGTACTTTAGAATACAAAAATGTTATCTACCTGTACGGGTGCATACGTCCTAAGAAACTCCATGCAAATTTGAGTTACGTAGCTCCTGTAGTTTCAGAGATTTCTTGATGAGTCACCCAGTTTTCTCTTTAATAATAATATATACTAGCGACCCGCTCCGGCTTCGGTTTTATTATACGTATAAACCTTCCTCTTGAATCAATCTATCTATTAAAAAAACTGCATCAAAATCCGTTACGTAGTTTTAAAGATTTAAGCATACATAGGGATATAGAGACAGAGAAAGCGACTTTGTTTTATACTATGTAGTGATGATAAATTATGAAACAACTCAACAAACTGTATAGGTATACAATAAACCATATCCTTCCGCAACAAGCATTGGTCACAAACAGAGCTCTCTTGGACGTGCATTATTCCTAGGTCACTGTCAGGTCCAATGTAAATGTGTACGTGTCACAAATGTCAGACTTATCCTGCTTATGTTATGGAATCCACCTTCTGTGGTGCAAAGATGTCAGCATATGATATTGCTGCAAGTGGGTACGGTCCAAATATCTAAATTTATAATGTAGCTTTATATCGTAGACCAAAGGTGGACTTTATAATATTATACTCCAGCAGCCATCTAGACATTAAAAGTTTAAAAAAATATGTTTCAAAACAATACCTACATATTTAACTTAAAGTAAGGAAGGGACGTTAAAATAACGAAATAAATACCATAACTACTTCGTAGTAAATAGCTTAGTCTATAACCTATACTAGGACAGAATGAAATCCCTGTGGTAAGATTATTTTTGATCTTGTAATATTTCACATAACATATATTAAGTCGAACATTTTGTACGTGTAACATGTTCCAGGATTATCCAAACAAACCCGAGTACTTTAAAACATATTATTCTTCTTTACGCTAAGAAAATTGTGTTCTGAGAAAAATGTATCAGATTATGTGGGTTTTGGCTAATGTAGTTATGACCTTAGTTGAGTAACTTAGTATCACATATTATATATACTATGTGTTTAATCTGAAAAAAAGAAGGTTTAATATAATTTTTTCGAAGATTTAAAAAAAGATTCTTTTAAACAGAAATTTTGAAAATATCAAGTTTGTAGAGTAATAACTTATTTGTAAAGAATTTGTATTATAATTTTCGATACTTACCATAGAAAAAATACACGTTATTCGTTCTAAAAGTATTTAGAACGTAGAATAGTTTATAGTTTCATTAATTTTTATTGTTTTATCCTTTTGGAAATATCCTAACCATCCATAAATAATTATTGAATTAGCATTCATCACACTAACAGTTGGTTAGGGCGCTACGGCGCTCATCTCCCCTAATGAGCCTATGGCCAGCCATGGACTAATATGGGCTGATGATGATGATGATGATGACACTAGTAGTCTGCATAGAATTGGATCCCAGAAAGATTCTGCTAGCAATTTGGTTAAACGCATAATGAACCAAACTAAATCCAAATGCGGAAACAAGAGTGTAGTACTCTTGTTTACTTTACTTTACTACTACTAACCTAACTAAACCTGTCACAAAAGTGTATTATTATCATAAAAAGGCTTTCCGATTTCACGACACGTGAATTTATTGAAACTTGACACTTGTTACTCCTAAAAAACCATCTGGGACTGTTTTGGAATATGAAGTTAGCAAAGTTTACCTGATTCAGTTAGAGTTTTTTGTTACAGTTTGGGACATTTTGTTTGTTTGAGTATTTTTGCTTTTGAATGGCGTGGGTGCGTTGGCTATACGACACTTAGTTTTATTAGAAACATAATCGGAAATCTATATTAAAAAATAAGATAAAAAAAAAAAAAAATTATAAGAAAGAATGGGTGAATCATCAATAGATCTCTGTTATTACGACAATTATGAGTGAATTCGGGTAAAAAATGATAGTGCCATATTAGGTGAATAATAATTAAACATACTCAAAACGACATGATTGGTCAATGGGCCATAAAAGGGTATTTATCGTCAATATTAGGTTCTACTTAACGACCCTCATAAAAAAGTCAAATATTTGCCCGAGTGACAATATATCGCGTGGTAATATTTACTCGACTTTCAAGTGTGATCTAGCCGGGGTCTACAGCGAAATACAATTGCAATAGGTTGTATTGAAACATTCAATAGAGTTTAGAATGATGATTCCATTTACAAATTCTATGTTTTTATTACGATTTTCTTCGGTTTAAATTTACATAATGGCCTAAAATGTTGAGATATTCGTATAGACCGAATTTTTTTATTCGATTCGGTTGAATCACTAAAGTCGATTTGAAGTAATATTTTAATTCTGAATTCGACGGAATCTTATAGGCTTTAAATACTGGATTTTTTTTACAGCTTTTGCACTTCATTCTTACTTTTTTTATTAGGTACTTCTTTAAAAAAAGTGCAAATAGGATATCATTCCATAAAGAGCAAGGGAGAAAGAAAATATTTTTATTTGCCATAATAAATAAATAATGCTGGATAATTTATAATAATATGTAATGTATTAAATATATCAGTCATTTAGTACCCATAACACAAACTTTGAGTAGCTTACTTTGGGGCTAGATGGTGCTGTGTGGATTGTCCAGCATATTTATCACTACATAGTATAAAATAAAGTCGCTTTCTCTGTCCCTATGTCATTATGTCCCTTTGAACGCTTAAATCTTTAAAACAACGCAACGGATTTTGATGCGGTTTTTTTTAATAGATAGAGTGATTCAAGAGGAAGTTTTTTACGTATAATAAAACCGTGCGAAGCCGGGGCGGGTCGCTAGTTTATTTATAATTTACACAGCCTCATCTAGCCCAAGCTCTGCAAAGCTTATTTTATGGCTATATTATATAGATAGCTAATTTAATAAACAAAGAAAACACCCGGAACCTCGAAATAAGTATTTGCAGATCAGATTCAAACATTTCTCCCAAAATTGAACACATTATTTAAGTATACTTAAGCAACCCGCCCCGGCTGCGCCGGTTTTATTATACGTATAAACCTTCCTCTTGAATCACTCTATCTATTTAAAAAAACCGCATCAAAATCCGTTGCGTAGTTTTAAAGATTTAAGCATTCAAAGGGACATAGGGATATAGGGACATTGGGATAGAGAAAGCGACTTTGTTTTATACTATGTAGTGATTAACATTAATGTAAATTTTCCACAACCATCGCCTATAACGTGTAGTTAAGGTAGGTTTTTAAAACATGTTGGGGTAGGTCACCACGGAATCGTTAAGTAATTAGCTACTGTAGTTCAGGGTAAAACAGTTTTAATTAACTTCATGAAAGCTTAATAACAGGACGTGGCCACAGGATGATTGGTTTCCGGAAAAGATATTTAGGTGATTGGATTTCTTAATTAATGTTGCAAAATTATTTTTTTAAGTTTTTTGGTTCTTCAGACCGTATCTGTTATAAAATTGGTGAAAAAAGAGCATAATTTAGCGCATCCCTCTTTTTAAATTTGGTTAAAATCACTTAAAATTAGAATTATGGGATAGTTATGGCTATTTTATGCATGTAACTTTCATTTATACGATCTTGCTACGAATAGACAAATAAGTCGTATCAGCATTAAAACTTCGAGAAGCTTTTATATTGTTTTAAAAGCCTTGTCAAAGCTTTGAGCTTTAGTGCCTAGCCTAGGGCCAAATTGACATAAACAATGGTTATCCATGACAATTTACGCTATGAATTCAATTTAATTCACATTATATGGAACATTTGCTGATAATAAATAAGGAAATCGCTCATTCTCTCAGCATGATACTAGCATCTTCCATCATTGAATTGAATGGTATTGTAAATTAGAGAGAACTAGTCGGTCCAGTCCAGCAGAATTATTTTTAAAAATAACTACTACTCTACGGATATTTTTTAGTCATCAATGGTCAAAAGGTGTTAAAAAAATATTTATATTTTAAGCCTTAGCTATGCTATCCAAAAAAATAGAAGCTCATCAACTATGGCTTCATCATCATGTTAAAATCGAGGCTATCCACCTCCTTGACAATACGGACCTAATAAGATACAATTTGTTTCATATCATCAAGATAAAAACAGTAATATACACTAAACTATTTTTATAAAATGTTGTTAAAAATACTTGTATCAAAATTAGTACTCGTATATTGATACACAATCCGGCAGCACCTCGGAAAGGTGCCGTTTTTGTTTGTAGGTAAGATTAAGTTTACACATTTTTCCATTAGTTTTACCAACTCAAGAGGTTTAATAAATATAGGCTTCTGGTGTTATTATAAACTGTCTATTAGTAGTAGTATTAGGCATGTCTCTTGATCAAACTTCGCGTTCATCTATACTTATAATAAAACTGTAACAGGTCCAAATCTGTACATTGAAGATATTTTGAAATTTTTTTTTGGAGGGCACTCTAATATCGATACTCAAGCCAAAACTGTAATTTTTTTCATTCATGTCTGTCTGTCTGTCTGTCTGTCTGTCTGTCTGTCTGTCTGTATCGTAAACGCGCATCACGCCGAAACTACTTGATGGATTTAAATGAAACTCGGCATGATTATAGGTCATACTACGAGGAAGGACATAGGATACTTTTTATCCCGGAATTCAGTAAGGTTCCCATGGGAGAGGGTATGAAAGTAAAAATCCTTTACCGCGCATCACGCCGAAACTGCTGAATGACTTGGAATGAAACTTGGGACGATTTGAGTTCATAGTACAAGGAAGGACATGAGATACTTTTATCCCGGAATTCGGTAAGGTTCCCCTGGGAGAGAGGGTGAAAGAAAAATTCTTTAACCACGCATCACGAGGAAGTGAATGAATTCGAATGGAACTCGGGACGATTGGACATGGGATACATTTTATCCCGGAATTCGGTAAGGTTCCCCTGGGAGAGAGGGTGAAAGAAAAATTCTTTAACCACGCATCACGAGGGAAGTGAATGAATTCGAATGGAACTCGGGACGATTGGACATGGGATACATTTTATCCCGGAATTCGGTAAGGTTCCCCTGGGAGAGAGGGTGAAAGAAAAATTCTTTAACCACGCATCACGAGGGAAGTGAATGAATTCGAATGGAACTCGGGACGATTGGACATGGGAAACATTTTATCCCGGAATTCAGTTTGGTTCCCCTGGGCTATACGGGTTTTCAAAATTTCTCACAGCATTTGAACGACGCGCGCGCGTCGTTCAGATGCTGTGAAAAATTTTTGAAAACCCGTATAGCCCAGGGGAACCAAACTGAATTGAACTGATAAACGCGTAAGTTTGTAAGGATGAATGGATAGATGGATGGATAGATTGATAGATGGATGGACGTGTGTTACTCTTTCACGCAAAAACTGCTGAACGGATCTGGATGAAATTTGGCACAGAGATAGATTATAAGCTGGAATAACACATAGGCTTTATTTTATCCCGAAAATCCCACGAGAAAGGAATTACGCAAGTAAAATAGCGAGTACTCGAAATACTAATTATGCGCAGACGAAGTCGCGGGCACCAGCTAGTTTCTAATAAAAATTTGAATTTTCTTAGCAAAATAAAACAGACAAGGTAGTTACTCCCTTTTCCCCTGTTCTACTATTCTACTCTTCTTTTCTCTAAAACTTTATCTTCTTTCATTCACAGAGCAGAGAATTATCAGTAGAGGCAAACCCTCGAACTTAGTAGAAAAAATCAACGGGTGGCGTAGCCAACGTGGAGGTACGAAGCATGCGCTTACTGCACTAGAAGGCGACACTTGTAAGGGAGTCTACTCACCAAAGTTGGCAACACCACTGGCACAGCGCAGCGGCGGTTTGATGTCGGCAACATTATTTAAAGAATCTTGTTGGCGACAGTGCCCGCCGACATTGCGACATGTCGGCGACAAATCCACTGTCGCTGAGTTCGTCTGTAACAATGTCGGTAGCATGTCAGACAAATATCAGCGGAATGATTGCTACTTTGCATGATTAAAAATGGTGATTTTGTGCCTCAGATAATGGCGACCCAACCCGGTGGCTTAGGTGTATTCAAGCGACATACTGCCACGGAACGTAGTCATGCTAAAATTTTTGATACTGACTGACTCCAGAGACATTATTTTATCTATTAATTACGTATTATAAAAAAATAGATTTATTTTGTATGAGTTATGAATAAAGATGCGAAAACAGAGTCTGGTGGCCAACAAGAGCAATTTCGCCTCTCTGCCTCAACTATAAAATTAAAACTATTACAAAAGCATTAAAGAAAAGTTTATAAATGATAAGTATCACGAATTTCCATGAATGTAATATGAAAATTCCTTTGATGACATAAAATAGAAATTGCACTAGTGTCATTGTAACGCCGTACACCGAAGCCACCGGATTGTGTAGCCGTTGGTAAACATTTTCTGTGGCACAAAATCACCTCTTTAGATATGCAATGCCGCGAACATTCCGCTGATATTTGTCTCAGACATAGGACCGACATTTTTACCGATAGTATAGAACCAGCACCAGCCGAGTTGTCGTAATTGGGTGGCTTAACTTGTAGCTGTAAAGCTAGCAATATTTCGACGACTTTTCGGCGACTTGGCCAACATGCAGCTCGCCGGACTATGTCGACAGTGTTGGCGCTTTGGTGTGTAGACTCTTTAAAGTAGGAAAGATCAGTATCTTTATCGGGAGATATTTTATGGCTACTAATTAAACAAGCTTCTTTTTAATAGCATTATTAGCCTCAGAAAATATAAGTTACCTTCTAAATTACTAAGTCGGCCACAACCAACGCGCATCTGAATAATAGTATCTCAGCCACTAGTTATCTTCTATGTAAGCCACTGTAAATATAACTCAGCACGGTGGTTATTTTTTAGCATCTTAATTTGTGGCATGCATTCAAATAGCAAACTTCTAAAGTATTAATATATGACACCAAAATAGTCATTCTATTAGCTTCTAATTTTATAATTTAGTATGTTTAAAATGTAAGTCATCCTACATTTATCGATGGATAAATTTACCTAAAATTGTCATCACATAAAATATTAAAGCCACTATTATTACATAATGAACTATTGTTTTATAGTTTTTTTTTGGTCAATGTCATTGATCTTTGACCTAAAGTTCAATGACCTTAACAAAAGTGACCTTGAGGTCATTATACTCAAGGTCTCTTACCTTTTTTTGTGAAAACGTTGGTTTTTGCTAGAGTCGATGCCAAAAAGTTAAAGTAATCATTTTCGATCATTAGGTCAGTGACCTTTGAGGTCAAGGTCACAGACCTTTTTTGTAAAAACTTTAGTTTTAGCTGGAGTCGATGCCCGATAGTTGAATTCTATGCGCCAACGCATATGCATAGCTATGGCGAATTTCGATGGAACCAAAAAAACATGAAAAACTACCCCGAGGTAGTTTTTCATGTTTTTTTGGTTCCATCGCGATTCGCCATAGCTCCGGCGCTTCGGGAAGTGCAGCCTCTCCGCCATTGCGTAACAAGGGTCAGGCACCACTGCTCACCTACGCAGCTTCGGCTTTTTGGTCGCCTTCGGCGACCAGCCTCAGCCGCTACGGCACGCGCGGTGCCTGTCCCTTGTTACGGCTGGCGGAGGCTGCACTCCCTTCACGCCTCCGGCTTATTAAATACACTCTAGGGGCGCCACGCACAAGACCACGTGGAGTCGGGGTACTCTGTGTCGGATCCGTCACTCGAATTGAACCTAATCAATTCATATCGGAATGCTCTGAATCGGGGTAATTCTTCATGTTATTTTTGAGTTCATTGACCTCTAACGCTGAGGTCATTTAACTTTGGGGTCAATCACCTGAACCAAAGTTGGACCCCTAGTGATTCTCTTCACGATGTCATAAACATATATAAATGAAATACACATGAAACTATTGCAATACGAACTCACGAACAAACACAATAAACAAACACGGGCGGGTCGGTAAAAGAATCGAATGGCGCTCTCTGATTGGTGCAAATGGCCGGTTGTTGTCATGTCGCTAACTCGCGCCAAATCGTACAGAGGCTATTTTCACGTTATTAGAATATGAAGTATTATTTTACATGTTAAGTAATAATTATATGATGTTGTCTATTGAAGCTTGAATATATAATATTTGAGGAGCTTGTATTGAAGCTTTAAAACGTAAAATGGTGATGAGTTGCAAATTCTGTGGCCGACTTAGTAAATTAGTGGGCAATGTATAATCAGAAGGACAAGTTAGAATAATTGTTGCTAATGAATTGACGCTTTCTTTAAAAATTTTTAGTTGGCGTTGTAAAGAAGATGAATTAGTTTACTAGAGGCTATGTCAATTTCTCGATGCTTAGTTATTAAATGAGAAGTTTGGCCACGTGGCCAAAAAAAAATTCTGTGGCCGGAATTATTATTTCTCATATTTTATTTACGTAGTTTTCTAGTTTATGCACAGGGCGGTAGCACAGTAGATGTAGTTTGAATAAATGGTTTTGTTCTTGTTATAATTTGTTGTGAGTTGCATTTTGATTTGTTAAAGGGTTGGCTTGTGTAGTACTAATTCTATGTCGGTAATATACAAGCTTTTTTTAAACGCTAGAAAAGAGGTGGGTTATTATAGAAACACGTTAATATTATTCCAAATTCAAAGTATTGTTTTCAGAAGAAAATAAGACTCAAAGTATCTTTTAATAAAATAAAACCACAAAGTGCGAGACAAGTCACAATGGAAGGGTTCTATAC